>CM076575.1:1546490201-1546901898 GCA_034641835.2 Pinus albicaulis
ACCCCATCTTACAAACTTCCTCGATCCAACATAATAAAAAAAAGTCACTTTGACTTAAGCTGCATTTTCATCATGGGAGGTTTGTCTTAAGTTCACACCTAACAATTATTCTTGAAACGAAGAGGAGCTTATTCATGTATGTTTTGACATTTTCAACATATGTTCTAACATTATAATAAGAATGCATCTTAGAGTAAAAAATACTACATCAATTACTTGTATTTATTGTATAGATAATGATGGATTTTGATTGACTTAGCAGTGCAGTTACAAATCCTCTTGCATCATGAGCAATAGAACTTTTCAACCAGGGTCATGTTCAGGATATTTTTGCTTGTGCACTTGACCAGGTTCGTAATGTCACATTTTGTAAGTTCCTTTACAGTTCATAATTCAATATTAAGCTTGTTCATGATTATTATCAAGGTTTTTTGTATGTGTTTTTTCATCTATTTTATTGTACGCAACTCTGCATGTTTCCTGTTGTTTACTATGATTTCTCCATTTACCACTCTCGCAATGAATCTGAATTTATTGTTACATAGGTTACTTTATTTTTACTATGATTTCTCCATTTACAATTTCATAGGTGACATCATGTAAAGTTATTAATCTCAGGTTGGTGATGAGCTTTAGTTCTCCAGATTTGGGGCTTTTCTGATATTTTCTACCTCGTGTCATTCCTGCATCACCTCGTTGTTTGAGCATGCCAATTTTCTACCACTTGTACCAATTAGCACATGTCAATCTCTGAGTGCTGCCACATTTCACCTATTTTCGGCCCACTTGACCACCTAAAAAACTAAAATCCACACACCATGTGTCTTTATCATGGAGTGCCACATGTCATAGATATTTTAGATGCTAACATCATGCTTCTAATGTGTTATTTCAACCAATCACAATAGTCCATGTGCCCTTGTGCCATGTCACCAATCTGGAAGAGAGATTTGAGCCTTTTCTTTTCATGATTTTTCTACTATAATTTTTTTCTTCAGGGTGGGAAATCCCTTTTGCAATAGATGGGGATTTTACCATTTCCCTCGAGTCATCTCCTAGGACACCCTTCAAGCCATCATCCAAGAGGCAATCTGCAACTCTCTGTTGTTGCCCTCTTTCCCTTGAATTATGCGCTTCTAGAAGACCAATTAGGGCACTCTTCTAGCCCTTATTCCATTGCTTCATCATTGTATCAACTTCTCCCACATGCTACTTCTATTTTTTGTCCACTTAAAGGAAGAAAAACCACCCTAGGGTGAGGTTGCTCCTCAAATATCCCTACCGCACTTATGGACCAACCAACAATATGAACGTTTCCCTTACTTATGGAGACACCCACCCCCTATGCTACTGCACATTCAATTCCAGGAACTAGTTACTAAGGAACACTCCTACACTATGCCTAACGACCCTCCAAACAATCCCTCTAACTATTGTTGTATAATCCCTTGTGTAATCCCCTCTCCTTTCTCGACACATCTAGATAGAGGGTAGCTATTCTGAGTCAATTAATTTGATTTGAACCCATGATCAATGCGCTATTGTTTGCCATAAAATTGCATTGTCCTGACAGGTCTATGTGAGATGGCCTGCAACGTGCCTTTATTTCTCATCTTGCAGGTCCAAGCGAGGCATTGAGTCCAGTTTTTCTTCCTTTATTTCTCATCTATTCGTTTTTACTATTGTTTATATGTACGAAAAGTGCCATTGCCAATGAAGGTAGGTGTTACTGAGAATTTTAGGTGCAATTTCTTTAAATTTCTCAAGTTTTTGCCCTGAAAGTTGAACTCTTGAGCATGAATTTCATCCTTGCCTCAGCTCTGTCTGGTAGAGAAGACTAAAAATGTAATGGCAGACATGTTTGTTCAAGTGAAGCCTGGCCATATAGAACTACCACTTTTATGGACTTTGCAAGAGGATTGCCTTTTTTTTTTGTTGCAATTAAAGTTGCATTTTGTTCATTAGGCAATACAAACTCTTATCAAATTGCAAGGTGTAATTCCAATCTAACTAAGATGGGGCGGACAACATGCAATGAACATCCAATTCAAAAGTGCTTGTTAGGGTTTAAGTAGCTTACAGTTCTTGTTCCCGACATTAGTTTTTGAAATATCAATTTGCTAAACTGTTTTAACCCAATTTTCTCTTGATTTTATGGAAATTGGGTGTTTGGATCTAGAAAATTTAATCTCTATTATTTTGGCTTTTCTTAGTATGAATACAATTTTAATATGTAAAACCCATTACATTAAGTAATCAAGTGTTCACTGGAGAAGCAATACCCAGTTTCAATACTCATGCTCTCCTCGTTAGTATGGTAGTTCACTCAAGTCCTCCGCCTCCTGCATACATCCTGACCTATGAATCAATTAATTGCGAGACTATCATGCTGGGATACACCATGTTCAAAATCTTTTCCAGAAGAGCAAACAAATTCATCTCCATATAGGCAGAGAGGAAGAAATTGCAGGTTTAAGGTTTAGTCATTGCAAATGGAATCACCGCACTTTTGACTATTTTTCAATCCTCCCAAATTCTATTGAGGAAGAAAAAGTAAGTATATTGTTGATCCATGGACACTTGTTAAGCCTTTCAGATAGTTGGAAGAAACCTACTATTTGAGAGGCTGAAGGTATACCTATCCTATGATCGGCGATCTATATAGTTATGACCCTATATGAGATTCAAAAGATCATCTCTGGGGTCTATTATATACATTAACATAGTAGTCAAGCAAGGGTGTCGACTGCCTCACATTCTTTGGACTTCATATTATGGATGAGAGTTTCTCATTTCAAAATCCATGGGTGGTAAAGGTGGAGGCCCTCTATGGGATCTCCATTTCACTATTTTTTGACAACACTGTCCTTCTATTTCACGAATCCAAAAACAAAAGTACATTTTGAGCTCATTCTGGGATGAACATGGTCTTCAAGTCCACCTTGCAAACACAAAAGCATGTAAGTTAGCTCTTCTTCTTTTCAAGGATAGCAGGTAGAAATTGTGACATCCTAGTCTTTCCTTTGAATGCTATTATTTGGTTCATCTTTTAACTTGTTTTCGACATTTGTATCAATGTTGAAAAGAGGATTGCAACATTAACAACCTTGGAGAGACGATGTTTCCAACTTTAGTTTTAGGATATTCAGGTTAAGTTCTGGTTTCTTGAATTCTTTTCATAATACTTTGTTACACATGACTTTCATTTTCTTCTTGCAAAATTTCTAGAAATGAATGGATATCATGTGGATTGTTGTAAACAAATTTAGTTCTATTACCATGCTCAAGATAATTTAATGTTTGTCATTATTGGAGGACAGAGATATACCGTAAGAGCTCGGTTCTATGTTGTAGATTTTTATTAAGACTTGAATCAGTTAAACCCTTGGACCTACTGCAACCCTATAGTGAGGCTTGGTTCTATTGAAGCCGCCATACTTTGGACCTCTTCATTGCAGTCTCAGGCCAGGGATATAGCTACACGATTTTGACATATTTTATGCGGTGAACATCTATTAAAATATAAGATTATCTCCTATTTACTGATGCTTGGAGAGAACTTTCGAATTAGCTAAGTCACCTATTTACTTAAAACTAGCACATTTGGCAGAATTTTTTTTGAAAATATTTTTAACTAAGATTGAATGTTATGTACTAAATATAGAAATTTGGAGGGGAATGGAGTGGAGGTTGTACAATGTATTACTTCAGTATTATGATTTATCAATTTTCTATTGGAAACTAAGTTGATTGCTGGTAGAGTTCTGTTGCGTTATTCTGTTGTAAATTAAGCATGCATTTCATCCCATTTGGTTATTTTGTCATTTCTGAATCCTGAACTCATCAACCCTTTCTGTCAAACTGATAAACCCTACATAAAAAACTGATAATCCTTTCCTCATAAAAAAATGATAACCCTTTCCTCATTGTATTGTTTGTATAATTTTGAATCGTTAAATTTTGTAGAGATTTATGGTTGGTTCCCAACTAGGGTTTAAGTCAATGTAATGGGTCTCTTTACCACAAACTAAATCTATTGAGTTTTTTCATCTCACGGCCATATTTATTAATGGGATTTTATTTTAAATTATGACTGTTATTTAGATGGATTGTGACCTTTCAAATGAAGTTTGTGGCCATTAATGGAGCACCCTTTGTTTTTTTTGAGGTGTTCCACAATCGTTCAAATAGAGAGAATTTTCTATGATAATATATGCTTTTAAAAGGTGCTATTGCAGGTAACTGAGTATGTCAACCTCAAATTGAAACCTCTTTTATTTTTCGATTGTGTGTTTGAAAATTATGTATGTTCGCATGTTGCTGACTCCTGAGTACCTTTCAGAAGGAATATCTAATGGGGACACAAACTTTCAGAGTTTTAGTTAATAGTAAATACTAAATACACATTCTTATATTGAAAATAAATTGTAAACACCAGTAAAAAGACACTGTATAGAGGCAGTAAGTTGGGAACTATGGAGAGGATTGAATTGCTGAAGAAATCATTAATGGAAATCACCTTTCGAAATGTTTACAGAGAAAGAAATACCGTTGCTGACAGCTTGTCGAAGGGAGGCCTAAATATTAGTTTCGGTATCATGCACTATCAGCTTCACAGGTCGGATGGGCAAGGGGCAGCTGGTCACTGCTGTTCATTTTTCCTGAATAGGGTCTGTCTCTTATGGCCATTAACCTCACATACTTTTTTCTTGTTCTTTTTTGGAAGCACTGGTACAACTCTTTTTTTTTTGTAGTTTTTTGACTTTTTGGGTGGTGATGCTGACTACTTATCATGTCCTTGAACTATATATTGTTTTCTCTGTTTTAATATGGATATGTACATATCTGTTTTCACAGTGATATAGTCTAGTTTTGTTTGGAACTTCCTAATCCCTCATGATACATCATTTGGCTCTGTAGCCTTGGATGTTCTGAAGTTTTTGTAATGATACTATAATGATGCATGCTACCTGTTTGAGCCATAATTTATTTTGGCAGAGCCTGGTTCCTTGGATAACATTGTTTCTAACCCTGTGACTAGTGCTGCTACTCCGGATTCATAATGTAAAGAGTAAAAACAAACTCTTAGAGAACTAGAACTAGTTCTATTTCTTGGTCTAGAACTAGATCTGAGATGGGGATGCATTAAGTAAAAATTTAGGGTTATAGAACTTGGAGAAAGAGTATACTTCAAATGACAGAATTTTTTTTTTGAACCCGGGCACTAAGGAGAGTTGGTCTCTCTCTGTGTCAACAATTTCACTTAACACAACTTCTACTTAAACCAAGGAAATCTATTTTGTTTTCTTTGTCAAATTTTATTTATCAATTTCATAGAAATTGATAAATAATTACTTTAGCCAAACTTTATTGTAACCCAAATATGTATTTTCCCTTTGATAATTTAAATTTAGCGCACATTTACATACATATATATACCTTCTATTATAAGGTTGGCCCTTTAAATAAAGTGCTTTACTTATTTTATTTTGGAGCCTTTCCTTTGTATGAATATCGAATGAATGCCCGACAATAAAAGCTCTTTATCCAACCTCCTAAGGCAAATATAATAACCCACATTCATTTTTCGAACCTTAGCGCTTAACACTACAAAAAGGGGTCTGACTCTTTTAATTATATACACCCGCGCTTATAGCATCCAACTATGGTTATACATTAACACAAAATTATATTATATGGTGGTTCCCGGCCCTACACGTCCAACGTAATTTAAATAAATGTTGAATTAACATAAAACCGCTGGTCTTTACCCGGAGTTAACTTTCGTGCTACTGACCGCGCGATATTCGTTGGATCTGTTGGCCTCTCGATCGAACGACGCACGTTGATATCGCATTTTTTTGCACGCCTGCCCTTAACACTTCGAAAAAACGTGATGGGGGCGGTATTACCCCAGTGACGTGGCGATATAGTATAGGATCGCATTATTTTTAAACGGTTTCACTCTGGCCCAAAGGCTGCGTGATGAGGGTGGTTTTGGTTTCACAAACCCACTCCTGGGTTTTGAATAGTGCTCAACCGGACTTTCACCATGGTTAATGCCATTAAACGTAATAACTCCGCCTTGTTAACTCCAAGTCAAGCCTCAATAATATCGTTCAACTCACCATAAAACACGTTATTTTCCTACCTTCAACAGAATTTCAAAGTTCTATGGTAAACAAAGGATAACAGGGGTTTCACTCCTATAAAGCCTAGTCTGAGCACACATAGCTCGGCGCCTTGTACACAGACTCAATATTATTCATTTGGCTGAGAACCACTACAAACTTGTTCAGCCAATGGACTCACTCTCGGCCTCATACAGGGTTTCTATATCAATTTAACAGATTTGGATTTATCATTGTGAACATGTACTCAACCACAGACAGAGAGGGCTATAGGAGATTTAACACAACATTTTTTTTCTTCAAGTTATACACAGATTTCATAGTGTAAAAGGAGTAATTCATTGGAGAATGTTAATATCACATGCACAGTTAGACAATAAGGCTTAAATATTATTCAACAGAGAATACAGTTTCTCAATTCAACCTTTCACTGCCAAAATCCCCCTTTCACCATATCAGGGCTACAATTTATAATCAATTACATGACTCTTTGCTTCCTTTGGGGACCGTTTTATTTATTTAACCTAAAATACTAATTACTTCATATTCTAACAGTGGAAACTGAACATATGGACTTAAACCAAAACTGTTCAACTTCTACAGTTTCTAGACTGACCCTAACTGTTCTAAAAGCAACAGACAGCTAAGGTATTGACACCTTGTTGTTACAATTTGAATGATTTCAAAGCGTTCTAGCAACAACATGTGGACAATCCTCCACATTGCTGGAAAGTGTCTAATTACCTTGCATCATCAAACCTTCACACAATACTTCGTTCTTCATTTATCTTCAAATAATAGGGTTTTACTTGAGCAAGGGCTACTTCTGTGTTATTGAAAAGGTGTCTCTAAAATTTGCATCATTATGTACCTTTTGACATTAATTTTAGCACAATGAATCAGGCCACAAAGAATCATATAAAGAGAGAGATATTTCATAGAACTCAACTACCACATAGGCACAGAGATTTCAAAAGTTGTATTTCAGAGTGTCACAAAAATTCAGTATACTGTAATGCCATAAAAGATTCAGATGCCACCAAAGAAGTCATAGGTTCAGATCTATCGTGAATGCTTCTTGTGTTTTTCTATTGTAAACAATTCTCCCAATATTTTGAGATTAGATGCTTCAAAAAATTTATTGTCATATGATCTTTGATACTTCAGATCACATGTCACATATATACGGTACTCTTCCAAATTCTATTCTGCTTCATTTTCTACCTTCATTTTCCCATAAAATATTTATCCTTTTGTAAATATGATTATCATAAACTTGACCTTCAACCTTAAGCAAGAGCGAGTTATAATAGATGGTTAAGAGGTTTCAAACTTCATTGGATATTCTTTCATCTTCTTCCATAAATCACAAAGAATATTGTATCGAATGTCATGTATAGTCACATGTAACTATTTGGTGTCATCATAAGTGCTTGTTTCTGTAACTTGGTCGAGAGATTAGCTTCAAAGAGATGTAGGATTTATTCTTTCAATCTTGGTCCTAGATTCCTTTAGGATTCAACCTACAGAACTTTTGGAAAGATGCTTCAGACCATAGTCTCAAATTAGGATATAGACTTTTGGATTGCAGACATAGAGCATAGAGGATAACTTACTTGTAAAAGGAAAGAGAATCTATCAAGAGTATTGATTTTGCTTCCAATAACATCTTTCAATGATGGCTACTACAGAGAAGATGATCTTCAAGTCTATTTGTTACAATAGCTAGCATTCACTCATAGAATTTTAATTGCTTCTCAAAAAAACATGTTTTATTTTTTTGATTATAAATATTTTTAAACAAACAAAATAAACAAACATTTAATTATTTAGAAATTATTTTAATTATTTAGAAATTATTAAAATTATCAAAAATATATATATTTTTAAATTATTTTGAGTGGCATTAAAAAAACACACATGTTTCATTTCAAAATGTCAAAAAATTTCAAATATCAAAAGTTTTAATTTCCCTCCAGTTGCATGGTTTGTCCAGGGAAAGAGGGAAGATGTGGCCATACTGTCGCCAGTTTTGAGGAAGGATGCAGCCATACTATTGCAAGTTTGGAGGAAGGATGCGGGAGATTTGTGCCCCCAACGGTCCTCATAGATATAGCACCATGGAGAGTGTGAGGATCTCTGCATTGCTCTCAACTCCACAACTCCAAAAATAGGTATTTTATTCTTCAATACAACAAGAATTTTGGTTGGCGTTTTAGCTTTTTTTTCAGGATCTTGTATCATGGGTCTGCTTGTAATTTGTTTTATTGGGACTGCAACCCATTACCAACCCGATCTGATGAAACAAATGCACAATGGCCTCTGTGGGAGCTTATAATCCTGATCATACCTTACCGCAGAAGCTGCACTTCTATCACTCGTTGCAGGCGTTACACTGGCTAAGCTTCACTTGGCTTCATTACCTTTTCCCCCTTGTTGGAACCCTACTATATGGCACATTTGATTGTCTAGACAAATAATATTATTTGTGTGTGTGTGCAGTGTAATCAAGAAGCCTGAAATATCTGCACTAGTTTCATCATTACTCTTGAGTATCTCAGATCCCAATGAATACACAAAGCATTCCCTTGACATTATTCTGTAGGTATTTTTTAAAGTTTTGTGTTAGGCCTTCTATACCATTTTTTGCAATATTTGATGTTGTTTATTTATTACCAACATCTTGTATTCCTTTATCTCTTACCATAATTGTATACAACGTTTGTCAATACTATTGATGTTGTTGATTAGCGGTTGTCATTGATGTCAACCCAAGAAGCACCAGGGGCTAACCCAATATTGCATGGGAATTTTTACCTACCAAATTAATATATTTTGGGTCAATAATTATTTTTATGGTTTCTACTTGTAGATATGTTCCGTTGATATAGTGCATGCCATGTAATTCTTCACAGTTTGAGAGATACTCATGTTTGAAGTTTGTACCCCCAGTTAGTGGGTTAAAACCTCATGGGGTTAGGGCATGGGTCATTGAAATGTCATAATTAATATTTTTTATGCTCCTAAAATCCCTCCCACGTTCACTTGTTGAAGCCCCTCTCAACTTAAGCATTCATATAAATTTTGATCTTCATTTCCTCCTTATGTAAGGGATTCGACCATGTGAAATAGGTCATCTTGGAATTTTCGCTCTAACTTTTTTTCTACGAAGGTTCAGAAGCTGAAATTTTTATGAGGCGAAGCCAAAATCCTGAGGAAGCTGCAGTAAAAATTTCATATCAAGGTGCGCAATATTTTTGGAGATATGATTTGTGTAAGTCAGGGTTTTTGCAGACTCCTGAAATTCATCTCAAAGAAGTGACCTTGGTAAATTCATCATAACTCTCTCTCTGAGTATCGGATTGGAATTCCATAAAAAGTTACGGATAGTGAATAATATTTAATTTTCACTCTATCTATTTCATAAACAAATGAAGAAACAATGACACTTGGCATGTCGTACAAGTGCGCTCTGCTGAAACAGTCCATAATTAGGGCATTGTGAGAGATTGGGTATAAATCTCTCTTCAATAATCCAAATTGGGTCAGACCTATGGCATTGGAAAGATGACTCGGAGGACTACTATAGGACCGAAAATCAGATATTGAGGATCTGAAATGACAGAGATACACTAGATTCAATATCGAGCTCCTAGAAGGCAAGAAAAAGCTAGATCATGTGTTGTCAAGGGTTGCAAAGGACCAGAATTTCTATGGCAGAAAAGCAAAGCAAGGTGTAGAAGAGGGTAGCATGACAAGATCAGAAACCAAGGTGCATAATAGCAACAATAATTTCATCATATGAAGTCTTCAAGTGGGCAGCACTACATACAATCATTATAAAGGTATCATTGTACTTAGTCATTGTAAATACATTATTGCACAAATTGTACTAGTGTCTATCTGCCAAGGGTTGAAGAGGCAGTGTTGGAAGGTCTAGTATATATTCTTCTTCTACATCATTCTATATCATTGTAAAGTGGACCATTTTCCCTGGTACGGGAGTCCATTCTTCTTTTATTCTTCTATAGGGTGGTAGGGTGGTGCTAGGGTGAGTTGTAGCTCATTGGATGTTGGGGCATCCATTCAGTTGACTACTGAAGAATCTCGGGCATTGGAGCGTCCATCCAGTGGGAGCTGGAGAAGAATGCTTTTCTAGATTCTAGGAAGTTGGAGCTTCATTTTCAATTGGAGTTGAATATTAAAGAATTATTAGAAAAACATTAGGTGGTTTTTGTCCCGGAGTGGGTTTCCACCTTAAAAAATGTGTACATTTGTGTTCCTCTTGTTTACTGCTATTATTGTACAAACACTGATAATAATTGAAGATTAAATAATGCTCTAATTGAAAGGAATACTGATTCACCCCCCCCACTCTCAGTATTTCCAACAATTGGTATTAGAGCTTGGTTCCTTCAATAGTAGTTTAACAGCTGGAAGGAGGTCATGGAGCATACCAAGAATGGTGTACCTCTATTCAATTAAAATAATTATGCACTCTGGAAAGGAAAAATGGAGGTCTATCTCTTGGTGCAATTTTATGAAGTATGGGACACTGTTCAAAATGGATTTACATCAACCGCAGATGAACAAGGTAAGAAGAATTTGGTAAATGATGCAAAAGAAAAGAATAATATTATCAGTGGACTTATTGAATCTACTTATCATAAGGTGTTGGGTTGTAAAACCACCAAAAATTTATGGGACAAGCTTGAGAATATATTTTTCAGGTGACTCAAATGTCAAAGAAGCAAAGCTTCAAATCTATAGAGCAAAATTTGAGCAACTTAGAATGAAAGAAGATTGCAACATTGCTGCATACTTCCAATACGTTGATGAAATAACCAATACTCTGGAAGGATTGGGAGAGCCAGTTGACGAGAAGACTATTATACGGAAGATTCTTAGAACGTTACCAGGGAGATTCAACCCAAAGGTATCGGTCTTATAATACAGTGCAAATTTGGACAAACTCAACAAGAAAGAATTACATGGAGTTCTCATAGCATATGAAATGAGACTTGATGAAGAAAAGGGTACTTCAAATCTAGAAACTGCGTTCGTTGCATCTAAGCAAACCAATAAGGAAAAACAACCTTCAATTGAAATGAAATGCACCTGCAAGTGTGAAGAAAAGGGAGATGATGGAGAAGGTCTTTCAGATGAAGAATATGCTTACTTTATGAGAAAACTAAAACCTGGTAAGGGAAAATTCAAAGGTAAAATTCCATTGATATGTTTCGGTTGTGGTGAGGTTGGGCATTTCGTAGCAAAATGTCCGAACAAAAGTGATGGAAACTCAAAAGGAAAGAAAGGCTTTAAGAAATTCAACAAGCATAGCAAAAATAAAGGATACAAAAGGAACTTTCTCTCTAAAGAAGATAGCTCCTCATCCGATGAAGAAAGTGATAGCAAAGAAGAAGCTAATGAGAAAGTATTGTTTATGGCCAAGCACAATAAACAAGAAGTATCAAACAATGAAGAAGAAGGGTTGACCATAGAAGAATTTTATGAGGAGGCAATCAATCTTATAAAAGAGCTCAATGCTGAGAAGATCCATTCCAACACTCTTGAAGAACAAGTTCAAGGTCTCAAAATTGAGGTTGAAGAACACAAATGTATTGAAGAGTCACTTCAAAAGAAGTTGGAAGAAAGCAACCAAGAAAGGGAAGCATTAGAAGCCAAATTAGTCTCGCTGCGTAAGGAAGTGAAGAAGGGAAAAACTGTCCAAAACTATGCCAACAGCTCAAGGGCATTGGAAGAACTCATCAAAAATCAACAATCTTACAATGACAGAACTGGCCTCGGTTACAAAGAAGAAGAAGCAGGACCTTCTACAACAAAATAAAATGAGCCTATGAGATCTGACATACATGAGGACTTCATTGGACAAGATTCGCAAGCAGATCCTTGGAAGACAATTCCTCGACGAAGATTTTCATCCAGGTACCAACATATTTTTCATGGCTATTGTTATTCATGTGGAAAATTTGGTCATAAAGTTGTAGAATGTCGCACGTACCCTATGAACCAATACAATTCCAAGAGATTCTTCAAATATGAACCTCCCAGGGCTCAACGAAAGATCAATAGATTTGAAAATTTAAGAAATAATTTGGAATATTACAGATGTCAGAACTTTGGACACATAGCCAGAGACTGCAGACTTGAAAATCCTCCAGAAGAATCTTCGAAGCCACAGAATGAACGAACATGGAAGAAGAAGAAGACTGATAATTGTGCTCTTGCTCTCAAGGCTCAAAAAAGGAAGGATGTGTGGTATGTTGACAGCGGTTGCTCAATGCATATGGCTGGAGATAGAAGGAAATTCATATCTCTAAAAGAGAAGAAGGATGGAACCATATCCTTTGGAAATGATGGATCTTCAAATGTTATAGGATCAGGTATCGTGACTCTCGGAAGAAAATATGTTATAGCCAAGAATGTTCTATTGGTTGAAAACATGAATCACAATCTACTCAGTGTAGGAAAAATGTGTGATCAAGGACACACAATTCTATTCAACTCCACAAAATGTGAAATCAGGAAAGGCAGGTATGGTAAAATTGTGGCTACAACAAGTCGAGCTCCAAACGACATATATGTTCTGGATGAAGCAACTAAAGCATGTCTACTAGCTAAAGAAGATGAAAGTTGGTTATGGCACAAACGAATGGGTCACATAAACTTTGAAAATATTGTTAGGATAAGCAAAAAGGAAGCAATATGAGAAATTCCGAAAATCTCAAAACCTTCCAACAAACTATGTGAGGCATGTCGGCATGGAAAGCAGACAAAAGTCCAATTTAAAACAAAAGAAAAATTTTCATCACATCCATTGGAATTGATACATACTAATCTATGTGGTCCTGTGAGGACAAAAGGCTTAGATGGAGAATTATATTTCATGTTAATGATAGATGACTATACCAGGATGACAGCAGTCAGTTTCCTAAAGAAAAAATCTGAAGCATTTGAGTGCTTTAATATCTACAAGGATTTGGTTGAAAATGAAACTGATTTGAAAACAAAGTGTTTAAGATCAGATAATGGTGGAGAATTCACTTCCAAATTATTTCAGCAATACTGTGACGAAAATGGAATAAAAAGGAAATTTTCAACAGCACGAACACCTCAGCAAAATGGAGTTGCTGAAAGAAAGAATAGAACTGTACAGAAAATGGGTAGATCAATGTTGAAGGACTCAAAATTGGATGAAAAATTATGGGTTCAAGCAATTGATACGACAGTCTTCATTATCAACCGAAGTCTTTTCAGAAATAATTGCAACAAGACTCCATATGAATTATGGAAAGGAAAACCAACTAATGTAAAATATTTCAGAATCTTCGAAAGCAAATGTTATATCAAAAGAGAAGATCAAAATTTGGGTAATTTTGAATCACGTGTTGATGAAGGTATCTTTGTTGGTTACTCACGCAAAAGAAAGGCCTATAAATGCTATAATCTAAGACGAAAACAGATAGTGGAGAGCATAAATGTTACATTTGACGAAGATGGTGTTCTAGCGAGTAATGATGAAGATCTAGAATCTTTGAAACTTGAGATAGAGGCTGAAAAAGACACAGATAAAATTGTAGAACAAGAAGCAACTATCAACGAGGAAGAAGTAAACAATGATCATCAAGATATGCCAGAACAACAACAAGAAGCTCCTCCAAGGAGAACAAAAGAGTGGATTCAAAAGAACCACCCATCAAATCAAATCATTGGTGACATAAATGAAGGTCGACAGCTTCGTTCATCGCAACAAGCTCACATTGCTTTTCTAGCAACCATTGAGCCTAGTAGTTTTGAGGAAGCCAGCCAAAATGAACATTGGGTAGCAACTATGAATGAATAATTGGATCAAATTGAGAAGAATAAAACCTGGGAATTAGTTCCATGACCAAAAGATAAAAATGTAATTGGCGACTAAATGGGTGTTCAGGAACAAATTGAATGAAGATGGGCAGGTTACCAGAAACAAAGCAAGATTGGTTTGCAAAGGCTATGCACAAGTGGAAGGAATTGATTTCGATGAAACATTTGCACCAGTTGCCAGAATGGAAGCCATCCGAATGTTTCTCACCTATGCATGTTCAAGAAAAATCAAAGTATACCAAATGGATGTTAAGTCAACATTTCTGAATGGAGAATTAGAAGAAGAAGTTTACATCGAACAACCTGAAGGTTTTCTACTATCACAAAAAGAAGACTATGTCTACAGGTTAAAGAAGGCTCCATATGGTCTCAAGCAGGCTCCTAGAGCATGGTATGCTCGTCTTGATGGATATCTATGCCAACAAGGTTTCAAGAAAGGTACTGTTGATAGCAATATTTATGTACAAATAGATAAAGATAATTTAACAATTGTTGAGGTATATGTGGATGATATAATATTTGGTAGCAATGATGATCGACTAAGTAAGAAATTTTCTACAAAGATGCAAAGTGATTTTGAGATGTCTTTACTTGGTGAGCTGACATACTTCTTAGGGCTTCAAATATCTCAGCAAGAGAAAGGAATATTTATATGTCAAGCCAAGTACATCAAGGAAATGCTCAAGAAATTCAAAATGGAAGATTGCAAACCCGTCCTTACTCCAATGGTAACAAGTTGCAAATTGAGCATAGACGACTCATCTAAGGATGTGGATCAGAAGTTGTACAGATCTATGATTGGTAGTCTTCTATATGTAACAGCCTCTAGGCCAGATGTTATGCAAGCAGTTGGACAAGTAGCAAGATTCCAAGCAGCACCAAAAGAATCACATATTATTGATGTCAAAAGAATTCTTCGATATCTAAAGGGCACATAAGAATATGGCTTGTGGTATCCCAAGGGTAACAATCTCATTATTCAAGCCTTTATAGATGCAGATTGGGCAAGACGTGTTGATGATCGTAAGAGTACTAGCGGAGCAACATTCTCTCTAGGTGGTTGTCTCGTATCATGGTTGAGCAAAAAACAAACTTCAATATCGTTATCTACAACGGAAGTAGAATACATTGCAGCAGCATCATGTTGTACTCAAGTTATTTGGATGAAACAAACTTTACAAGATCTTCAAGTACAATTCAGTGAGCTTATTCCCATATTCTGTGACAACACTAGTGCCATCAGCATCTCCAAGAATCCTGTCATGCATTCAAAAACAAAACACATTCTGATCAAATATCATTTTGTTAGAGAACAAGTCGCTGAAAAGAATATCAAACTTGAGTATGTTTGTACAAAAGAACAAATTCCTGATATCTTCACTAAACCTTTACCTCATGAAGCATTTGAACGTCTTCGTCAAAAGCTTGGGATTCTCCCAAGTTCTCATTAGATTTTCCTTTTTCAAGAATATAAAGTGGGAGTGGAAGTGTGTACAGGTTTGCAGGACGATTGTGTGTCAGCAGGAGTGGAAGTGTGTACAGGTCCACAGGATGGTTGTATTTCAGGGGAGTTACCCTTTGCCATTGATGTCAAAGGGGGAGAGAATTTTGTAGGAAGAGGTGTCATGATCGCAGGGGGAGTACTTGTGTTGCCATCAATGCCAAATGGGGATATTTTTGATCAGCGGTTGTTATTGATGTCAACCCAAGTAGCACCAGGGGCTAACCCAATATTTCATGGGAATTTTTACCTACCAAATTAATATATTATGGGTCAATAATGCCTTTTATGGTTTCTACTTGTCGATATGTTTCCGTTGATATATGGAACGCCATGTAAATCTTCATGGTTTGAGAGATACTCATGTTTGAAGTTTGTACCCCTAGTTAGTGGGTTAAAACTCCATGGGGTTGGGGCATGGGTCATTGAAAAGTCATAATTAATATTTTTTATGCTCCTAAAATCCCTTCCACGTTCACTTGTTGAAGCCCCTCTCAACTTAAGCATTCATATAAATTTTGATCTTCATTTCCTCCTTATGTAAGGGATTCGACCATCTGAAATAGGTCATATTGGAATTGTCGCTATAACTTTTTTTCTACGAAGGTTCAGAAGCTGAAATTTTTATGAGGTGAATTTGAAATCCTGAGGAAGTTGCAGTAACAATTTCAAATCAAGGTGTGCAATATTTTTGGAGATATGATCTGTGTAAGTCATGGTTTTTGCAGGCTCCTGAAATTCATCTCAAAGAAGTGACCTTGGTAAATTCATCATAACTCTCTCTCTGAGTATCAGATTGGAATTCTGTAAAAAGTGACAGATAGTGCATAGTATTTAATTTTAGCTCTGTCAATTTCAGAAACAAATGAATAAACAGTGACACGTATCTGTACAAGTGCGCTCTGCTGAAACATTCCATAATTAGGGCATTGTGAGAGATTGGGTATAACTCTCTCTTCAATAATCCAAATTGGGTCAGACCTATGGCATTGGAAATATGACTCAGAGGACTACTATAGGACCAAAAATCAGATATTGAGGATCTGAAATAACAAAGATACACCAAATTCAATATATAGCTCCTAGAAGGAAAGAAAACGCTAAATCATGTGCTGTCAAGGGTTGCAAAGGACCAGACTTTCTACGGTAGAAAAGAAAAGCAAGGTGCAGCAGAGGGTAGCATGACAAGAGAAGCAACCAAGGTGCATAAAAACAGTAAGAATTTCATCATATGAAGTCTTCAAGTGGGCAGCACTGCATACAATCATTATAAAGGTATCATTGTACTTAGTCATTGTAAATACATTATTGTAAAAATTGTACTAGTGTCTATCTGCCAAGGGTTGAAGAGGAAGTGTTGGGAGGTCTAGTATATATTATTCTTCTCCATCATTCTATATCATTGTAAAGTGGACCATTTTCCCTGGTACGGGAGTCCATTCTTCTTTTATTCTTCTATAGGGTGGTAGGGTGGTGCTAGGGTGAGTTGTAGCTCATTGGGTGTTGGGGCATCCGTTTAGTTGACTACTGCAGAATCTCGGGAGTTGGAGCGTCCATCCAGTGGGAGCTAGAGAAGAATTATTTTCTAGATTCTAGGAAGTTGGAGCTTCATTTTCAATTGGAGTTGAATATTAAATAATTATTAGAAAAACATTAGGTGGTTTTTTTCCCGGAGTGGGTTTCCACCTTAAGAAATGTGTACATTTGTGTTCCTCTTGTTTACTGCTATCATTGTACAAACACTGATAATAATTGAAGATTAAATAATTCTCTAATTGAAAGGAATACTAATTCACCCCCCCTCTCAGTATTTCCAACATATGCTCCATCACTAGCATTGTTGGTGCCTATAGTCCACCACGGTCTTAGGGAAAGAAGTGCAGATACGTGCAAAGAAAGCAACCCAGATTTTTGGAAACATGTGTTCTTTGGTAACAAAGCCAAAGGATATGCTACCATATATAAGCTTGATACTTCCTGAAGTGAAGAAGGTATTGGCAGAATATTTTTCCCTGTATGTGTCTTATTGAGATATTTTGTTCATACATTTCTAATTAATTTAAATTCTGCACAGGTTCTTGCAGACCCTGTACCAAAAGTACGTGTTGTTGCAGCTAGAGCTCTTGGGTCGCTCATAAGGGGCATGGGTGAAGATAACTTCCCAGATATGGTGCCTTGGTTACTGGAGACTCTGAAATCAGATAACAGCAATGTTGAGTGATCAAGAGCTGCACAGGGCTTGAGTGAGGTAATTGAAATTATGCTAAAAAATTCTTTAATTGTGGGCAACTTATGCATGCCTAGACACTTAGGCTTGTGAAAAACCTGCCCAAACTATAAACATTAATTTATTGGCACCACCATGATAGTTCCCTCCACTAGGAAGAAAATTTTATTTCTCTCATTCCAGTGGACTTGCTGGCTGGCTTACCATTTGGTTGACGTAAAGCCTTACTATAAGGATGGAAAAAATGATTGCACTTTTCTAAGTCTTTCATGCATATGTGTTTGAGTTTAGAATTATAGATTAGCACATGGTTAATTGTTTCAAAGTGTTGATTGTGGTACTGTACAGTTACAATAGCAATGGATTTTTGTTTTGAAAGGAAATCCTTGTGTAATTCCCTCTCCTTCCTCGCCACATCTGGATAGAGGGCAGCTATTCTGAGTCAGTTAATTTGATTTGAACCCATGATATTTTCTCTAAGAACATCCTCAAGCAACTTCCTTTTCCCTTGCTTTTTCTTATAGTTCTTGGATCCTTCTTGAAGCTTATCAATGAGTCTTTTACCCTGTTCTTGACCTGCAACTTCTAAAAATTCAAAAAATTCTTTGAAATTCGGCTCCATGTCCCCTGTTTTTACCTTCATTTCTTTGACATCCTTGTATATTATTGTTCTTAAGTAGGTTTTTTGTCGATATTGATGTTTTCTTGTATGTTTATTTTCCAAGTATGCTATACACCTTTTCATATCAGACTTGTCATTCATTTGCTTTATCTCGTCTTCATATTGAAACCTGAGATCATTATTACAAATCAAAGATGCTTTCAATTGCTCTCTATACATGCATCCATAGTTCATAAAATACTTGTAGTAGGCTGGATCTCTATACATTTGACATTGCCATAACATAATTTTTTTAGAATTTTGATTGCCATCTATTCCATCTTGTGAAATCTTGGAGCTTTCCTTCAGTTGGTCCTCTACCCTGTTTATTTGAGGTCCATGAATTTTTATTTGTATTGCATTTGTTTTCAAGAGAATTTTTTTTTTTCTTTCTCCTTTATGACAACTTCTTGTACTCGTTCATCTTCATATTCTTCAAGTCCTGCAAACAAACACTCATATAAACAGTTAGACTGAAAAAATTGACGCTCATTTTCCCCTATTGATGCCTATAGGATTGACATTTCTCCTCTATTCTGAATTGAACTTCTTATTTTTTCCATGAAACTCTTATCTTGTCTCTCATCCACCTCTTCTTCATCAAACATTGGTCCTCTCTCAAGTTCACAGATAAAGATGGCTTTCTCTACCCCTAAGGACTGATTTTCATACATTTTTCTTCCTTCAACTCATTTTTTTCTCCATGCCCCTAATTTGGGCAGAGAGCTTGATGGAAAACTCTAATTTCGGTGAGTCTTAGGAAGGATACAAGGTTTTTTTGAACGTGTATGATCTAAGCCATGGACTTGCATGACAATTGACTTCCTCATTACTTGGTAGAGCCATTGAAGGAATCTGGTACAGTAAATATCAAAATGTTATGCTTAAGATGTATTTTTTGAATGAATCTCTTTTTCTAAAAAAAGGTATACGTTTTGCATTAGTTTACATTGATGTTTAAAGTTATATTGAACAACTTACATTAATCCCAACTACAACTCGAGAAATTTCAGACTTAAATTAAGATAAGTTGCTTTGCATTTATTGAAATTAAAATTTACCAAAGATTAAGTTTGAACAAAGAATAATTAGCTTGTGTGGAATTTGAATCCTTTCCAGTAGGTGAGCTGAAATGTCAATGCCCTCAACATGGGTTAGGATTAATGGTAGAGATCTTGGGTTTTCATGGATGAGATCCATGTTCAAATCCCATGGAGTATATGAGTAAGGGAGGCCAAAAATGTGAAACGGGTTGAAGCAAAGTGAAAATGGATAGTCAACTCAGAAAATTGGTAAATCTCATCAAATTTCAAGAACTATGAATGATGGAACAGGGGCTATGGCATTAGTGTTTGAGTCATGAAGCATAGGCAAATTACTATTTGGTTGAGAGCTCATAAACAAGAATCTCAACACATCTTTCTCCAATGGTGCTATTAATTTCGATTCCAATTCTCTCTGGCCTCATTTGAGAAGGTTGACTTCCTAATGTTGAGTATCTAATTATTACTTGGATCAACCTTGTCCAATTCGATTGTATAATCATCCCTAGTTCCTTCCCATTTCCTCCTACATGGTTGAAGTGCATGAACATATTACAGTTATGGTGGAATTTATAGTCATTGTATATTTGCCTCAACAACAAAATAGCACTTAAAGCTGTGTTACTAGATTTGTTGGTCCTGAGGGATGGATCCCCAAATTGGATCTTGATCCGCTAGGATTTTCCCGAGATATGTTTCGTACTTGTCTATTGTGTAGATAGAGACAGATCCCTCATCCGTGAAACGAATCCCAAGCATCATGATTCATAAGTGGATCCAACAATTTTGGTTTCTTAAAATATGAAAATAAAACGAATTTGTTTGGTATTCTGTATTCACCCAAAGTTTTTTATCCTTTGTGCTCATTCACGGCTTAACCGAAATTAAGTGACAATTTTTGTTGCCAATTAGGTGTAGTTTGAGTGGCTGAGATGGAATGTTGTTTCCTCCCTTGCTTAAGTTGGGTTCAAATCCCACTATGTGATATGCTTACTTAGTGAGCCAATTGTTATCGAGATGCTGACTTGACCTTGAGTTTTAAGGAATCTGGTTTACTATGTCTACCATCCATGGAATGAAGGAAAGTGCAGGTGTGTTTCCCCAAGAAAAGCACATTATGTGCAAAATAATATCAAAAAATATATACATTTTAAAAATTTTATATACCTTTGTGTGTTTACAATATTTCCTTCCAAGGAAAAAAATGCTTTCTTTATTTCAGTAGAGAATAAAGAGCACTCTCTTAAGGCGCTCAAGTCACTTTAAAAATAGATGAGACTATCTACTTGTTTGTTAATCAAGTAATTTTTCTTCCAATATTCTGCAGTTACATGAAAGTGCTATCCAAAAAATACTTAATTGATATCAAAACAATCTCAAGAGTCAAAATTATTACTAAAGTCCATGCTAAGACGTATTATAGTATTCCAATAATTTTTGTATTATGTATTCCTAATAGGCATTAAAAAGATAGACCGGCATAGACCTACACAGAGCTGTAGAGCTAGAGAGGCAGAGTAGAGTGTAGTAGGAGGGCCATCGAACAGAAGATCTAGCCAAATCAGAATTTTGTAAGTAGGTTTCAATTGCATATATGAAAATATTGATTTTGAGTCATGCACATGAATTGGTTGATGTATGTGTGATCAAAAACCTGTGTTAAGAATTATTTATATGAACTGTATGCGTGAGGAATGCTTCGAGTTTCTGTGAGAGAGAGCGTGCAGAAGTAGTACAGGTTGAAGTTATGTAAGTAAACTCATTTATATATTATAAAATAATTGTCCCAGTATTACATGTGCATTGTTGATTTAATTCCTATGTGAAAATGTTTGAATCTTCGTGAATTGTGTATGAATATGTTCTGTAATTGGGTTTTGAAGCGAGATCCTACATATGATTGAAATGTTAATGTTAATTACAGTCTAAGAGGGGCTACATATGTTTCTGAGGGAGATTAGAAAAAATTTCTGTCATCGACCACTGCAAGGGTCGATGACGCAAAAAGGAATTTGAATTAAGGATTTGGTACTTATTCCATGGATTAGAAGCATATCCGATCGAATAAGTGAATTCGGATAAGGACTATAGTACGAGTCTAACTTGTATTAGCTCACCTGGAAAATGAGAATGGCTTTCAAATTTAAGTTGCCGAGTGCTGAAGAGCAAAGGTTCGTGGGCATAGCTATAATGAGATGCAGAGGAGTTACATTCGACTTCATACGAAACTGTGCGTTGGTGAATTGTTGGGGTTTATCCAGACCTGTTCAGAATAAGCAAGAGCGAAGGCAGTTATATAAATAAAGGCGTATTGAGTTTATAAAGCGGAGGAACCATTTTAAATGGAATGGTGCGGAACCTCGAACGTAGAGAGAAGTGGAACCCTGAATGAACAGTGAGGGCGGTCTTCGGGACAGAAACCAGTGGTATCGCACGACCATGAGAGAGGTAATTGGAATTGTCAAAAAAACGCGATTAGGGCCTCTAGTGGACATGTGGCTTAGAGTGGTTTGGAAAACCACTTATATCGCGCGACTTGTGAAGATTAGCCCTCATGCATTTTCATAGTGCGATAACCATATGATATGTGACTAAAGGGTTGTTGGAGCACGACGCATTGTGGACCATTGGATCCATTCGGGAATTAGTCAAGTTACGTTGTACTATGGGACCCCATTGGTAGTCGGGTTTGTTAATGGAATGGTGAGCGTTTATTCCATTGCGAGTCATTTAATTTAATGTTGTGTGGGCCCGAGTTCGTTTCAATTATGCAGTGGTTGGGTATTATAATCAAGGTCGAACCTTTGAATGAATGATGTCTTGTATTATATAAAGTCTGGGTCCTTAGAGATAAAAACAAATGGTCGAGAATTGGTATATTCCATGAGTTAATAAGTTCGAACCATAGAAGCGTAAAATTGAGGATGTATAAGACCTTGTGGGCCACGAAAATATATATATACATGTTGGAATAAATAGATGTAAAGTATGCTAAGGGCTTGTGGGTTATGCTGTAGCCCAATATATAGTATTGGATATAAGACAAGGTTCTTTTGTGGGGATTAAATGTAAGGGGAGAAACCTTTGGTAGAAGGAATTTCTCATGGCCTAAAGCGCATTTTATAACCAAGAACAACTTCCAAATTTAATTATTGAGTTTTTCATTATGGGCACAGTTGTGATATACAGTATAGACCCTAAATTTATGTGACTATTCAATTTACTGTCCTGTTTTAAAGTTTCATTTTTTTTTTAAATTGAACCCGTCGTTGGTATACCAATGATTTGTAAGCGTCGCTCTTCCAACGCCTTATAAACAATGGTCTTCCGACGCCTTGAACGTTTTCCCTTTTCATCGGTCCTTCAGCGTTGCATTTTTTTTTAATTTTTAAATGCCCATCGGTATTGCGACAGTTCTTCCTGGCGTCAGTATTGCGACGCTTCTGCAGAGCGTCGATATTGCGACACTTTGGGAAAGTGTCGATATTGTGACACCTTAATAAGCGTCAGAAGAGCGACGTTGAAAACTTCGGACCACATATCGTCGGAATTGTGACAGTTTACAAACATCGGAAGAGCGACCGTTTTCAAATGTCAGAAGAGTGTCAGTTTACAAACATCGGACCACATATCGTCGGAATTGCGATAGTTTACAAACGTCGAAAGAGTGACGGTTTGGAAAGCGTTGGAAGAGTGACGATTGTTTGGAAACGTCGGAAAAAGTGTCGGTATTGCGACACTTTGGCAAAGCATCGGAATTTCGACGTAATGGCTAAGCACATTTTTTCTGGCCTCAAAATTTCTCTCTTGCGATGACTATGTGTCGGAATAGCGAGGAAGTGGCCGTCAGAAATTGGGCCAAATTTTGTAGTGTCTTATCAGCCTCAGAGATCCGGTGGAGTGTTAACAGAACCCATGATTTCACAAATATATTATTTTATTTTATATATGAAATATACAATGTCATGTTTACAAAGGTCATTATGAATACCGAAACTACTTACATGATGAAAAATTCTCTCTTAACTACAAATATTTTCATAATCCCATCATAAAGTACAAGCAATATCAAACTTGAAGTATTCTAATAAGAAGAGTTGGATTGATAATCCATCCTTTTAAGAATATATATTACAACCAAAATTGTAAAAAATGCCTTAACTTGAGAAGCTCAACTTATATGAGAGCATCATGTTGTGTGGCTTTACGTGAGATACCACACTACCTCTAAAGGCACATACCCCATCCATATGTTCACCAAATATGTCATTTTAGGGTTATTCTTATCTTCGATTACAAATCCTCAAAGAATATAGATCCTCTTCGACTAATTTATCTTGGATTCCCTACCTTATCCTCAAAGAGTATCAATCTAAAAGATTCACTTATGTCTTGGATTTTCTAATCCTCAATAAGTTCCAAAATCATATGCTTATCCAATAATCCATGATACCCCATTCTTTCCTTATGGAATTCACTAAGAATTATGACTATTAGTCATAGCCTAGTGCATGACACATAAAGAGAAGAATATATTGTCCATTATCAATCCCTCTCAATCAAGGAAGCAATATCTGCCAAACCAAGCTTGCTTCTCAAGTATTCAAACTTCTTTTTTGGTAATTCCTTTGTCAATATATCAAGTACTTGTTCATATGCAGTAATATAATGTATCTCCATGACCCCATCTCTTACCAGGCTTCTTATGTAGTGGTTCTTATTATTGATATGCTTTATCCTAGCGTGAAGCGCAAGGTCTTCTATCAATATTATACAACTTTCATTGTCATAATGTATACATGTTGGGATTAGTGTTCCTTTAAATAGATCTGATAGAAACTTTCTACACCAAATATTTTCTCTGCAAACTTCACTTGAAGCAATGTATTTGACTTCAACACTAGTCAAAGAAATTTTATCTTGTTTCTTGCTCATTCAAGAGTTCATAAAGGATCAAAAACTAAAGCATCCACTTGTAATTATTCTTCCATATGTGTCATTGTCATCCTAATCAGAATATGTATATCCCACGATTTGGATTTCATTACCAACATATCGAAGATAGTGATATATGGTCCCACATAGATATCTTAGGATGTGTTTGGATGCTATACAATGGTCATGATTTGGATCTATATGAAACTAACTGGGGACCTTTACTACAAAACAAATTTTAGGTCCAATATTTACAAGATACATTAAGGATCCAATCAATTGTTAGTAGAAAGTAGTATCTAGTGGAATAAAATATAAACTCTTCAACTTATTTATATTAATAATCATAGGTTTTTTCATTGGATTTCTATCCATTATGAAAAAAATTTGTAGGATATTGATTACATACGTTCCCTGACCAAGATATATTTCATTGTTTGAGCGGGGTCCCATGGGGTACAATTTTGGTAAAGTTTTGATTATGTTTTGTTGTGTGAGTTGCGCAAAAGAGTCAAAGGGGCTTTGGGGCAGGTCAAAGTCCCTAATAAATGTAATGTAATGGGTTTAAAGGGAAAACCATGAGTCTCAAAACATGGTTTGAGACCATGGTATCTACGCGCTAAGTTAGTATAAATATATAAATATCGAGTGATGAAAGGAAATATATTGTCTTTCTATGGTTATTTCTTATGTATTTCATTCTAAGTCTGTGCTTTTGAGTAGAAAGGCTCATGTTGGCTGTGTGCGTGGAGACCTAAGTCCTTGTTGTGTGCGGATTTCGTTGGATGTGTGCATGGAAGGATAGATTTTATTGAAGAACTAAATGCATTGAACCACTAGATCTATTAATAAATAATTCCGTTTTGGAAAATATGTACTGTTATACGATTGTTGTGTTATTTATCTGTTAATTGCGTCAAGATCTAAATCTGTTATGTTATTACATCTTTACTTATGTTTATGGTTAATTGCGTCTATGGGAATGAATTAATTACACTGTGGGTAAATCTCAGTTGATGAATATATTTTATTGAAGTATATATGTTTACTGTGTGAAAATTCATATTAAAAAATTTTGTGATAATATGTAAAGAGTTGATCTGTTGATTTGTTGATTTTTTGATTGCGCGCATCTATATATTACCTGTTATAAATTCTGTTATAAGTCTTTTTAGGGACACAACATTTATTTCTTCCTTAGGGTGCAGAAACCTAGTTCCAGCACCCCCCCATACTGCTTCGGGTGAGACTTTGATATACACAAGCAGGTCATTTATGAAAGGGCCAGTTGTTGGAGGGTTTGTTGGTTGCGCGATAACTCTGAACCTAGGTTAGGACCCCTCAAGCCAACAAATGGTTACGTTTCCAAGACCAAGATAAATTTGAGGGAGAATTGATGTTATATCATCCTATGCAAAATGAATTACAAGATTGGCTTGATAAGAATATCCTTGGATTTTCTATCCAAGAGAATAGAAGTTATAAATTTTTTGTTGAAGACTGGGTACAAAAGTATATTTATACAGAATTCCACGAGATATTTTTTGCTTCTTTTGCGACTGATCTGCATGAGTGTTTGTCTCGACTGATTAAATTTAATACCTGTGGAAAGGACGACGCAGTCACTCAATGTACTCCAGAATTGGTACAACAATTAGAAAATACCAACAATAAGATCACTCATGCAATAGATTATTGGATCGATCACGTTCTAGGAGGATTTATAACTGAGTTTTCTATTGATCAGTTTGTATCTTACTCTGAAGTTGAAAGAATATTTTTCAAGGGTCCCATTGGTAAATTCATGTGCTCTTTAAATTTGTGGATTAAGATGCCATTGTGCAAACAGGGTTCTATGTGTAATAATATTGAGTGAATGTCCTGAAGAGGCTCGACTACGTGCAATGGAAGAACTTACCACGTAGATCTAGAAGAAGGGTTTATTTATAGTCCTCTAAAGGGTAGATCTGATAGTGATGAAGAATCAGAGACTAGTAGCTCTGGTAAATCTGCGCACTCTAAAGAAGAAGAAGTCTCCTAAGATCAGAATAATCTTAGAGCATTGGCCATAGTCCAGATCCCATCCACTCCACTTCCCAACTCATCTCACAAGTCATCCAATCCACCTCCACCTCCACCTCCACCTCCACCACTAGGCACATATATGGTCGTGTCTATGAAGTTTCCTACTTTATGAGGTATTGGGAATGAAGATACAAAACAATTATGGTTTGTCACGGATGTTGTATGGAGAGCACAACAAGTGAACAATGATGATGTTAATAAAGCGCAGTTAGCCACTACTTTTCAAGATCGCGCACTAGATTGGTATATAAAGTATGTATCAGTGAATCCTAATGCCACTATTGATGATTTGAATGTTGCGCTAAAAGACCAATTTAAGAGGTCAAAGTCATTTTTATAATGTGTCACTGAGTTAAAATAAATGCGTCAAGAACCGAATGAATCTGTTTGGGATGCAGATCAGAGGTTAAATCACACTATCAGAGATGGTGGATTCACTATTGATGATGCCCAACACAAGGAACGGTTTATTGCTATGTTGATCCCAGATCTGCGCCAGGCCTTGAGTCAACAGAAGATTTCCACATAGGCTGAGACCATAGAAATTGAAATGAAGTTGGAAGCTTCACCGATACCAACTACGTAGATCGAGACTCAACAGATTCAAAATCAGTTAGAAGCGATGAATTTGGAAATTTAGAATCTGCACAAAGATAAGGGAAAGGAGTTGTGCGTAGATGTATGGTGCATATGATGCGAAGATGTTGGGCATCATAAGGATCAATGCCTTGTGTTCAATGATTATAATCTGCAAGTTGGAGGACCTAGACCGCGGAAGAGCACAACTGGGTCGAGTGGAACAGCTACATTATGGTGTGAAATTTATCAGGCTATGGGTTTACATGTGATAGATTACTGTCTAAGAATTAGAAAATATATGACTGAACTACAACGGGATTTTTGAAATTTTTGCTCATCACTAGGACACGATGAACAACATTGTCACAGTTTTGATTTAATAATGTAAAAAGTTGAGTTGTATTGGATGCATGCCGAATCTACCTCACCAACATCCTTGTCTGGGCATGATGGATTCCATACTATAGGATGAGGAAGAGGAGGATCAGATGGTCGTGGAAGGGGACAACTCATCTGCTACAATTTTGGAGATGCTGGCCATTATGTGCGTGACTATCCAAATCCAACATGAAAATATTGCAGGTATTGTAGGCAGTTTGATCATGTAGTTGAAGATTTTCCTATTTTAATTACTAATATGCAGGAAAATAAAACATAGACTCCTGTGACAAACATTCATATGGTAAGAGCGGAGCTGCATGAAGAAGAGCCCAGCATGAATGTTGTCACTAGGAGTGGTGCAACCACTAGTGAGGATAAAGGAACTAAGCTAGATGTTGGTCTTTGGATCTAAAATGCACCAGAGAAAGAGGATGGATTCAATTTATAGTGCGAAAAAGACACTTTTTTAGAGGAAAATAAGGGTTTTTCAAAATTAAGCGCATCAAAAACAAGTAAACCTATGGATGTGGTTGGAGTAGATGAATAAATAAAACCATTCTTACAAGCTTGTTTCAATCTATTGCGCAATAAAAAGGAAGTGGATAATATTCAAGCATTGATAGATAACTGCATGGAAAAGGAACAACCCTGGATGGAGCAGAAATCTGTCAACAAGATCTATAAGAATAAAAGAAGAAATGGACAAGAGATGCACTTGACTGCTCAGATTGGTGCCCATGAGATGGACCAGGTTATTCTGGATCTAGGATCTAATGAAAATGTCTTACCTAAGAAAACTTGGCAATGCATTGGAGAGCCCAAGTTGGAGTGGTCTACTATTCAGTTGTACATGGAAAATCAACAAAATATCATTCCATTAGGAATACTTTCACAGGTGGTAGTAGATATTAAAGTAGTAAAGGTGATTACAGATTTCTAACTCATACAAATTGTGGTTGACACTGATCCTTATCCTATTATTTTGGGATTAGATTGGGCTATTGATATGGATGGCATCATTAATCTTAAGAGGAGAAGTATGGTATTTGAGAATAATGGAACAAGAGTTGTAGTTCCACTAGATCCTGCACAAGGTGCAATATATACAGAGCTGGTGTGCGTGGATGATGATGTCGACCATATCTATAAGCTTACTATATGAGAATATGATTGGATCAACTCGACATCTGATGGAAGGTTTAATTGGGAAAAATATAGTCCCTGCTTATCAGATTCATATGAAGAAATAGAGGACTGGTAGAATAGGCTACATGAAATATTTGCGCTGCGCCGCAACCAAGTGACAAGATCTCTTTGCTGCATATCATTAGAGGTACGAGAATTGTTGTATTATGATGGTTTAACTAATGTAAACATTTTTTTAGGATAAATTGAAAGGATTGTTATAGAAGCACAGATATCCCATGCACTGGATATAACACTGTGCTCTACCCCAACATGATGGTGGGAGACTCAAAAAGGAAACTTGGGTAACTGGGAAGAATGCACCCGAATGATGAGACTGTGATTTGAGTATCCAACTACCAGAATGGAATAGCCATATTATGGAAAAGGTGATCTGCATAGAAATATAGCTAGATGGACTGAATTATGGGGAACAGAGATGAAACCAAAATGGGTGCACATGTTCATCCATACTTTGGGGAAGGTGCCTACTGATTGGTACCTGGAAACGAAGGTGCGCCGAGGAACCAATGAATGGTATGCGCTGACAGAAAGTTCTATTTTAACCTTCAACTTTGAAAGTGCATTTTTTTTTTTGGGTAAAGCAATGCAAGGTATTCAATAGTTCATCTTTGATACGACAAAGCCAAAGGTATAGCACGCTTCGCCAACAGGGAAGCTTCATATGATCCATAGTATGATTGTGGATGAGTTATAGTACAGAGAAGACCAGGCATACCACATTGCAAACGAATCACAACAACAAGAAACATTTCTTTAACAAAAGTAGCAGATAACAGAGGAGTCGTGTCGTGTTGTTGAGGCTTGGTGTGCCGCACTGGAAGCCAAGATCAAACAAGTCTGCGATGACCTGCCAGAGGTCCCTGCCTCAGCTACACCTATAGGAAAATTAGAAGTTTTGGTCATTGCGCTAAAGGCATCGCGCAATGAAGTATAGACTGTCTAGGCTGAGTTCGAGCAGCAAATTATTGAGTTGCAGATGAAGCTTCAACCTGAAATTCCCTTCGAGGTTCGAGCGCAGCACGCCGCAGAAATCAAAGCAACTATAGGCAGCATATAAGTCATAGTTACATAGTGTGTTCAACTATTGGATGAAGCCATGGGTGTCTGGACTTCTATTTAGAATGAATTGATGGTGCAGTAATTGCGCAATGAATTGCATGTGAAATAACAACAGTTTTCAAAGATCCAGATGGTGGCGCCCACAATGGTTACATTGAATATACTTGTCTTCCTTCATGAGGGTGAGGAAATTCATACATAGATCGAATACATGCACCGTTGGGAACAGTTATTGAAGACAAGGATTCTTCCTCAGGGTGTGGAAACTAGGTTCCAACACCCTCCCATACTGCTTCAAGTGAGACTTCGATCTGCACAAGAAGGTCATTGCCGAAAGGGCCAGTAGTTTGAGGGTTTGTTGGTTGCACAATAACTCTGAACCTGGGTCAATACCCCTCACTCAAGCCAACATTCACCTTGTTTCTTCCAAAATTATAGTCCCAAATAGTAATGCATGATCCCAAGATCCTTCATGTCAAATTCGTTTGCTAATTGTTTCTTTCATTCCTAAATTCTATTTTCCACACATGTCACAAGTAGATCATCCATATACAAAATTATGATGATAGGTTCATCCTTGAACACTTTGATTTAGAGGTTAGGATTTTAATAACTCTTAGCAAATGTAAGTCTCAATAGGTATGTATGCATCCTAGCATACCATGTTGTCGGTGATTTCTTTAAGCCATATAGAGCCTTCTTCAACTTGCAGACTTGTGTCTCCCTCTAATTTACTTCAATTCCTTGAGGTTGTTTGATGTATAACTCCTCATCAATTGTCCCATTCAAAAATTTTGTTTTAACATCCATTTGATGGATGGTCCATCCCATAGTAGCAGTCAAAGAGAAAAGTGATCTGATTGTTGTATATCTAGTTGTAGGAGCAAAGGCTTCTTCATAATTGATACCTTCTTCCCAAGAGAAGACTCTAGATAAAAATATAGATTTTTCACTTGGTCTAAGAACAATTTATAAGACATCATTCTTCATAATTGACTGGTATTGCATTCCTCCATTCTTTATGTTTAGCTACATATTCATAGGAGGAGGGTTCAACTTCAATGATTTTTGTAATATAAGATAAATATCCAAAATACCTTTCATTTATCTGACTTTCTTTAAAATTTCCTTTTTTTGTGTGTGTCCTGATTCTTGAAGAGTTGTTCTTAACCATGCAGGCCTCTTACAAATTTCAGGAACAAAAACTTGTTGTACGGGCTCACTAGTACCTTCAACGTCTTCGAGAATTGATATAGGACCTTGATCGTTGTTTTCCCTTAATATATACCCAAAAATGAGTACCTCTTCTTCATTAGAATAGACTGGAATATATTTGGATTTCTTGTAATCTATATTTCCATCAAAGATAACATCCATCCATACTTCAATATGACAATCCTATTTAATGTATATTTTGTACGCCTTTGATGAAGCACTATAACCATCAAATATTCCTTTCATACTAGTAGGATCCAACTTATTCCTTTTGTCCTTTGGAATGTGTATATACCTAGGGTATCCAAATATTCAAAGATGATCCACACATAGCTTATTTCCTGTAAATAATTCTTCTAGAGTCATGTTGTTGAGAATCTTAAAAGGACTTTGATTCTGCAAGTAGAAAATTGTTACACATGCCTCTCCCCATAAGAAGTGAGGGATATATTAAACATGTAGCATGCCTCTGACACATTATTCAATTTTATTGTTCTTCCTTTCAGCCACACCATTCTATTTAATATTATAAGGAAAAATTACCTCCCTCTTAATCCCTGCTCCCTTTCAAAATTATATAAGCTCTTTGGAGGTATATTCTCCACCATTTTTAGACCTTAGGGTCTTGATCTATTTAGAAACCTAGGGAAATGAGATCAGTCCTTCTGTTATATTTATTTATATTTAAATTTTTATAGATGCTTGTGATTTATTAATTAATTTCTTCTTTTTCTTCTTACATTTATTATTCTTTGTTCATCAAACAATTATCAAAACCATAAAAACAAGGAGACACCAAATGTAGGCACTCAACTAGGGAAAAACCCCTATGGAGGGGAAAACCAATTCCAAACTATTCCTTCAGTAGATTCATATCAAATTTGAGACAATTTGGACTGAATACCTAGAGACATTATCTCCTTTAACCCATCAAGTCAACCTTCCATAATCAAGTCATCATTATTTCTGCAATCTTCAATCTCTTGTATATTTTAGTTCCCCGTAATACATAAGATAAACTTTCTTTTTGTAGATTTTTGGTCCCCTCACTTTGTTGTCCTTAAATAGTTTACTTTTATGTTCTTTTCACTTTTTTTTTTTTTTATTTCAGAAATCGCAGATCAAGTGTGCTCCAATAGGTCGATTTCTCCTTTCTATTGATAATGGTTTGTCAATGTGCTTTTGAGCCAACACGAGCATTTTATAGAAGTCGACTTGTCAACTAGTTTTGAGGCTGACTTGTTCACATTTTGTTAATCAATTGGAAGTCGACTTGAAGGATAGGTCATTGTAATTGTATGAGATGGAGCTAACTTGTTGGAGGATATCCTTTAACAAAAAAATTTATTTGTTTTGACTATGACTCAATAAGAAAAATTGTAAAGCACACATTGGGTGTTATCACTTATGAACCATTGACCCAAACATAGAACCCATGCTTTAATAAGTCAATTTAATAATAATAATAAAATATTTTAACAAATATATTACATTATGTCTCGAGTACAATTATGAAGATTTACACTAGTTACATTCTTAACACTCCCTCTTAACTAGGGAAGTATTCATAATTTACGAATATATAAGTACATGGAAGATCTAAAAATTAACTACACAGATTTCTAGTACACTCAGTGTTGCAGAATAGATACCTAACCAGGATAATCTATCCAAGTGGGACTAATATTGAATCAAGCTTTCAACCACTCTAGGTACCATCAACCTTACATGCTAGCCATCAACCCATGGATCTAGGTGTGTATCCAAAGTTTTATCTCCATGAATAACACCACCCTCCCTCTTTTGGATCTATACATCAACACATAGGCCGAAAAATGTCCTCCTAAGCATCCACCATTAGATTCTTCAACTCTCCATATAAAACTAGATGTATCCATTTGTCCAAGAATTCTTCTAGAGTGTTAAATTTTTTTATGGAGAGATTACCTGTACAAACTGTTGAGTCCCGAATTTGTCTCTTTTCCATACACTTTTCCATATCTCTTTCACTCACCTAAACCTCCAAAATTGTCAATATCATGTGCAAAAGGGTATCTAACATGGTTTTTAATTATGTTTGTTTGTTTTCTATTTGATTTAGATTTTGTTCATACAGCTGCGGAAACTTGTCACTTTCCGCAGCCGCTGCAACTTTCCGCAGCTATTTTGTGGAAATCAATGTTACAGGTGTCAACGAAGGAAACGAGCCACATGGGCAGGCTAGGAATGACAAGGACATGGTTCGTGTCCTATTGGTTCAATGAAATTCATCAAGGAAAGCCGCGGTCAAAGCCATCCACGTGGAAGTCAACTGTGGAGTTCTATGTCGGCTGGACTCTGTTTCGTGGCATAGAAACATCCATACTGCCGTTTCCCAAGCTTGTGGAAGTTAATTGACATCTGTGCAAAGTTCTGGAGTTGAATTTAAGCGCCCACCTTCCATAGATCCGTTTCCCAACATGGCCATACTCCTAAATCCGTGGCCTTAGTGGTCTACGTGCTAGCTGCTATCATAAACTTCAGGAAACAGTTACATTTTATTGCTTTATAAAGAGCGTTTGCATACGCACGTAGAGTTAGTGAATGTGAGTTGATAGTTGTTAGTTGTTGTTGATGCTAATTGCTATGTGGTGATTATCGCTTCTTGGAGCCGCATTACCACCAAACAATGACTTTCTTTAATGAAGAACTCTGTTTCATAACTTAATTCGTGTTTGAAGATCATACCGGAGCTGCGTAGAGGGCCCCTGCTCAGCCGAGGTTCTGTGTATTAATGTATATATTTTTCATTTCATTTCTTTAAGTAATCATTGTATCATAACCCATTACATGTTCATATTTCATAGTTGTTTTATTTCTGTTCATACATTTCTGTAATTTCCATTGCATTCCCGTCTTTTATGTTTTTATGATTGTTAAAATACTGATCAGTTTTCTTGTGCAGGTTTTAGGTAGACACCCCGGGGCATTTTCATAGTATTTTCGCTAATGATATGAAACTGATATTATTCTGCTGCTAGTTTTCTTTCACAGTCTTTGTTTAACTTCAGTTTTGTTTTGTGCATTTCAGTTTTGTTTATATGATTCAGTAGTTAAAATTAGACATATTAAGCTACTCATAGTGTCTTCAGCTACCTCCGAAAGCCACAGCTGGACTGATGGTGAGGGGCTGCATGATGAAATGTGTAGTTTAGTATTAGTTTCCTTTCTGCAAAATTAGATATATTAAGCTGCTCATAGCGTCTTCAGTTTCCTTCGAAAGCCACAGCTGGACTGATGGTGAGGGGCTGCATGATGAAGTGTGTAGTTTAGTATTAGTTTTTTTTCCGCAAACTTAGATATATTAAATCATGTATGACATCTTCAATTGCCTCCGAAAGCCACAGCTGGACTGATGGCTAGGGATTGAATCATGTGTGTATGGTTTAGTATTAGTTTACTTTCTGCAAATTAAATATCAGTTACACAAGTTGTTTATGATTACTTCCGCAAGTCATAGCTGGTCTAATGATGAAGGGTCAAAAAATGAATTGATGTAATCTGATTTAGATTTATTTCATTGCAATTTTGAATTTCCATAAGCGTAGTTTCTTTTGTGTTCAGTTGGCAGCAAGAATAGTTTAGTTTTCATATTCACTAGTTTCTTTTTTTGATTCATTAGATTAACAGCACTTTCCATTTCAGCAGTTTACTTTCTTTTGTCATTGTAATTCCAATTTGCTTTTGAAGTTTCGAGATTGGAAAATCATTATAGGGGAATATCATTTCCTTGAACAATTATAACCAAGCTTGTTTCTCACTTTAGAATTTCCATTTCACCTTAGAAAGACCATAAACGACAAAAATATAAGAAAGAGGTTATCTTGCACATATAGTGCGCCGCACTTCATCAGCTTACGATTCCCGGATTGACAATTAAATGCAGCAATTTAGGACACACTAAATTGACCAAACATTTTGGCGCTGTTGCCGGGGAAGTGTAACTAGGTAGCCAATTTCTTAGAAAAAAAAAAAACACATAAAATCATAAAAGAAGGGAAAACTTGATAACTTCTTGAAGTATGCTCTCCTCTTGCACCTAGTGTGATCTGGAGGATCAGAAAAGAGAGTTATTGGTTTAGTAATTTCTTAAGTATGCTCTCTTCTTGCACCTAGTGTGATCTGGAAGATCAGAAAGAGAATTATTAGCCCAACTTTTGTTAAAAAAACTAAAAAAAAAAAAAAAAAAAAACTAAAAAAAAATGACATGCATAGAGCAAGAGATTCTAGGGGAAGGTTTATAGCTAAAGCCAAGAGTTCGATTTTCACAACTCCATCTTCTTCAAGGCATAGACCAGATTCACCATCATCTACCCCTAGCCTTAAGATTTTTGGAAGCCAAAGAACAACTGAATTAGAGGATTCTCCTACACCACCTACTAAAGCCTACTTAGAAAATAAAGAAACTTTCTCTCATCCTTCCTTGATAGAAGAACTAGAGGACTATAAGGACTCTAAAGAAGCTATCATGGCAGAGGAAGTAATAAATAGAGGTGGAGATAGAGGAGGAGGAGATAATGAAGATAACAATGGGGAAGGAAATAATGGTAGAAATAGGGACGATTTTCTTGGATTCCCTATAGTTGATGAGGAAACTCATGCAACAATGAAAAATATTTCACCATCTGTTCTCCCTAACTTTTATGGATTACGAAGTGAAGATCCTGAAACATTTCTGTTTGAGTTTGAAGTAGTGTGCCGAACCTATGACTATATGGAAGATTCTCAAAAACTTAAACTATTTCCTTCAACCTTGAAGGGATCTGCTTTGAAATGGTTCATGGGATTAGCCACTCAATCTATCAGGACTTGGAATGATATGAAACAAACATTTTTGGATAGATACTTGGATTATTGTATGCCCACCAATCACAAGGATGAGGTATTCAAAATGATGCAAAAAGAAGATGAAAATTTGGAAGACTTAATTGAAAGATTTCAATACAACTTGAAAAGAGCAAAGATGAGCAACTTAGATAATGAAACCTTGAAAGCCCTCCTATTGAAAGCCATTATAGATGAATGGATAGACATTTTAAACATGATGGGTAAAGGAGACATTTCTCAACTCCCATTTCATGATATAACAGAACTATGTATCCAATTCTCAAGGGGAAGATCTAAAACTGGAAAAGGGCCTAGGGATTCTTCTCTTATTAGGGCTAACAAATCTGCAACTGGATCAGTAAGTAGGGCAGAGATTGGTAATATGTTTGATGAGTTTAAAACTGATATCTTAGGGGGTCTTAGTGAACAACTAGACACCCTTAAAATCCAAAACAAGCAGAAAGCAGAAACAGATGCTTTAGCCATCTTTTGTCCGAAATGTAGAAAGAAACATGCTTTAAGGGAATGTCCCTTGGATGCAAAAGTTGTAGAAACATGTATGATTTGCTCAGAAAATCATGAAATCAAGGATTGTCCTTCAATCCCTGAACTCAAAGCTGTTTTTCAAGAAGATCCAAATTCAATAGAATCTCTCTGTTTTGTCGCAAGGAGACCTTGGCAGGGACAACAATCTCAAGGGTTTAACAACCCTATGAATCTTCAAACCCCACCAAATTGGACTCCTTGGCAACAACCTTGGCCCCAACATCAAAACTCATATCAGCCATGGGTACAAGGAATGCAAAATCCTTATGGGAGATGTGCTCAATTTTATCAATATCCTCCATCTTTTCAAAACCAACAAGCTCCACAATTTCCAAGCCAAAATCCACAACAACTTTCATTGCCATTTCCACAACATCAACCTTCTCAACAAAATACAAATCCTCAACTCATGCTCCCATACCAACAAAAGACAAATCAACTTCCAACTCAGCCACTGCCAAATCCTAACAATAAGAATCCTCAAACTACTTATATGGTAGAAGGACAACAATTTCCTACCTATATGATTGTTCCTCTCAACGATGTACAACTCAGATCTGGTAGAGTTTTAGAAAAACCTTCTATAGACATTCAAGAGAAAGATACCTCTGAGGAGGACTCTCTTCAAGTCGATAAGGGTTCTTAGGAAGAATCTCTTCAAAATTCAAAAATTCAAAAAGAAAAAGAAAAGCTAGCATCCACAACTCCTATAGTTGAGCAATCTGTATCTTCATCTACACCTCCTTTTCCGGAAAGACTACAAATTGATAAGGGGGTGGAAAAACAAATTTTGTTGCCTAACTATGACTTTCTAGATGAATTGAAGAATTTTTGTATCAAGATTCCATTGCTACAAGCCATTCGAGAAATTCCTATTCTAGCAAAAACCATAAAGGAGTTGAGTTTCAAAAGACCAGGAAGAAAGCTAAAGGACACAAGAAGAATCCACCGGGTAGGAAAGATTGCAGACATTATGATGGGAAAAATTGCCATGCAGAAGTATGTAGATCCTGGAAGTCCAATTGTCAAGACACATATAAATGGGATAGAAATTCCAAACACATTGATTGACTTAGGGGCTGCTATCAACATTATGAGTAGACAGACTATGGAACAGTTAAAACTTCCTAACCTTCTTTTACACCTACTTTATTGCAACTTGCAGATCGATCGGTTATTAAACCAGATGGTGTATTAGAAGATATTTCAGTCTCCTTAGATTCTTGGGAATATCCAGTAGACTTTATGATTTTGACTCCCAAAAGTAATCTAGGAGGACATCCAATTATTTTAGGAAGACCTTGGCTGGCCACAACTGATGCTTTTATTAGTTGTAGATCTGGAGACATGTACATTTCTAATGGTAATTCGACAAAGAAATTCAATTTGTATCCTCCCACAAGAGCAATTACAGAAATAGGAGACAATGAATGGGTCGATGATGAGAACACTATACAACCTGTCTTTACCATTTCTGAGATTAGTGAGGATAGTCAAATTCTGAACACATTAGAAAATTTTGAAGTAACTTCAGAATATGACCCCACACAATTTCAGTTGGAATCTGACATAGAATATTTATCATCAAGACAAATGTCTCTTTACTCTATGGAAGAGTTTGGTAATTCTGCTTTTGAGATTTTTCCAGAAAAGACATTGAATATCAAAAAACATCTGGAGAAGTCACAACAAGAAGAACTAACCAGAATCTTGCAAAAACATTCTACTGCATTTGCATGGGAGTATACTGACATGAAGGGTATTGATCCTAAGACTTGCATCCATCATATCTATATTGAGGAAAACAGTAGACCAATCAGATAACCTCAAAGAAGGATGAATCCAAATCTTAGGGAGATAGTGAAAGAAGAGTTCCAAAAACTTCTCAATGTAAACTTCATTTATCCAATTTCAGATAGCCGATGGGTTTCTCCTTTGGTTATAGTACCTAAAAAGAATGGTAAATGGAGAGTATGCATTGATTACAGGGAGTTGAACAAAGCAACTTTGAAGGATCAATTTCCTTTGCCTTTTATTGATCAGGTATTAGATACATTAGCAGGTAAAAAGTACTTTTCATTTTTGGATGGTTTTAGTGGCTATAATCAAATTCAGGTAGCACCTGAAGATCAAGATAAGACCACATTTACTTGTCCATGGGGAACTTTTGCCTACCGAGTGCTTCCTTTTGGGTTATGTAATGCACCCGCAACATTCCAAAGAGCAGTACTAAGAATTTTTTCTGATCTAATCCATGATTGTGTAGAGGTTTATATGGATGATTTTACAGTTTATGGTAATTCATTTGAAGAGGCATTAGAAAATTTGGAAAAAGTTCTCATAATATGTAAAGAAACAAACCTTTCATTAAGCCATGAAAAATGCTTTATGATGTTTACTGAAGGGATTGTTTTAGGACATCATATTTCAAGAGATGGAATTAAAGTTGATAGATCAAAAGTTGAAGTCATCTCCAAGTTGCCTATTCCAAATTGTCAAAAAGATGTTAGAAGTTTTCTAGGATTTACTGGTTACTATAGAAGATTTATAGAGAACTTCACTAAAATAGCATCTCCACTCTTCAAGTTGCTTACAAAAGACTGTGAATTTAAATGGGATCCCGATTGTCAATCCGCTTTTGAAACTTTGAAAACAAGAATATCTGAAGCACCTATCTTGAGAGGACCAAATTGGAAACTTCCTTTCCATATTTCTACAGATGCTTCAGATACAGCTCTTGGAGCTGTGTTGGGTCAAAAAGATTTAATTCCTTATGCCATTTATTACACTAGTAAAAATTTGACTCCCACAGAGTTGAATTATACTGTGACTGAAAAAGAGTTCTTAGCTGTTGTTCATGCAATTAATAAGTTTAGACATTACATAACAAGCTATGAAACTTTTATTCATACTGACCATTCTGCAATTAGATATTTAATGAACAAACCTGTTACTAATGGCAGAGTGACAAGATGGCTTTTACTTTTGCAAGAATTCAATATTACCGTGTTGGATAGACCAGGAAAACAGAATACAGTAGCTGATTTCTTGTCTAGGATTCAGAATACTAAAGAAGATTCTCCTGTAGAAGATAAGTTTCCCGATGAATACTTGTTTGCAGTAACTATTAAGACCCCTTGGTATGCAGATATTGCTAACTATTTGGTTACAGGGAAACTACCTTCACATTTATTTCCAAGTGAAAAACGAAAAATTATTCAGGAGAGTTCAAAATATTCATGGATTTCTAACTAATTGTTTAAAACAGGGCCAGATCTTGTGATCAGAAGATGTGTCAGGGAAGATGAAATGCCTGATATTCTTAAGGCATGTCATGATGAACCATGCGGCGGACACTTTGCGGACAAAAGGACTGCCTATAAAATCCTTTCCTTGGGATATTATTGGCCTTCTCTCTTCAAAGATGCAAAACAATATGTCAAAAGGTGTGATAGCTGCCAAAGAGTAGGGAAACCTACCCTTTCAAATGAAATGCCATTGCAAACACAGGTACTCATTGAACCCTTTGAAAATGGGCTTTAGATTTCATTGGACCTATTAATCCACCATCTAAGCAAAAGAAGTATATATTGGTTTGCACTGATTATGTTACTAAATGGGTAGAAGCTAAAGCATTAGTATCTGCTACTGAAAATTCAGTTGTTCATTTTCTTTATGAGTATATTTTTACTCGCTTTGGTGTTCCAAGAGAAATTGTAACAGATCAAGGGAGCCAATTCACATCAAACTTGGTGGAGAAGTTGATGGAAGAATACAAAATCAAGCACAGAAAATCTACTCCTTACCATCCACAAGCAAATGGTCAAGTGGAGTCCACAAACAAAGTTCTTGAAACTATCATCACCAAAACTGTTCATCTACATAGAAGAGATTGGGCAGATAGGCTTCCAGAAGCCTTGTGGGCCTACAGAACTACATGGAGGAATACAACAGGACATTCTCCCTATGAACTTGTTTATGGGAAAGAAGTCTTGTTCCCCATTGAGTTCCAAGTCAAGAACTTCAAGATAGCAGTTCAGTTGGGAATGGACTTATCAGAAGCCCAAAAGCATAGAATGGAGCAATTGAATGAGCTAGATGAGATCAGACAAGAAGCAATTCTAAAAACTGATCTAGTTCAATATCAAAGAACTAAGTGGCATGACAAATATATAAAAGAGAAGAAGTTTCAAGAAGGAGATTGGGCATTGTTATTTGACTCCAAGTTTAAAGATTTTCAAGGGAAATTTCAGACTCATTGGCTTGGGCCATATGAGATTGACAAGATCTTTAACAATGGAGCCGTAAGAATCAAGACCATTGATGAGTTTCAAACTCCTCTTATAGTGAATGGCCATAGATTGAAAGTTTATCATAAGCCACTCTCTAAAGAGGATTTTGTCAAGTTGTTTCAAGAAAGTTCTGCAATCAGGCTGGTACAGAAGAATCCTTCTTCTCTACCAAGCTAGTTTTTGTTTTTCAAGTTAAAAAAAAAAGAAAAAAAAAAGAAAAAAAAAGAAGAAAAAAAAAGAAGAAAAAAAAAAGAGAAGAAAAAAAAATGGTATAAGCCTGAAAACCAATCATCGATTGGCAGTCTTATACAGAAAATATGGGGTGAAAATCAGGGACACCTGACACTCTATATTTTCCAAAAAAATTCTGTCTTTTATTTCATTTTATCTCACCACCCACTCCATTTCATTTCACTTCATTTCATTTCACTTCATTTCATTTCACTTCATTCCACTTCATCTCATCCATTCCATCAATAAAAATCTTTTTATGACCATTTCCATCTGGTCATTTGTCATTTGTTCATTTCTATTTCAGCCAAGTAATAGCTGTGTCAGTTTCCGCAGCTGACTCCAGTTTCCGCAGCCAGAAGCAGATTCCGCAGCTGCTACTACTCTGTTTTCAAAAAGAATGTACAGCTAGTTGTTGTTTTCATAAAATCATGAAATAAAATGCAGGAGAGGATCAATGGGACATTCAAGACACTAATGAAGATCAATCAGTTGAAGACCAAGGGCAAAAGCAATGATTCCAAAGGTATGAATAAAGTTTATTTCAAATAGTATAAAAGACACATTTTTATGTAATTTTAAACTATGAGCTCTACCCATAACGCGTAATGATTCTATTGACAGTCCGTAACCCTCCACGATCTCTATGTTATCCTCTTGCATTTATTCACAAACGGCTTCATTATTGAAATTCCGACTCTTACTCATGTTCAAATAGCCCACCGAAGATAATGATACGTATTTGAGTTGACAAAGGACTCTTACAAGCCGCATAACTCCATAATCATTGATTGAAACGTGTTCACATTTATGACACAGCCACCAAAAATTCAAAATGCGGCCGAATGCATTACACTTTGTTAACTTCTTTGTCGTTTCTCTGTCGTGTTACAAAACCTCACTCTACTCATTCTCATTCCCTGTTTCACTCCATTCCGTTCCTTTTATTCACTCTCATTCCCGTATATTCACCCACAGTCTTATTCCATTTTGTGTATGGTGCTCATTTCCGTTTTGTGATAACATCCCCACAGCATTGTGCTCGACTCCGTGTATTCCATCGCTCCACTTCCGCTTAAAACCCTCACAGAGGCAAGCTGTGAAGCACAGAGAAGTAAAATGGGAAAATTATTAAGGGCAGAGCCAGAAGGACCGAAGTTCATAGAGGGATTTCCACCAGCAAAAGAGATGTTGAGAAAAGCTAAATGGCTACGTTTTATTCAGAAATTCCGGGGTTACCACAGAGAAATTACCAAAGCGTTTGCAAGATCATTTGATGGCTCTGAAGCAGAAGTGGGAGACCTCAAATCTTTGGTTAATGAAGCATCAATAGCAGCAGCAACAGAGCTTCTTCAGGAAGGAGAACGGTGGTTCAAAAACAAAAGTATCAGTGATGAGGCATGGAGAACAATCCTCCGAAATCAAGGTATGGATATCAATGTTTTCAAAAGAGGAATTCCAGTGCATGCAATAAAAGATGAATGGGCTACTTTATTACTCATTGTTCAGAAATTTATCACATGTGAAGGCCGCTTTGGCTCTATGTACATGTATCATACTAGGATATTGATGAATTTCCTTGAAAACCAAACTCTCAATCTTCCTTATTTCCTATTCAATAGCTTGAAGAAAATGGTTGTGACTGTGCAAAAACACCTAGGAGATGTAGAGCCTCATTTATATCATCATGGGCTTATAAAAATTTTGATTGAAAAGGAACTAAAAGAAAGAGAAGATACTTGGGAACAATTCTTAGTAAGAAACTTCTTTGAAGAACCTCAAAAAATTCCTGAAGGTAATCCAATTAGAAGGAGTAGAAGAAAGAAAATGGATGTTGAAACCCAAGTTGCTCCTACACAGGAAGTTCCCGCAGCTAGCACCGCAAAAAGAAGTAGAAGGAAAAGAACAGTAGATGAAATCCAAGATACTTCTACTATTACTATGAAGAAAAATGATAGGGAAGAGAGATTGGTAAAAAGGAAGAAGAAGGAAATCAAAATTAAGAAGCCAATAATATCAAAAGGGAAAGAAATTGTTGAGGTTGTCCATAAAACCTCTTCTTCTGAAAAAGAAGATCACCAAATTCTGTCTGAGAGATTAATTTTTCTTCAAAAACAGTCATCTCTATCTAAGAAGGCAAAAACAGGAAAACAAGAACAAAAGGGTAGTGTACCACAACATGTGAGGAGAAGTAGCAGGCTTAAGGGAAAACTGAGAAAAACACAAATTAAAGGTCCTCATTTCATTGATTTGGGTGAAGAGACATCTGAACAGTCTCCAACCGAACATAGTCCATTTCAGTCAGTTAGTGAACCTGACTCCTTTCACTCCCAATCAGACAATGAGTGTACTCCATCTTATTCTCAGCAAAATATTGATGAAAGTTCTCCTCAGCCAAATTTTGAACATAATTCTCCCTTGCAGCATTTTGAGGACAGTCCAATGAAGAAGACCCCGGAAGTAGACCCCAAACAGCAGGAGGTCTATGATTATATAGAATCCTTGGAGAAGGCAGCCACAGGTCCAAGCACCTCTTCTACTCAGCCTCATACATTGCAAGATGACTTGGTTCAGTCATTAAAACAAGAGATTTTTGAGCTTGAGCTTTTAAATCGGCATATCAAAAATGAAAATGAAACACTCAAAGAGCAAGGCAAACTGGACAAGATTATCCATGACAATACTATGTTACATTTGGGTATTTGGCAAAGGAAAAATAAGAAGCTAAAAAGGAAATGCCAAAAATTGAGCAGAGCACTTGTGAATATCAAATTCAGGTGCCTCATGAAGAAACCCAGAATGATGGCAGTACCAAAGAAGAAGAGAAGGGGGTTAGATGTGTTGGCTGAAGTATCAAGGCACATGAATTGAACAGAGTGTGTCAAAATTTTGGTTGCATGAGGACATGCAACACCTTCACAGTGGGGGTATGTTGAGTCCCGAATTTGTCTCTTTTCCATACACTTTTCCATATCTCTTTCACTCACCCAAACCTCCAAAATTGTCAATATCATGTGCAAAAGGGTATCTAACATGGTTTTTAATTATGTTTGTGTGTTTTCTATTTGATTTAGATTTTGTTCATACAGCTGCGGAAACTTGTCACTTTCCGCAGCCGCTGCAACTTTCCGCAGCTATTTTGTGGAAATCAATGTTACAGGTGTCAACGAAGGAAACAAGCCACATGGGCAAGCTAGGAATGACAAGGACATGGTTCGTGTCCTATTGGTTCAATGAAATTCGTCAAGGAAAGCCGCGGTCAAAGCCATCCACGTGGAAGTCAACTGTGGAGTTCTATGTCGGCTGGACTCTGTTTCGTGGCATAGAAACATCCATACGGCCGTTTCCCAAGCTTGTGGAAGTTAATTGACATCTGTGCAAAGTTCGGGAGTTGAATTTAAGCGCCCACCTTCCATAGATCCGTTTCCCAAACATGGCCATACTCCTAAATCCGTGGCCTTCGTGGTCTACGTGTTGGCTGCTATCATAAACTTCAGTAAACAGTTACATTTTATTGCTTTATAAAGAGCGTTTGCATACGCACGTAGAGTTAGTGAATGTGAGTTGATAGTTGTTAGTTGTTAAGTTGATGTGCGTACTCTATTATGTGGTGATTACGCTGCCTTGAGCCGTAATACCACCAGCCTGTAATGACTTTCTTTTTAATGTGAAGAACTCTGTTTCATAACTTAATTCGTGTTTGAAGATCATACCAGAGCTGCGTAGAGGGCCCCTGCTCAGCCAAGGTTCTGTGTATTAATGTATATATTTTTCATTTCATTTCTTTAAGCAGTCATTGTATCATAACCCATTACATGTTCATATTTCATAGTTGTTTTATTTCTGTTCATACATTTCTGTAATTTCCATTGCATTCCTGTCTTTTATGTTTTTTTATGATTGTTAAGACACTGATCAGTTTTCTTGTGCAGGTTTTAGGTAGACACCCCGGGGCATTTTCATAGTATTTTTGCTAATGATATGAAACTGATATTATTCTGCTGCTAGTTTTCTTTCACAGTCTTTGTTTAACTTCAGTTTTGTTTTGTGCACTTCAGTTTTGTTTATCTGATTCAGTAGTTAAAATTAGACATATTAAGCTACTCATAGTGTCTTCAACTACCTCCGAAAGCCACAGCTGGACTGATGGTGAGGGGCTGCATGATGAGATGTGTAGTTTAGTATTAGTTTCCTTTCTGCAAAATTAGATATATTAAGCTGCTCATAGCGTCTTCAGTTTCCTCCGAAAGCCACAGCTGGACTGATGGTGAGGGGCTGGATGATGAAGTGTGTAGTTTAGTATTAGTTTCTTTTCCGCAAACTTAAATATATTGAATCATGTATGACATCTTCAATTGCCTCCGAAAGCCACAGCTGGACTGATGGCGAGGGATTGAATCATGTGTGTATGGTTTAGTATTAGTTTACTTTCTCCAAATTAAATATCAGTTACACAAGTTGTTTATGATTACTTCCACAAGTCATAGCTGGTCTAATGATGAAGGGTCAGAAAATGAATTGATGTAATCTGGTTTAGATTTCTTTCATTGCAATTTTGAATTTCCATAAGCATAGTTTCTTTTGTGTTCAATTGGCAGCAAGAATAGTTTAGTTTTCATATTCACTAGTTTCTTGTTTTGATTCATTAGATTAACAGCACTTTCCATTTCAGCAGTTTACTTTCTTTTTGTCATTGTAATTTCAATTTGCTTTTGAAGTATAAAACCCAATCATCATCAAGTTATCCAAATACATCTTGTTGCAAGCTTTCTTATTTCACTTCTTTAGCAACACCAAATAAAACCTCAGTAATTTTGTTTGCAACTTCATGAATCACGAACATTCATTTATAGTAATTTTATTAATTTGGTTTCATTCTTACTTCATGGTACTCATTTTCATAATATGCCTCCCTCTCAACTGGGGAGATATACCCTTTCTTTTATCCATTCTCCCTCTTAACTTAGGGAGATCAACAAATTCATAATATTGGAAAAAATCCATCCTTTCAAGGCTCTATTTCTTTCTTATAACATCATGGTAATCTTGATCATCATCATTATTATATCTTCCTTCATCATGCTTACCAATATAATCAAGTCATATTATGAACATCTTCGATATATTGAAGATTATGTACCTGCAAAAATTTAATATAAAGTATAACCAAAAACAAAGATACAAAAGCATGAAGTTTAACTATGTCATTATAATGGAAACATAAACTTATTTATGCTTTTAGACATCAAATACATAAACCTAGTTAGGTTCATAATCAACTAGGGTCATATCTTTTATATTCTGGACTTCAAATTCTTGCTAGGGTTTTTTCATTAACCCTAGATTATATCTTTGAGACATAAACCCTTAATTCAATTAGAACAATCCAATCATAATATGTTTTTACATGCTAGGCTCTACTAGTTTTTTTTTCAAACCCTAGATTTTATCATTGAAACTAAATCTTATCAATAATTGAAAAAAATATCATCATATCCTAGAATATCAATCTTCTACTAGTGTTTTGTTAAAAACCCTAGATTTCATGAGCATCAACAATTAGGTCAACATACATATAAATATCTAGTATTTCATTATCGCATACCAACTATTAATATCATATCTACAAGGTAAATCCAAAACACAAACACTAATATATCAAATTTAGAAATACAAAAATTTCTTGCAGACTAGGGTTTCGCTCAGATGAATACAAACCTAGGGTTTCATTCCTAGGAAATAACTATGGATATTACAGAGGTTTTTCTCATAAACCCTAATTCACGAAACCATAAATATGTATGATTTCAATACATAACTTATGCATTAATTTCAAACCCTAAAGGGCTAAGGTTTCTATCATAATAATACCAAAACCTAAACATCAAAAGAATATAATTTTCTAGATAAATCTCTTTCAGATTAATCACATCATTAGGATTAGGTTGACATTACGAACCATCTAATGTGGTTCATCCTCAGGACAAGGTGAAAAAAGATGTTTGATCTCAATGAATAAATAGTTAAGATGCATCATTTCCTGAAGAGAGCCATTGAGACTAGCTATTAAGAACTAGCCATTGCAAACTAGCCGTTAAAAACTAGTTGTTAATTAGTTCAAATTTTTATTAATAAATATTTATTATTAATTATACATTATTATAATAGGGTTAATAGTTGAACGCTTTGAAAAAAACCGATTTCATATATATATATATATATATATATATATATATATATATATATTTAAAAATATAATTAAAAATATAATTTAATTAATAAATTAAAACATAATTTGATTAATAAAAGATTATTATCAATTAAAATATTTATATACTTATTATAATAGGGTTAATAAGGTTAATGGTTAAAATCTTTTGAAATGTAAAAAAGCGATTTCGAAAAGTTAAAACATAATTTAATAATATATTAAATAGAATAGGGTATTTTAGTATTATAATAGATTAATATAGATTATTAAAATAGGTAAATCAAAATTTTATAATAAAAGCATATAACTACCAATAATTTATAAATCAAGAATAATAATCATAAAAAGAAAGGAAACCAAGAGAAAAAAGGGGAGAGGACCCAAAAAAAAAAAATTTAAAAATAAAAATAAAAATAAATAAATAAATAAATAGAAATAATAATAAAAGTAAATAAGTAAATATATTATAAATAAATAAATAAATTAGCAATTAATAATAATAGGGAACAAAATATAAAAGCAATAGGGAGAAATTATTTAGAGAGAGTTGGAATCCAGCTCTTACTCAATTTCCACCCATCATCCCTGTTGAGATTCTTAACATGCCTGATGATCTAGGATGTTAGTTGTTCGCTGATGGATGATCAAGTTGCGAGAAGTGATAAGATCATTCTCGGACATAATTCCAATTTTGAAGAGTGGGCTCCTTTTTGTTTCCTCTCTTCCTTATCGATTCAATGGCGTTCTTCAGCGGATCAGAAGTTTGGTTCTATCTCCTCCTCTGTGGATCAGCTTTTCTCTTCTTCGTATCAACTGCATTCGTCATCGGATCATAAGTCTGGCCAGATGCTCCGACGGGAGTCCAGTTTTGAAGCGGAGACTCCTCTGCATTATGTCTCCTCCTCAGCAGATCAACTGGGTTGTTCATCGGATCGGATTTCTTGGGCAGTCCTCTCTGTGAGATTCAGTTTCACGATGCGGTTCCATTTCTCTTGATCCTACACTGCATCGCTTGGTGAACCGGTTGGCGGTTCCTCATTCAGATGGCCTCCCCATCTCCTTCTCGGAAAAGTGTTGTTCCATTTCTAATCCTGATGTAGGGAGCCCTAGCATAGTCGTAAATAGGAATATTCCTAAGGATTCTAGTTCTAACTCAATTATAAATATGAAGAATAATAATCACTTGGATATGAATTATAATAGTATTAATACAATGATTAATCCTATTAACTTTAATAATATTAATAACGATTACAATACTAAGGGATATATTTCAAGGAAGCTTCATAATACCATGTATAATTGTGTATAAAATCTTTCGGTGAAAATCACATTCAAGCAGATTTTGATTCCATGCTCCTAAGGGACACCTTACATTGGTGAAACTGGTCGACCCATCAGTCAAAGAATTCATAAGCATGCCGCTAACCTGAAGCATAATAGATCTTGCTCCTCTGCCTTAGCAGAGCATGCAGAAAAGACAAAGCATCACATTTGCATTGAAGATGCGAAAGTTATTGCAAGAATTGACCATTTCCACCATAGAAAGTTGAGGGAGGCATTAGAAATCGAAAAAGGGTCAGTCAACCTTAACAGGGATGATGGGTGGAGTGTTAGCAGATGTTGGACCCCTGCCCTTCATTCTTAGTTATTGGTTTTCTTCCCTTCTGTTCTCCCTCGTTTGCTTTCATCTCCTTTGTTCCTTGGTTTCTTCCTCCCTTTCAGTGCTTTATATTATTTATTATTATTATTATTATTATTTAATTATTAATTATTAGAATTTATTTATTTATTTATGGATTTATCATCAATATTATTATTATTTATTTAATATTATTATTTTTCATTTATTTATTTATCTATTTATTCTATTTTTACTTTTTATTTATTTATTTATATTTTTTTTGGTTATTATATTTTTATATTTTATTATTATTTTATTATTATTTTTATTTATTTATATTTATATTTATATATTTTATTTTTCTTAGAATTTTGGATTATTATTAATTAATTATATATAAACATTTTATTATATTTAAATCTTTTAATTATTAAATACAATATAATAATAATAATTCAACTATTATTTTGTCTTTGTAGTTTCTTATTCAGTCAAACTATCCGTTATTTCACAACGGCTAGTTTGAGTTTCCTATATTTTTAAACTGGGTCCTAGATTAGATTTCTCATCTTGTCTTGATGATGAACCACACTGGCTGGTTTGAAATGCGTCGACAAAATCAGCTTGAATGTGATTTTCACTGAAAGATTTTATACACAATTTTATGGATCATAGAAGCCAAAATCCTAAGATTTATAATAATAATAACATAAATAACATTAACAAATCTAATATTAACAATATTAATTCCTTTAATAATAAAAAAGTAACATTAACAATTCTAATATTAAAAATACTAATTCATTTAATCGAAACAATATTCATAATAATAATAATAATAATAATGATAATAATCTCTCTTCGGGTAGGAATAATGTTATTAATATTTCTAGTTTCAATTTTGATTCTTCTGTTTTTAATCTCCTTAATGAGGTTCTTGATTTTTCCCTTGCCCCTAGGAAGATTCCCAATGATGACATTATTTGCAGCATTGAGTATGGCATCAAGGATCTTCCAGATAGCATCAAGGAGACCATTTGATAGGATTGTTCCGTTATTCTGAGAAGGCTAAGCCTCCCGAAATAAATTTGAGTAAGCTTGAGTTTCTTTCCCTTAAAGCCCTTAGGGATAACCCTGATATTGTTATCCTTAAAGTTGACAAGGGTGGTGCCATAGTCATTATGAATAGTTCTGACTATGACAATAAGATGATTGACCATTTATCCAATAGTGGTTGTTATGTCAAGCTTAAAAAGAATCCCCTTAATGTGGTTTCTAGAGAGGTTGCCCTCACCATTAAGTCTGATTCCACCCTTAATCCTCTCTCTAGAAAGCTTATTAAGAGAAATCCCCTCACCCCCAGGATTTATGGTCTTCCTAAGTTTCATAAACTTGGTGCCCCTTTAAGATCTATTTTTAACAAAATAGGTGGTCCCTCCTATCATCTTGCTAAATTCTTAGCTCAGAAGCTTAAACCCCTTGCGGGGCTCACTGAATCCTTTGTTAAGGACTCAGCTTCCTTCATCAAAGAATGAAAAGACATTAATTTGGAACCTAGGGAGTTATTAGTAAGCTTTGACGTTGTATCATTGTTTACCAAAATTCTCATCCAGGAAGCCATTGATGTCATTAGTCGTGTCTTTGATCATGACATTAGTCGTGTCTTTGATCATGACACCTCTAAATTAGTGGGTCTCTACCTCACCTCAACCTTTTTTCAGTTTCAAAGGTGAGTTCTATGAGAAAAATTGTGGTTTTGCTATGGGTTCCCCCCTTTCCCCTATTGTTGCTAACTTATTTATGGAAGATTTTGAATCTAAGGCCTTAGCCTTAGCTCAATTTCTCCCTAGGAAATGGAATCGGTTCATGGATGACACTTGTGTCATCTGGTCCCATGGTCATGAAAAGTTAAATCAATTTCTTAAGCACCTAAACTCCCTATCCGAATCCATTAAATTCATGATGGAAGTGGAGGTGGATGGTTGTCTGCCCTTCTGGGATATTCTTTTGTCTAGAAGGGAGGATGGTTCCATTTCCCACCAAGTTTTTCACAAGAAAACTCACCAAGAATAGTATCTCCATGCTGGTTCTCATCATTTTCCTGCTCAGAAATTTGGTGTTCTTTGCACTCTTGCTAACCGTGCTCTAAGAATCTCTGATGATGGCCACTTAGAGGTAGAGAAATCCCATCTTCTTGAAGTGTTTGAGAATAATGGTTATAGTAGATCTGAGGGCCTTAAAGCCTTTCAAACAACCTATAAAGGGTTAAAAGGTAAATCCTCTCGTGATGATCCTATCTCCAAAGTTCATCTCCTGTTTATCCAGGGGACTTCGGACAAAATTTCTCATGTCCTCAAATAGAATAATGTCTCTTCTTCTTTCAAGCCTCTCTGTACTATTAGAAACTCGCTTGGTTCCGTAAAATACCCTATTGACCCTAAGGACATGAAGGGTGTTTATTTGGTTCCTTGTTCCTGTGGCACTCCCTATATTGGGGAAACAGGTCGATCTATTAGACAGAGAATCCAGGAGCATGCGGCAAACATCAGACATAATCAATCATGCACTTCTACTCTTGCTGAACATGCGGAAAAATTGGGTCACCATGTTTGCATTGAGGATTCCAAAGTCCTTGCTAGGGTGGGTCACTTCCACCATATGAAGCTTAGGGAAGCCATTGAGATTGAAAGGCATGCTAAGAATCTTAATAGGGATGATGGGTGGAAATTGAGTAAGAGCTAGATTCCATCTCTCTCTAAATAATTTCGCCCTATTTCTTTTATATTTTGTTCCCTATTATTATTAATTACTATTTTTTTTTAATATATTTACTTTTTTATTTTTATATTTTATTATTATTATTATTATTATTTGTTTATTTGTTTATTTTTATTTTTAAAATTTTATTTTTTGGGTCCTCTCCTCTCTTTTCTCTTGGTTTCCTTTCTTTTTATGATTATTATTATTCATTTATAAATTATTGTTAGTTATATGATTTTATTATAAATATTTTGATTTACCTATTATAATAATCTATATTAGCCTATTATAATACTAAAACACCCTATTCTATTTAATATATTATTAAATTATGTTTTAACTTTTTGAAATCTTTTTTTTACATTTCAAAAGATTTTAACCATTAACCCTATTAACCCTATTATAATAAGTATATAAATATTTTAATTGATAATAATCTTTTATTAATCAAATTATGTTTTAATTTATTAATTAAATTATATATATATATATATATATATATATATATATATATATGTTGGGAAAAATACTGAGAGGGGGGGGGGGGGGTGAATCCGTATTTAGGACTTACTCAAATATTTTTACTTTTTCTTACTAAAACCCATACGCTACTTTGATGAACCGTACTCGCGTATATGCGGATATTATCCTTCATAAAACTCACGTATGCACAAAGATCTTATTATGCCATTAATTCTTTACTTAAGGTTCTATGCAACATTCTTTCTTCTGATGATTAGATACAAGAAAGAAGAAAATAATAACAAATAATAAACCATCACACATAAGCATCACATATGAACAATTCGTGATTTTAGGTGGAAACCCAAGTCGGGAGAGACTCCGCTGCCGTTGCTCAGCCTTCAATATTTTATTATAAAGAAAAAACATCTTACAACTTATGTACCGGCGTTGTGACCATACTGCCATTACCGAGGCACCCACCCGTGCTCATTTACCAGCCTCTCCTGGAAGGGAGCTACGACCCCTTGCTCTCATTTACCAGCCTCTCCTGGAAGGGAGCTACGACCCCCTGCTCTCGTTTACCAGCCTCACCTGGAAGGGAGCTACAACCCCCTGACTGAAGGCTACAACCCTTAGCACCCCTATGGACCACATTTCATCAATTTTCACACTGGATCCAACAACTTCAATAGAGCACAACTTGTAGGCCACGTTTCATCATATTTTCAGATTGGACCCACACCATACATTTAAACACAATCATACATCATCAACAGATAGAAATAACACAGCAGAACAGATCATATATTTCATGCTTCATACTTCAGCAAACCCTAATCTTCATACGCGCTTTCCTTTCACTGATCCTACGTATATACGCGCCTTCGACCATACAAACCCGCGTATACTTCTGTACATATTACAAAACTAATTTTTCTGCCCATACGCGCTTTCTCTTCATCAAACCTGCGTACATACACGCTTCCTCTGAGGCGAACTAGCGTATAGTTCTTCAGACATTTAGGTCATTGTAATTCTTCAGAACAGATACATCACACATATTTTACCCTTTACTTTAGACAGATGTTCGCCTCATCTCAGATCTAATCATTACATAAACAGATCTAGAAGATACAAATACATTTCAGATCTAGATTCCCTTCTTCATCGTTTTCTTCATTGGTGCATCATGCTTTCAGATCTATCATTCAACTGTAACCCTTTCCATTCAGATATACTTCAGAGAGAAGTATTCATTCAAGCTCAGACTTCTTGCACTCAACTTTCACAATGATTTCCTTCTCCTTATATAGGTTTACCCTTTATCAATACCATGGGCCAAAACCACATTACTTTCGATGGTATTCCTGGACGGGGTCACATAGACGAATTAATACTTAATACAATGGGTCAATACCATGGTGGTTACCCCTGGTTTTACATATTTAGAGTGCTTTTTCCCATATGAGACTTGGCACGTTATTTCCTGCGTGCATATGCTACCTCGTCTAGACAAATCCGCGTATGCCTCAGGACATACTCTTTTCATCATTGTTCTAGCACATACTGAAATTCCTTTCATCATTACATCTGAGTTTCTCTGTAGACACATCATATCACATCAGATTTATATCATTACCAAGTCCATCAGGTCAGGAATAACTTCATCAAGTAGGTTGCCATCATCTTCATCAAGTGGGTTGCCATCAAGGACAACACATTGCATCATATTGCCAACAACCTTCCCCTTTGGACTTGATGGCAACCACGATGGTGTTTGATCACTACAACAGATATAACCATTATATTATAACCATGTTACTCTACCCTTATTCAAACACCGTGTCACTCTCCCCCTTTGACATCAAGGGAAAAGGGCGGATCAAAACCAACATAAGGTTTTTCTCCTCATGTCGAAAGAAGAGATCTGTAGATCTGATGTGCACTGAAGTTACCATGCTCCCCTTGACATGTTTTTCAATGAAGTACACGATTATATGATCTTCCTATCACCAAGGACTCATAATTACATCAAATATCCAACCAAGTGGATTTACATATGAGACTCAAATACCCAACCAAGTGGGTTTACACAATTTGACTCAACTACCCAACCAAGAGGGTTTACACATTTGATCAAGTCCTTACATGACTGAATATTACAATTTTACATCATAGGTCTCAAACATGACCTTTTCATCAAATTACAAATATGACTTTTTATGACCACTACCAAAAATACCTCAAGAGAGATCATATTTCAGAACCATCATAATGCAAACAATGCATTATACTCAGCAAGACTAATGCTTCCCCTGAAAATGTACATCCAAGCATCCTTTCCATATGACCAAGGCTCCTCCTTAGCTTGTGCAACCTGAAGCTCTTTAAACAGCAAGTTATCAGCAACAATTTCTGCATGATCTGTCCTTATCTCTGAATCATAATACTTCCATTTCATCCATGTGTGAAAGCAACGAAAACTCTTCAACAAAAAGCAAACATGGCTAATCATAAGAAACCATGTAACATGTCATCATTATCTAGAACTGAGATATAAATAGATACAGTGCCAATAATACAATCATTAACAGTCAGACTGGTGCTCCCCCTAAACCTTTGTTCCTGATCTTCAGCTATCATACAAATTATTTTATCATAAGTGCATACGCGACTGTCTCCACTGTAACTCGTGTGTATACGCGGCTTTAGTTCACAGAACCCGCGTATGGAAAGTGAAACATAGAAAACCTTCACATTCCTTCATCTCCCCCTGAATTTGTACTTCCTGTACCTGTCTTCTTCATATCATATGCACTGTCAGAAATAAATATAACCATAATAACCAAAACAACCATGAGAATCATCAACCGTCTCTCCCCCTGTGACGATACATTACTAATCCCTATAATTTATCTCACATCACTTCTGCAGTCATTCAGAGAAGTAAGCTTTAGAAGCGGATGACTGCAGTAGGGTCATCATTCCATACGTTTTTGACCGGTGCCTCTTCTTTTTCCAGTTTTGCTTGTGATTTCTTATAGGGTGTTGGAAATTATCAGATCTGTTCATCATACTTATCCTGCAATCAGTGACCTTATGACCAAATGAGCTACAATAGAAGCAACATCCATGAAAGTAATCCTTACCAATCAGATCCCTTTCTTTTGTGAAGTTATCATCTTCCATAGTGGATGCCATGAGTATTTGTAGACCGTGGTCAGAAACTTCTTCATCCTCACTAGACACTTTAGATTCAAATTTTGAAGTCAAAGATCTTAAGACTTTTTCTACCAGAGTAGTATCGGTTATGGTTTCACCCAAATTTCTCATTCGATTTACAATATCATCTAGACGTAAGAAGAAATTGGTAATACTCTCATCACTATGCATCTTCAAATTTTCATATTCAATTCTGAGGGTTTGGAGCTTTGCACTTTTTACCTTTGCATCACCTTCATAACTTAGGATGATTTTGTCCCATATTTCCTTTGCTGTATTCAGTTGCATGACTTTGAAAAATTATGATTCAGTTAAGCTACCTGTTATAGCATTGACCGCTTTTGCATTTGATTCATAGTTCTTCCTTTCAGTTGGATCTGTTGGTGTAGCAGTTGGATATTGATATCCTTGTTCAACAATGGCCCATACTTCTGCTCCCATAGATTGAAGATAGGATCTCATCCTTATTTTCCAGAATAACAGATTACTTCCATTGAATAGAGGTGGCCTTATAGAAAATACTCCTTCACGACTTCCCATTGCAACAGATCTCCTTCAAGCGATCAAGATTCTGTAGAAGGACCTGCTCTGATACCAATTGTTGGGAAAAATACTGAGAGGGGGGGGTGAATCAGTATTTAGGACTTACTCAAATATTTTTACTTTTTCTTACTTCAAAACCCATAAACTAATTTGATGAACCAGACTTGCGTATACACGCGGATATCCTTCATAAAACTCGCATATGCACAGAGATCTTATTATGCCATTAATTATTTACTTAGTTCTATGCAACAATCTTTCTTCTGATGATTAGATAACAGTAAGCATGTGCAGTAATAACAGAATAAACCATCACACATAAGAATCACATATGAACACCAGGATTTTAGGTGGAAACCCAAGTTGGGAGAAAACCACCGCTGCCGTTGCTCAGCCTTCAATATTTTATTATAAAGAAAACATCTTACAACTTATGTACTGGCACAGACTCATACCAGTACGCAGGCACCCACCTGCGCTCGTTTACCAGCCTCTCCTGGAAGGGAGCTACGACCCCCTGCTCTCGTTTACCAGCCTCTCCTGGAAGGGAGCTACGACCCCCTGCTCTCGTTTACCAGCCTCTCCTGGAAGGGAGCTACAACCCCCTGACTGAAGGCTACAACCCTCAGCACCACCATGGACCAAGTTTCATTAATTTTCACACTGGATCCAACAAATTCAATAGAGCACAACTTGTAGGCCACGTTTCATCATATTTTCAGACTGGACCCACTCCATACATTTAAACACAATCATACATCATCAACAGATAGCAATAACACAGCAGAACAGATCAGATATTTCATGCTTCATACTTCAACAAACCCTAATATTCATACGCGCTTTCCTTTCACTGATCCTGCATATATACGCGCCTTCGACCATACAAACCTGCGTATACTTCTGTACATATTACAGAACTAATTTTTCTGCCCATACACGCTTTCTCTTCAGCAAACCTGCGTATATACACGCTTCCTCTGCGGCGAACTAGCGTATAGTTCTTCAGACATTTAGGTCATTGCAATTCTTTAGAACAGATACATCACACAAATTTTACCCTTTACTTCAGACAGATGTTCGCCTCATCTCAGATCTAATCATTCCATAAACATATTTAGAAGATACAAATACATTTTAGATCTAGATTCCCTTCTTCATCATTTTTTTCATTGGTGCATCATGCATTCAGATCTATCATTCAACTATAACCCTTTCCATTCAGATATACTTCAGAGAGAAGTATTCATTCAAGCTCAGACTTCTTGCACACACATTTCACAATGATTTCCTTCTCCTTATATAGGTTTACCCTTTATCAATACCATGGGCCAAAACCACATTACTTTCGATGGTATTCCTGGACGGGGTCACATAGACAAATCAATACTCAATACAATGGGTCAATACCATGGTGGTTACCCTTGGTTTTACACATTTAGAGCGCAATTGACCATACGCGACTTGGCACGTCCTTTTCCGCGTACATACGCGACTTTCCTTAAGCAAACCCGCGTATGCCTTGTGACATACACTTTTCATCATTGTTCTAGCACATACTGAAATTCCTTTCATCATTACATCTGAGTTTCTCTGTAGACACATCATATCACATCAGATTTATATCATTACCAAGTCCATCAGGTCAGGAATAACTTCATCAAGTAGGTTGCCATCATCTTCATCAAGTGGGTTGCCATCAAGGACAACACATTGCATCACATTGCCAACAATATATATATATATATAGATATATATATTAGAAAAAGAAATTGGTTTTTTCAAAGCGTTCAACTATTAACCCTATTATAATAATGTATAATTGATATCAAATATTTATTAATAAAAATTTGAACTAATTAACAACTAGTTTTTAACAGCTAGTTCTTAACAGCTAGTCTTAATGGCTCTCTCCGGGCAATGATGCATCCTAACTATTTATTCATTGAGATCAAACATATTTTTTCACCTTGTCCTTAGGATGAACCACATTAGATGGTTTGAAACGTTGACCTAATCCTAATGATTTGATTTATCCGAAAGACATTTATCTAAATTATGGATCACAAAAAACTTAGATCTAACAATATAATATTCATTATTGGTCACTTTATCAACAAACCGTAAGAGGACTAGGGTTTCATCGACATACCCTTAACATAAAGAGGCCAGGGTTTTAGAGTGAACCCTAAAGGTTATGGTTTTAAAAGAATCAAATGATAATATAATAAGGGTAGATTCAATCTAATGATTAATCACCCTAACAAGAATATTTGTGATTCAAAACCCTAGACATAACGATTTTAGTAATGTAAATAAAAATTCAAAAGAATAATGATTGTATCTTTTACATGAAGATAAATTTATAAAAAAACTTATAGTTTAATAAATACCTTGAGTTTTTATTTAACAAACCTTTTAGGGTCACCCTTTTTAATGGCTCCCTCTTAAAGTAATGGCATTTTCTTTTTGTACCTGCAGTGATTTCCTTACAAGTATCATCAAGTACAAGGCTATGATCTATTAAATGAATTCTTAGGGTTTTGAGTAAAACATAGACATCATTTAATTCCAAAAGTCTAACATATATTAGACATGAAAGAGTTATTATATCTAAGAGGGAGAAAGTGAATGAACTATCTAGGGTTTACAATTCCTAGATATATTGAGAACTTTCAACCTAACTAATTATTAAAACATTTCTTGCTAAAATATTAATAAGTGAATGTGATATACACACCTTCAGATTATATACTTGTCTTCTTATTTCTCTTCTTGCAAACCGATGACATATTGCTATAAATAATTAAAACATTACTTGAATTTTGATTGTGGTGGATTTCTCCTATCATGATTTTTCTTCTTCAAAACATCAAACAAGGATGCCATTTTCACAAAAATTCTCTTCTCGACTTCAGGATATTACAAAGAAGAAAGCACTATATTTGACCCAAATCATATATTTTTGCTTATCCTTATAGAATATTCTTCATTGATGGAATATGATCAACTTCTTTTCTACTGTGGGGGCTTTGATATATATATATATATATATATGCCTAGGTTCTTATGAATACATATCACAAAAAGTAATGACTTCCTTAGTTGGAAAAAAAATTGAATAAAGTCTTATGAGAATTGGTTTTAAGTAGTATTTTCGCTTACTTCAAGGACTGTCTCTAGTCCTCTTTAACTTAGAATTTTTGGTCACTTTTTTATGCACAAAACTATAAAATTTTTGGAATGAAATTTTTGGATATTTATAATCATACATATTTACAACTACTATATCTTTGTCTATAATTCAGAATTTATATATGTGACTATAATAGATCTTTCAAAGTTTAGTATTGGTATTTTTGTGACTATAGATCCAATTTTATCCTTTTAACTATGCTTATAGTTACTCCAATAAACTCAACATTAGGTCTTTTAATTACTGGATGACTAGCCCTCAATTGTCTCTTTATTCCTTGATGTGATTATCCACAAAAATGGATAGACTTCTGAAGATTTCAAATTCCTAAGATGACGATGTATTCTTAATTAGAAAGGTGATTTCATACCTTAATATTTATGCACATAAATTCACTCCTTTTATTAAAGGATTCAACCTTGAATGGGCTATTAATCTAGCCTCATGGTCCTTTTAAGAACAATAATTCTATACTTTCAAATTACTTCACTGTATTTCTCAAGTTGTGGCCTAATAACATGGTTATTTTCTTTGTAGTTATGCTTAGAATGAGAATTTCTTTACCAATAATTTTCTAGTAACTAAGTTTAGGAAACTATCCCTCTACTATAGTTGTGACCTTCTAACTTCCCTTATGCCAACAAACATCGCTCTGATACCATGTTGAGAAATCCAGGGCAATGAGATCAAACCTTCTATAATATTTATTTATATTTAACTTTTGATAGATGCGTGTGATTTTTTAATTAAGTTATTTTTTTCTTCTTATATTTATTATTCTTTGTTCATTAAACAACTACCAAAATCATAAAATTAAGGACATGCCAAATGTAGGCACTCGGCGAGGGAAAAACCCCTATGGGGGAGAAAACCCATTCCGAACTCTTCCTTCAGTAGATTCATATCAAATTTGAGACAACCTGAACTAAAGACCTAGACACATGATCCCCTTTACTCCATCAAGTCAACCTTCCATAATCAAGTCATCATTATTTTTGAAATCTTTAGTCTTATGTATATTTTTTTCCCTATAATACATTAGATAAATGTGGTGTTTATAGAACTTTGGTCCCCTCACTTTGTTGTCCGGCAACTGAGTATTTTTGTCTTGCAATAATGTACCTTTATGTCCTTCTTACTTCTTAATTTTATTTCAGAAATCACAGATCAAGTGTGTTGTAATGGGTTGAGTTCACCTTGCTATTAATAATGGTTTGTCACTATGATTTTGAAACGACATGAGCCATTTGTAGAAGTTGACTTGTCAACTAATTTTGAGGCCAACTTGTTCACCTTTTGTCAATAGTTTGGAGGTCGACTTGAAGGATAGGTGGTTGTCATTGTATGAGAAGGAGCTGACTTGATGGAGGAGATTCTTTGACAAAAAAAAATTCTTTCTTTTGACTTTGACTCGATAAGAAAAATCCTAAATCATACATTGGATGCTATAATCTATGAACCATTTACCTAAGCATGAAACCCATTCTTTACTAAGTCAATTTAATAATAAAAATAATAAATATTTTAACAAATATATTACATTATGAATCAAGTACAATTATGAATACCAACACTAGTTACATTCTTCAACATGATATTCCTTTCTGTTAGATTTTCTACTTCATTCTTGAATTCTTAAAACTTATCAATTACCTCATATTTATTCTTGAGAAGGTATAAATGTATTTTCCTTGAGAAATCATGAATGGATGTCACATCATATTGATGAACTCCAATATAATTTACTGCCATAGGTACACACACATCATATTGTATGAAATCTAATATTTCCTTTGATATGGTATCATTTCTTGCAAATTGATTCTTTACATTCTTTCCTATAGATCATACCTTACAAATTCCTTCATGTTCTTCCTTCAATTCGAGGATGCCATTAACCATTTGATTTAGAGATGAAAAAACATTGTAGTGAAGATGCCCATATCTTTTGTGCCATAGTTCAGAAGGGATAAATTCTAAGTGTACTAGGGCTTGAGGGGGAGGAGTAAGTAGCCTATATAGATTTCCCTCATGAATCACAATTATCTTTGCATGACCAATACTAGAGCTCTTTCCCAGAACCAAACATTTTGCATCAACAAAATAAATCCTATCACCTTTATTTTTTAGACAAGAAATAGAAAGTATATTTTTCTTCAAACTTGGAACATATAGTATATTATTGAGATGAATTATCCCACTAGTTTCTATCCCCAACGAGGTAGATCCAATTCCTTTCACTGGATAACTCTTCTTGTCTCCAAGTTTGAATAAATGAGAAGAGATTCCTTTGGAAAAGGTATGAAATTGATTGCATTTTCCTGTCATGTGTATGGACGCTCCACTGTCAATAACCCATAGATTATCATCCTTGAAAGTTCTAAACAGAGCAGCGAAGAAACATCCATCCATCACTTCTTTTTCTATCGTGAAGATATTATTCAAGGCACATTCTTTGATAGTTACAATGAGGCTCCCAAGACACTTGAAACCCTTATTCATATACCTTGACATTGAGAATAAAGTGCTAACTAAGATGTAATATTCAATCTCTTTCTTTCACCTTAAATTTGATACCATGTTGGAAAATAAATAATCTTGCATATTATGTTTGACTTTCCTTACTTGATAATTACTTGTGATGTTAGTTTCCCTTTTATTACTTTTTATTTCATGTTCATAAAGTAATTACCAAAACAATGAAGATCAAAAATAGAAAAAGTACACAAGATATAAGCTCCAAGCCACGGAAAAACCTCTCCAAGGGGAAAACCCGAAAATAATACTTCTCTTCTAAAAGAATCAGTTCAAGATGAGACTTCCAAGACCCAATACCAAAGCCAGAATTCCTCCCAAGTACCAAGCCAACCCAACAACAAGAACTCTTCCAAATGAACTAATTTATTCCAAAGTAAACGAAGGTCAAAGTAGCTTCAATTTATATTTCCAACCCTGCAACAAGGTTTGCAATTTTGGCCTGCAATTTCAGCCCTTACAAATCACACAAAAACCTTAGACAACTTTGCATGTGTGGAAAAAAAGAGTGTTTTCCAAGAGATCTTCCTTCCTTTGAATTCTTCTTGTTCTTCTTGTCTTTCTTTCTCTTATTTATTATTCGTTGTTGTAGATCTAACTTTATTGAGTTAGTATTCCAAATGAGTCAAAGTAATTCTTATTTATACCATTCTTGATGGTTCGAATAGGCCTCTTTAGGTTGACTTGTCCTTATTAGGGCCGACTTGGTCTTGGAGGATAATTTTTCTTTCTTGACTCCACAACCATTATTTTGTTTTGTTACAATGAGTCCAAATGGGACTATGATACATGACAAAAAAAAATATTATTTGATCTAGAAAACCCTAGAAGCATGAAGAAGAAATACAAATTATTTTTTCTTTTATATACAAAATATACAATGTCATGTTTATAAAGGTCATTATGAAGACTGGAAATATTTACATTCTCCAACAATAGTATTTTTGAGTATGTTAAATTGGAATATAATTATTTAAAAGTTTCAAAATATTAATTACCCCCCTCCCCCTTAGTATTTTATCGATTTCTAGCACCATTATATCATCAAAATACACAATAGAAAATGAATCTAACTATGTAATATTCCCAATTAGCCATGAGCTAGTTGGAATATTAAATTTAGATTTGCTTCAACTTTGACCAAATCAAAAATGTTGTCATGGAGGAGTGGGCATCAATGAAAGACTATGCATTTTTAGATGGAGATGCTTTGCATGGAAGTAGTGCTATTATTGGATGGGGCTTAGGGTTTGCAAGCTCATATCTTATAAAAGGAAGAGGATGGCAGCCATATTCACAATGTTGATGTATATGAATTTTCTGAATATATGGTCTATTAGACATATATATTTCTCGAGTTGTTTAGCTGAGATCGAGTGATGTTTATCACTGGGTGTTCCTGATAGAGAATCCTACCTCTTCCATTGAGAAGCTCTTGGAGGAGTCTTGTACTACATTTTCCACTTTCAGGGTTAAGGCTAAGCTTCATCTTTCATTCATAACACAGATCCTATTAAGGGTTGAGTTTTTTTGTAGGTTGCAGCAGTAGAGACCATCTTTGGGTCATTTCATTGCTTATTTTGAGTGGAGAAGGCTTCCTTTCCATTGGGAGGACAGTTAGGAAGACCCTTGTGCTTATTTTCATATCTTGGCTTCAGGCCATAGATTTATTTGCCCCTACAGCACTGTTTATTTCCAAAGCTGCGTTATTTTGTAGGAAGAGTTGTAGGGTGGTTTTGACACACCATTTGGAGAGAAGGTTTGTTGGTGAAGGGGATATTCCTTTCATATAAGAGATATATTGGAGGAGGCTGCATTATTTCTTATATCAGATCAGCCACACTTTCCAGATCTATATTTTTCAATGGACCTTCAGCCCTAGGGCTTAGATCCCCATCTTGTACATGGTGTTTTGTTGAAAACCCTTGAGGGGTTCTTCAAAGGAAGTTGTATAGTGCTCAGATATGTATTAGATCTATCTTTTGAGGCACATATCAGCCCTATATCTTTTGTGTGATAATTTTTTGTAGCAGTGCCTTTTAAACAGCATTGTAGAAACCTTCCAACTCTTTATATATAGTAGCAACACCTCTTTTGATGGATTTTTGTCCATCGGAGGCTTGTTCTATCTTATTGTACATCTTATGGCCCACTTATTATGTATATTTTTCTGTTGTTATAATGAATATAAGGTATCCATATTGGCCCCTTTCTTTTATATGATTTTTTACACTATTGTTCCAACATTTTGCACTATATTCCTGCTTTTCCCATTTGGGAATATTACAGTGGTATCAGAGCATAATCTTGGCATAGACTGTGCATCTTGAAAAGCCAGTATGTCATCTAAAGAAATAAATCCTCTTATTGATAGAGAGAATAGGTATCAAAGGATAATACACTGGCAGTTTGATTATATAAATGACAAAGAAGACAAGGGTAAAACCCCTTTATCTGGAGGAGAAGATGAAGAGAAAGAGTTTCCTAGGATTCTTCTCAAATCCATGAAAAACATTGCTAGAGAAATAAAGGAGATGAGGATGGATATATATAAGGAATCCCCTAAAGGATTTCAACGTGGTGAAGGATCCGACATTTCTCATCACTAGAGTGATCAAGCAGTGCAACAACAACAAATTTCCCAATGCTCTACAATGCCTACATTTTTGGCAGTGGGAAATGAAGGGTTTCAAGAAAAATAATCCTTTGAAGTCTATTTTATGGAGTATGAGTCTCAAACTCAGAGATTCAAGGACCACTTGAGTTTTAAGAATTTTTTCAAATCAAGGACAATAGGAGACCCAAGCATCACAATAGAAGTGGTGGATTCATTCAGAATCATGATCTACACCGCACTATGGGCATATTTTTCTTACCCAAATTTGATGGGTCATCTAAATTTGCTACCAAATCATGGGTAGAGAAGCTTGACATCTACTTCCAGTTGAACAAAGTTCCAGAAATGGAGGCCATTAAGATATAAGCACTACACCTTGAGGGTGAAGAACATGATTGGCGGTTCCATGGCTTGTCTACATTGGGTCATGCCAATGTGACTGCATATTCAGAGTTCAGAAGGAGGCTGGTGGAGAGGTTTGATAGAAGAGATCATGAATCACCATTCATTGGGCTTGAAAAGCTTAAACAATCAGGTAATCCAAAAACTTACATTTCTGAATTTTTAAGACTTTATGTTATGGTTCCTGATTTATCTGCAGTAAGAAGGGTCTATATGCTCATTAATGGGTTAGATGAACCTCTTCATGGGTTGGTTAAGTCTACTAATCCCACTACCCTTCAATATGTCATTGAAAGGGCTATAGATCTTCAAGATGCCTTGCCAAAAGTAAAGGAAAAAATTTAGCATAAGCCCTCTTTTCCAACAATGGGAAAAGATGATAAGTCTCCTCTTTCAAAGGAGAGCCAAAATAAAAAACCTCTTGATGATGATGTCCGAAGAGACTTGAGGAGGAGGAAGATTTTCTTCACATGCCAATAATTTTGGGCACCCAGACATAGATGTGCAGTAGGAAAGGAACACTACATAGAGGTCTTCTCAGATGATGAGGAGGAAGAAGAAGAAGAGAAAGAGAGGGGTCACAACGTTTGAATAGCAGGAGGTGAGGATGGAGCAATTTCTCCAATTAGAGGGACCCTTGCATCATTAAGATTGGTACCCAAATTTCATGAAACTTCCACACAAGAAACAAATTTGGATTTTTGCAGTGGAAGTAGAGACATGATAGTCCCATCTAATATGCATATGATATTGGTCCATGAGACATCACTATCTTGTGGTAAACCACCTAGGAGGCCACCTGATCTAGATTTGGTGAGAAATGTCTCACATCATGATGCTCCATTCACAGATCTAGGAGGGATGGGAGCATTGGAAGGCCAATATATAGTGCTAAGAGTCTTGGGTAGGCTCAAGGAGGGGGGATACATTCTCCCACTATCATCATTACCCACTCTCACATCTCATACTGCGTTGAGAAGAAATGTTGCAGGACTGGAGGATGACACCATCATGGTGCAAGGAGACCAATCCTTGGCTATGGAGACTCAAAATATATTCTCATTTGAAGAGGGTTCTTCCATACATGATAGAAGATGGTGGCCACACGTGCATTCTTTAGCTAAAACCAAGAATTTTTGGATGGATGATAGCTTCCCATGGCAGAATAACCTCCAAAAGCTTCAACCTTTACTTGAGCATGAGCATATGCAAGAAGAGAAGCATGGGAAGTATATCAACCTTCCAACATATACCTTTAGCATGGGAGATGTCAAGAATAAGGGCAGCCATATGACAGATGTTCTTTGTGATAGATCATCAATGCTGTCACTATGGAATATTGATCCAAATTGGAAATCCCAACTGTTGGTGGATTATTCCAAGGATCTTTTCACATGCATGATACTTGATGACAAGCTACATGAAGAGGGCTATTTAGTCCAAGAAGAATTCATCTATTATCATGGTAGGATATTATTATCTAGAGCCTCCAAGCTCAAGGAGAAGTTGCTACAAAGGGCTCATGAAGATTTCCTTTTTAGCCATACTTATTCCATGAGAGCCTACAACACTATCATGGAGAGCTACACTTGGGAAGGCTTTGAAGAGGAACTATATCAACATTTTCAAAGATGCATGAACCATGTGGAGTTGGAAGAGAGAAATAAATCAATGAAGGAGTTAGCACAACCACCTCTTTCCTCTTTTGGAATGAGAGGGGATCTATCTATGGACCACTCCATTTGTATGAGTAGAACTTTTGGTAAAGAACATGCTTATGTACATAATGTTTCATTTGATGATTATTTTCATTCCTTTACCATGTATATGCAGGCCATAGCTCCAAGGAGGGGAATTATTCCATATAAAATTCATGTCCAACTTTGTGCCATAAACATTTCTAAACATGGCCACTCCCTTGGAGGACATAGGGAGATGTTGTATCATTGTGGGTGCACTCCAAAAGCACCAAACATATCTCACACTTTTAGCAATTGTGAGAAGACTTGGGAAGCAAGTAAGTGGTGGGGAAACCACTTGCCATATCATTATCTAATGTATTCAGGAGATTTACTACACTGGTTCCACATGTGGGACTATGACCCACCTCCATTTGTACATATTTCTATTTTCATTTACTTAGTTTTTATCCTATACATTGATGATGTACTTATTCTTTTTATGAGAATGTTTGGAGGGAGGATGGGAGTAATGTATGTGCCCTATGAGAGAGAGATTCTCCATGTTCATCATGCTACATGTTTCAGAGATAAAATTGGGAAAACCATGTTTGTTTCATTGGAACTATTGTCTCCTCATGGGATGAATTATTTGCATCTCATAAGAACTTTGGAGGAGCATTTCATGGAGGGATGGATTGGTAGACACTTAGCTTATGAGGAAATATTATCACATGTTAGTGTCACTAGTGGTGGAGGAGAAGATTTGCAGCACTCACCTTGTCATTTTCTTGAGGACAAGCAGCATTTGGGAAGGGAGGATTGTAATATTCCCAATTAGCCATGAGCTAGTTGGAATATTAAATTTAGATTTGCTGTTTTTTTTTTTATGAATAAGTGGAAAATGGAGGTCCATAATTCTCCTTAATAATGAATAAATCAATGCCAATGTGAAAATGATAGATCTTGGCGGCGTAATTGAGCACCCTTAGGTGTGAAAAAGGGTTGGAACAACTTGACTGGGTCAACTTTAACCAAATAAATGCCGTTGTCATGGAGGAGTGGCCATCAATGAAAGATATTGCAGTTTTAGATGGAGATCTTTGCATGGAAGTAGTGCTATTATTGGATGGGGCTTACGGTTTTTAATCTCATATCTTATAAAAGGAAGAGGATGGTAGCCATATTCACAATGTTGATGTATATGAATTTTATGAATATATGGTTTGTTTAGACATATATCTTTCTCTAGATATTTAGTTGAGATTGAGTGTTGTTTAGCTCTGGGTGTTCCTGATCGAGAATCCCACCTCTTCCATTGAGAAGCTCTTGGAGGAGTCTTGTACTACATTGTCCACTTTCAGGTTTAAGTCAAAGCTTCATCTTTCATTTACAATGTAGATCCTATTGAGGGTTGAGTTTTTTTGCAGGTTGCAGCAGTGGAGACCATCTTTGGGTCATTTCATTGTTTATTTTCAGTGGAGAAGGTTTCCTTTCCATTCAGAGTAAAATAAGGAAGACCCTTATGCTTATTGTCATATATTGGCTTCATGCCATTGATTTATTTGCCCCTACAGTGTTTTTTATTTCCATATCTGTGTTATTTTGTAGGAGGAGTTGCAGGGTGGTTTTGGCACACCATTTGGAGAGAAGTTTTGTTGGTGAAGGAAATATTCCTTTCATCTGGGAGATATATTGGAGGAGGCTGTATTATTTCTTATATCACATCAGCCACACTTTCAAAATCTATATTTTGCAGTGGACCTTCATCCCTAGGGCTTAGATCCCCATCTTATACATGGTGCTTTGCTGAAAACCCTTGAGGGGTTCTTCAAAGTAGGTTGTATAGTGCTCAAATCTGTATTGGATCTATATTTTGAGGCACATATCATCCCTAGATCTATTGTGTAATCATTTTATGTAGCAGTTCCTTTTAAACAACATTGTAGCAGCCTTCCATCTCTTTATATATAGTAGTATCACCTATTTTGAGGGATTTTTTTCCATTGGAGGCTTGTTCTATCTTATTTTACATCTTATGGCCCACTTATTATGTATATTTTGATGCTATTATAATGAATAGAAGGTCTCCATATTGGCCCCCTATTTTCATATGATGTTTTACTGATCCAGGTGGATATTGGTGGCCACCTGCCTATTCCACTTGGGGCCCCACCATTGTCTCTTTTAGTTTTCAGTTTCGGCACAACTTATTATTTTTAGCAGTTTTTTGGGTCCTGAACTTCCAGAGCCGTTTTGAGGCCCTAAACGAAGTTTTTTGGGCATCATGCCTTTAGTGAATATCATTTTGTTCCGAAATGGATATTCGTGTCAAAAGTTGTAGTCCTCGGATAGATCTTTCTAATGATGTATCATGTGCGTCAAACGAAGATAGTATGCCAAAGTTACGTCCCTGGGAAGTTGAAACACCAATTTACCCAAACGGGGCCCATAGTTTTGGCGCTTCATCTCCTAGGGTTAGGTTTTTGGATGTTTAGAGTTATCCATTGTTTCTCAATAATAAATAGGCCCCCGAGCCTCACTATAACTCAGTTTAGAGGCCTGCAGCCACCACATCTCTTCTCAGAGATAGCTACCAGTGCCCTAGCTAGTTTTATTTCCATTCTGTCTGTAAGAAAATTTCAGTTCTTTGATATTAATGAAATGAAGTGTTATTTCCACTGCATCTCTGTATTTATGGTTATGTGTTTATTCTATTGCGTTCCTGCATAATTCCGGATCAGTGGTATCAGAGCGGTCTGCTTTTTCTTGATCCTTCTTTGCATGTCCCCATTGAGGTCGGGGTATAAGGATTTAGGGCTCGATTTTGTGGAACCTTTGCAAGATCAGCCTCGCAAACCCCGACGGACGCCCATGGTGGACGAAAAGAAAGATGAGGGAGCAGGAGATCCTATCAAAATATTGCTTGAGGAGGCCCTCAAAAAACAAAGGAACGCGATGATGGATAACTTTGCCCAGATCCTTCAACGGCTGCCCACCGGCGGCGCATCTGCATCTAGCAGCCACTCTGGAGGTGCGACTCCTTTTAAGGTACAAGTAAATTTTGACATTCCCATATTTGAGGGTCAAATAGATGCAGATGTCATAGATAGATGGTTGAATCTATTAGAAGGATATTTCTCGGTTCATGACTTTTCCGACAGGGAGAAGATTATTTTTGCACTCCTCAAAGCTGCCCCCCATGTTAAGGACTGGTGGGAAACCCACTGTGAGAAAAAGGACGAGACAGAACCCTCTGTTCTCGGCCGTACCCACTTGGAATTCTTTCCGAGACACCATCAAGGAACAATACTATCCCGTGGGGAGCTATGAGGACAAGTACATACAATGGACCACGCTGCGACAACAAAGGGATCAAGATGTGCATGAGCTGACGAATCTGTTCCATACCCTGCGCACAAAGTTGGGTATCAAAGATTCAGAGAAACATCTAGTGCTAAAGTATCGCAGCTGTCTGCACAGATACATTCAGGAGGAAATGGAGTTCCTCGACATCTCCTCGCTTGGTACGGCATACTGGTATGCTGCCAAGATTGAGCAGAAATTCAAGCAGAAGAAGCGAGACTTTGGATCTGCGAATCAAAAGCAAGGGAAAGGTGCTTCCAAACCACAGAACAAAGGATAGAGCCAAGGCATGGCGGCTAAAGAAAACCCGTCAAAGCCACAAGAAAAGAACAGCACCGCAAATCCAAAGAAGGACATGGGAAAGTGGTGTGAGTTCCATAAGAGCTCCACTCACAACACAAGTGAGTGTCAGGCCAAGCAATCGCTAGTGGTCGAGATGAGGGCTTCTGAGTTAGATGCATGCTCCAACTCTGAATCAAAACCTGAAAAGGGGAATGAAAAAGGAAAACAGATTATTGATGCAGAGCCCAATGCCATTGTTGCCACTACAAAGATCCAAAAGGAGGAACCAGAAGATCCAGAGGAGGAGGAATGTCTCTTCCACTCCCAGATGTGGGTAAAGGGCTCCCCTGTACAGTTCATTTTCGACAATGGGAGCCAAAAGAACCTCATTTCAGCAGACGCCATGAAGCGGTTGGGCTTGCCGACCACAGCTCACCCACATCCATACACCATCGGGTGGCTTCACCAAGGACGAGATCTCTGCGTCAGCCGGCAGTGTCGCCTTCCCTATAGCATCAAGCCCTTCACTGATGAGGTATTATGTGACGTTGCTCCTATTGATGTTTCTGATGTATTATTAGGACAACCATACTTGTGGAAGCGTCATGCTGTGTATGAGTCTCGGCCTCATGTTGTTATTGTTACTTTGGGAAATAAGTTGTACAGGATACCAGAGGTACCACCTCCTGCTGCTATCTCTTTGGTTACTGCAAAAAAATGCAGTAAGCTCATTTCCCAAACCAGGAAATTCGTTTTCTTGATGATCTGTCCCCAGGGCAAGAAGAAGACTGTGGTCACGACCTCCAGACAAGGCTCCTCTGCATGACAACAAAAAATGTATAAGGTTGTGGAGGAGTACGGGGACATATTCACCTCACCCACAGGGGTTCCTCTGCACTGTCAGGTCAAGCACCCGATTGATCTGACCCCAGGTGCATCGCTACCCAATGGACCGATCTATCGGTGCTCTGTTCTGGAGAACGATGAAATATAGAGGCAGATTTAGGAGCTGTTGTAGAAAGGTCACATCCAACCAATTTCATCACCCTGTGGGAGCCCGATCGTGTTGGTACAAAAGAAGGATGGGACGTGGAGACTCTGTATTGACTATCAGGCACTGAACAAGATCACTGTCTGGAATAGGTACCCGATCCCATGGATTGATGACCTTCTGGACCAACTCAAAGGTGCAAAATATTTCAGCAAGATTGACTTGAAGTCGGGGTATCACTAAGTACCAATTGAACCCTCTAATGTGTGGAAGACTTCCTTCAAAGCCAAGGAAGGCATTTTCGAATGGTTGTTCATGCCTTTCGGGTTGACAAATGCTCCCGCAACCTTCATGAGGATGATGGAAGACATCTTGCGGCCATTCACCAACTCATTTGTAGTGGTGTACTTGGATTACATTTTGATCTTCAGCTAGACTTGGGAAGAGCACCTTCACCACATCCGACAAGTCCTCTAAACACTGCGGCAACACAAGTTGTGTGCCAATCTGGAGAAGTGCACTTTTGGCATGACCTAGGTTCAATATTTGGTATACATTATTGATGAAAGGGGGGTGCATGTGGATCCAGCCAAGATCCAAGTCATTCAGGATTGGCCAGCCCCAACTACTATAACAGAGCTTCTCAGCTTTCTGGGTCTTGATAATTTCTACCGGAGGTTCATGTTGGGATTCTCTCATATCATTTGGCCCTTGAGTCAAGTCACCAAGGGAGGAACGAGAGAAAAAATCTTTTGGTCGGAACCTCAACAGAAGGCGTTCACAGAATTGAAAAATCACCTCTATTCTGCCCCAATGCTCACTTTACCAGACTTGAAACAACCATTTGAAATCGAGACAGATGCCTATGACTATGCTTTTGGGGCAGTTCTTACTCAACAGGGACATCCAGTGGCATATCATAGTGAGACATTGTCTGACACAGTTCACAAGTATTCCACTTATGACAAAGAAATGTATTCCATTGTGAAAGCTTGTCGACAATGGAAGCATTACATTTTGGGGAAGGAAGAATTATCTATTATTGCATTCTAAATGCCCCTTTCGTAAGTCTGCCATGGCTGCTCACCAAGGAAAGCAGAGAAAAATGATATCCACAAGAAGCGGTCCACATATTTTCACGTCGATGGAACATCAAGTACAAGAACGGTGGTACCAATAATGTTGCGACCATGGTAGCCTTACCATCGGATTATGGCGCCACCATCGTTCAACTCTTTGTGAAGGAGACTGGGATTGGTCGCTCTCAAGAGTGACCAGGTATCCAATAAAAACTTACAATGGGTGGTTCTTCAAAAGTACGCAAGTTCCAAATTTTCACCTTCCAAGATGCACTTTATGCCACCACTGCTGGGACACCTTCAGAAATTATTTTCCTTATGAGCATGCCAAGATGATATGGGAAGCACACTCATACGAGTCTTTGGAATTTCACAGAAAATAAGAGGGATCTGCAGGCTACCTTCATCACAACTCTTCGAAAGGATGTCGAAGAAATTTCACATCGATTCAGATTAAGTAGTGTCAAGCAACTGGCTTACCAGTAGCGTGGGCAAATACATATACTTTCTATAAAAAAAGATGCACTTTAAGGATTTTTTAGAATCCATCTCCATGGATTACATGTCGGGCCTGCCTTCTACTAAGTAGGGAAATGACTGTGTTTTCATGGTCGTCGACAGATTCTCGAGGATGGCCATCATGGCGGCCTGCAAGAAGAATATCACAGCAGAAGCCACTGCTAAACTCTTCTTTGAACGAGTGTGGGTGAAATTTGGGATCCCACAGTCTATCATATTAGATCGAGATAGCAGGTTCCTCAGCACATTTTGGTCCAGCCTCTGGTCAATGTTGGATACCAAGCTCACCAAGTCCACAACTTTCTATCCCCAAACAGATGGCCAGACAGAGGTCGTCAACAGAATGATTGTACACATTCTGCGCATGTGCAATTCAAAGCATCCACGCACATGTGAAAAGAGCCTCCCATATGTACAACATAGTTATAATCGATCTCTCCACATTTCAATCCGCCATAGCCCCTTTCAGGTGGGCTTGGGATTCCAGCCACTATGTCCTATTGACGTAGCCATACCATTTGTAGCTGCTCAGGCCGATTCAAATCATGTCCAGTCTGAAGTTGACAAAGAAAGTAGCTTCATCGAGCACATTCAATACATCCGCCAACAGGTTCATGATATATTGGACAAGCCAATGCCAAGTACAAGTAATTCCATGATCAACACTGGTGCCACACAACTTCCAGGTGGGCGAAAAATTATGGCTACATTTGCAGAAGGAGCGCTTCGCTGGACCCCACCGCAAGCTTTGCCTGCTCCGATATGGGCTGTACACCATCACCAAGGCTATAGGGAAAAATGCCTTTGAGCTCAGTATTCCACCATTTCTTGTTCTGCACCCAGTCTTCAATGTGGATCGCCTTCGTCCTTACTTCCCACCTCTACTGGACACCTCATACATTACATAACAACTCACACCAATAGAGTTAAACCCAGACTGCATGGAACAGGCCACCACAGATTGTATCATGGAAATGAAAATAAAGAGCACTCGCCAATAGAATATCCAACTGTATTGGGTTGTCAAAGCTGGCCAACTCCTGCACCAAGGCAAGTGGTTCACCAGGGACCAAGTTCAGCAGAAGTTTCCTCATCTCATGGAGGAACTCAACGCAATGGGGACCATTGCTTCCTAAGGGCGGAGGAATGATCCAGGTGGATATTGGTGGCCACCCACCTATTCCACTTGGGGCCCCACCATTGTATCTTTCATTTTTTCAGTCTCGGCACAACTTACTATTTTTAGCAGTTTTTCGGGTCTTGAACTTCCGGAGCCGTTTTGAGGCCCTAAACTATGTTTTTTGGGAATCGCGCCTCCTGCGAATATAATTCCATTTAAAAATGTATCATTCCATTCTGGAATGGATATTCATGGCAAAATTTGTAGTCCTTGGATAGATCTTTCTAATGATGTATCATGTGTGTCAAACGGAGATAGTATGCCAAAGTTACGTCCCTGGGATGTTGAAATACCAATTTACCCAAACGGGGCCCATAGCTTTGGTGCTTCATCTCCTAGGGATAGGTTTTTGTATTTTTAGAGTTCTCCATTGTTTCTAAATAATAAATAGGCCCCCGAGCCTCATTATAACTCAGTTTAGAGGCCTGTAGCCGCCACATCTCTTCTCAGAGATAGCTACCAGCGCCCTAGCTAGTTTTATTTCTATTCTGTCTGTAAGAAAATTTCAGTTCTTTGATATTAATGAAATGAAGTTTTATTTCCTCTGCATCTCTGTATTTATGGTTATGTTTTTATTCTGTTGCGTTCCTGCATAAGTCTGAATCATTTACACTATTGTTCCATCATTTTGCACTATATTCCTGATTTTCCCATTTGGGAATGTTACAAAGTATGGGCGTAGTGCATCTCTCATTAAATGGAATGATCAACCACTCATACCAACATTATTTGGTATTGAAGGTAGTTTCCCATGTATCTTATTCTCTGAATCAAACATGGTGATATATTGATTTTAATTCCAACTTGGTGAAGTATTTCACTTGCTACAATTAGTCCAACAATTCATCAATCCTAGGAAAGGGATACCTATTCTTTAGTGTAATTTTTTTTAATTCCCTATTATTAATGAAAATTTTCCAAGTTCCATAATTATTTGGCACAATTATAATGGGTGGTCCACATGGTTACGTATTTGGTTGGATGACACCTTACTCAACATAGTGGTGTTATTAATATAGGATATATAGGATGAAAGGCCTAGGAAAAGTATCAGGTGCTAGTTGGTCTTTTGTTTATTTACGATCTTCTAAAGAATGGTCTTAAGGATCTTGTTCACTACTTCAAATTTTCCATTCCCTTGTAGGTATTAAGATGAAAAATACTCAAGGTAGAAACCTAATGATGAAGCTATCTCATTCTAAAATTCATCTTAAAAATGTTTTCCTTGGTTAGAGATTATTTTTTTGTAACCCAAAATCAAGCAATGATGTGGTTAAAGAAGAAATGAGTTGCAGTGGTTGTAGTGTTATTAAACATGAGCATGAACTTGACCCGTTTCATGAAGTAATCAACAACCATAATGTTGTATTCATGACCATTGGATGAGGTTGGGTTACATTCCTATTCAAGTTGTGATCAACACCCTCCAAAATTTTGTTCACAATTGAATTTTGGAGCCTAATGAGGATATTATGATATGTCGTTCCATACCCTTCATGGTCGATTGATGTTTTATAAAGAATCCAAGTTTTCTTCTCAAAGTTCTAATTTGTCAAGTCACTTGCTCACACACATGCTCAACCTTCGATGAGTTCATGAGCACACTTCCTTTTTCTAGCTTGAACAAGCATATCACCATCCAGCAAGACAATGCTTGGGTTATGTTCAAATCATGCTCACAATTTCTTTGACAGTGTCCCTCACTTTGATTTTGTGTGTACTTCTATTCCAGTGAGTTATCCCAACTATCATTTTTTCGCATCATTGCTTTCACAAGTGTCGCTTTTACATTTATAGTTGTCACTTTTTCTCATTTTCACTTTAAATTTTTTATTTTTCATGTTATATTCACTCTAGAATGTGTCTCTTTCAATTTCCTTCACATTTTTCAAGTGTCGTCTTCATGTTTTCTTCCTGTCATAAGTGTCTCTTTTGTTGTTTTCACTTCTGCGTGTGTCGCACATTTGCGTATCCCCAAAGCTAGTTTTGGAACACTATTCTACATTATATGGTCCTATATATCATTATAATATTTTATAGACACATTCCTACTACTTAACACCTTTTGGTCATATTCCCTACTTTTGTCGTAACTTGTGTTTTAAGTGTCGTAACATGGTTGTTCCAACTATCACACTTAGAAATAAGTGTCACTTTGTTGTTGTTTTGAGGTGTGATTATTATCCATGAGTCCTTTGTATCCTTTTGTATTGCATTTATGGTTTTCATGTGTGTGGTCCCAGTTTGAGTTGTGTTAAGATGTATTTCTTTCTCTTACCCTTCTAGTCCAACACCTATCCATTTTAGGAGCTCTTCTTGGCCCTTCAACCCAGTGAAATTTGTGAAGGCATTAGCCCTCTTACCAATTTATGAGATAAAACTATTCATGGTCCTCAATTATAAAATCCTACTCACCAATATTGGTGCACTAAGTCCTCCTCAATATCATATCAAATCTATTGCACATTATGAACCTCCCAAGGGAATTCACCTAATCCTTCTTTCTTATGCTAACTCACTACACACAGTTTTAGTCACCTATGCATTGCATGACACATAAAGAACTCCTAGCTAACATCATGGACCTATTCCACCCTCTTTCAGAGGAAAAACATTCAATGCAAATACCCTCCTATCCTCCTAGTGTACTGAAAACCCTCCTTGGTAAAGTGCCTTCCTTTCTATGGCTTCCCTCAGTGAAAATCACATTCCAAATGAGAAAGTCCCCATTTTTTGGTAAAAATGAACTAACCTGTAGGAAAATGTGCATTCGAAATAAAAAATAACCCTTTTTTGAGTCAAACTGCACTTTCCTTAAGGCATTATCTCCCTTTGAACTCATGGTGCAGTCTTGAAGCCTAAAGCCTTGACCCTTCCCCCTTCCCCAATGTTCTCTTCATTCAAGCCTCTTCCTTAAAAAGTATCCCTTAGTGTATGGAATAATATAAAGAGATAGTGAGTCTTTTATTATTCAAACTGTGCTTTCTTAAAGGCCTCTTCTTCCTTCCAGCACATAGCATAGTCCAAAAGCCTTCACCCTTCACCCTTCCCTCTTCCTCAATGTGCTCTACCATCAAGCCTTGATTAGACCCTTCATTTGTAGCACATGGTGCAGTAGGAAAGGTTAAAGGATACCTCATCTAAGCCCTTGACTAGTCAAACTGCACTTTCCAAGTCTTCCTCTCTTTCCATCTAGGGCACATGGTGCATCTTTGAGAAATAATCCTTCCCACCTTGTCCCTTAAACTTCCCCACTATGATAGACCAAGGAGAGATCCTCTTCATAGTGCATGGCATGGTAAAAAAAATAGTGGAGAATTCCTAAGCCACAAATGGGTTTCAATGTGCCCTCCTATTCAAGCCTCCTCCTCTTAACCCTCTCACATGCCTATCATGAGTTGATCATTAGATGAGATAGCTAGTGATAGAATAGATGTTTTTAAGACTAATTTCACCTTGTCATGAATTATTTTCATTGGAAATATCATCTTCCCAGCATGAAAATTTGATTATCAAAGTATATGCCAAGGAAAAATAATAAAGAAACATCTGCGAAGAAGAAGAAAAAAAGAGAGCTATCATGGAGGCATGAAGAAAATCATGGACCAAAATAGAAATAAGACATTTCATGATGACTTAGAGTATGTCAAAGCTCATCCAAGACCCTTTTAAAGTTAAATATAAGAAGAAAAGTGGATATTTCATGAAGATGAAACATACATCAGATCTACCTTCAATAATGCAAGATGAATCAGCAAGGAAGACAACTTAGCATTGACACCTCATCATGAAGTCCATGTCATCATTGTCAAGTTGTAACTTGTACAAGTGTCATCATAATGGCCAAAGTGTGTCCATGTTTCATGCTACATCATCATGTGGAATGTAATGATTTATTCTCAAGAAAAGGAAAAAATGTAATCTGTTGAAGTCCAAGGGTCATATGTGAAAAATGAAGAGTCATATATGGACAAAAGTCACATGAATATGTACAAAATTCACATAAAAAGTCCAAAAATAATCTATAAGTTTAAGAGTTGTTTAGAGGTCCAAAGGACACATTAGAATTTCAAGAGTCATGAGGGTAATTCAAGAGTCAAGGGTTGATGAAAATTCATTCCTCTTGTTATAAAAGCAACTTCATAACTCAATAAAAATGCTTTTTGGAGGCTTAAGCTTTGGAGATTTAGTCTTGTCTTCTCTATTTGGTATAATAGAGAAATCTATTCTTTGGAGAAGAAAGAAGTGACTTGATGTTCCACTACTAGAAGTAGTTCCTCACCATTGTAACTGCATACTTAGATCTTTCATCTAATATTGAATCTCAATGAGCCAACACATTTTCATGCATGTATCACAAATGTTTTAGGAATATTCTTGGGATTTTTATGATATTTTTTTTTTCATATGTGTTTAGTCAATTTAATGGTCTTATATTGCTTACATAAATTATTGACTGGAGTTGGTAAACTTGTGAAGTGAAAGTGCACTATATATGCTAGAAGCCTCTTTTAATTCAGTTTATCAATGTGATGATTGAGTTTGTAGAGATTGATTCTAAGGATAATTTTTATTCTTATGTTAGGCTAATGAAATTGATAAATTCAAATCACAAATAAGTTCCTAAAATAAACTATGCAAAATAAAACTAAAACAGGATCTCATTATCTTACTAGGAAACTTAACCAATCTACTGTTAGTTTATATGAACATAATTACTTAATCTATTGTTCTAAGATACCTATGCATAAAGACAAAATCAAATTATAGGAATGGAATCCATACATCTTCTCATCTACTGGAAATGAAACTTGTAAAGAAATTACTACTGCTCTTGAAAATAAATCACTCATAAACTGGTAAATAAAACACTACTACTTTGAAAAGAATTCACTCATATGTTGAAAGGAAATCATTAATGAACTTGTAAAATACTCTGAGATAAATCACAAATGCTCTTGAAATAAAACTATGAGGAAATATATGAAGAAGAATTACTGTACAATTTGGAAATTCAAAAGGGAAGACTAATGAATCTACATCAAATGACAAAATGAAACTATGAAAGTAACTACATCAAATGATAAAATGAAAACATGAAAGTAACTACATCAAATGATAAAATGGAATTTTGGAAACAACTACAACAAATGACAAAATGGAAACATAAAAATAACTATATCGAAAACATAAAATGTAGAACCTTTATTGTTTGGAGGGGGCCTCCAAGTTACTTCATTAAAAAGGATGAAAAACATAGTTTTAAAATATCATAGTCACATAAAATATTACACATGTTCAGGTTTTGTTTGCACGATATTTATAAAATCTTTTGCTCATATCTATTCAAGGATTTCATGCCTACTTAAGATAACAAAACTCTAGTTTGAATTATACAAAAATCAGAATATTTATTATTCACGATTTTTTATTTGGCAAAGTAGATCGTGAATCGTGAAGATCTCAGACTCTCGCTCACCTGGTCATCAACATGTTGACCCACTTCTTTGATGACGCAATCGAACGGTTTCTTTCATGATCTGGGTCGGATGAATAGGAGTAGATCCTTGAGGAGATAAATCCCCACTTTTCCATGTGCTTCTTCGCTTAGCTGGTGTCTCCGAGTCTGACAAAACATGGAGTTGGCTACAGAAACACGGATTAGCTGCAAAATCATGTCAATTTTGTAGCTAATACAAATTTAACTTAATAATAAGAAAATTATTAAATATGAAATAAAATACATATAAATACCTTACCATTTCAAAAAACTGTAGTTTGATGCTTATTTGAGTTGATGATGATGGTCAAAAAGAGGAAAAACAGGTAAAAGAGAGTGTCAAAATTAAGCAATCATGAGGCTCTACATTCCCCCACATAGAGATCGTTTCATGTCCTCATGCAAAAATGAAAAATTGATGACCCCTCTCAGCTATTGCATTTGTCTTAAGACTTCTTCTAGTACATATAGTTTTATATTCTTTACCTTCTTTTTTGCCACTGTCATTCTTGGATTTTTCATCAAGACTCTGTACTTCATATTTATGACATTATTTTAAGATCTCTATTATTTTTCTTCAACTTCTTGTTTTTATTATACCACAGGCCAAAATGTAAAATAATATTATCATTCTTAGTTTTCTCAATTTTATTCTACATCCTTAAGGCCTCATGCTCCTGCTATATTTTTAGTGTCTCTAGCTCAATAATTTCTTGTTTCAACATGTTTATAAATGGAGGTTCTTGTGGACCACTAGAATGAGCTTCTTCCTCTTGATTTAAAACTGATTTTTCTCCCACATCTCTCTTCTCCAGAGACTGAATGTAATCATAGATTTGTTGTTGCACAAGATCAATTTCTAGTGTTTTTTAGCCTGGGATATGAATAGGTGAGATGACAGTATGTGATGGAATCCTTGATTCCTATTTTTCCTCCAAATCAATATACTTTGTACTTTTTGGGGGTGGTTCTTTCATTGCTTGGCTAAGCCTGACACTTCTTATTACATTTTCTGGAGGAGGGTTTTGAGTTTTAGCTCTTTTTTTCAATGTTTTAGGATCCTTTGTTTTATTGGGGGTACTCTCTTCTTTTCTGTTGTTTTTCTTTCTTCTAACACCTTTCTTTTTAATGCTTCCTAAAATTTCTGCAATAGAAATATCATCCTCTGACTGCTCTTGTGGTTGCTATGGTATATTTTCAATAGGATCTTTATTTTTTCTCTTCCTTCCTCTCTTTTTTTTTTCTATTGTTGTGCTACTCTTGATTTCCTTCCTTAAAATGATTCCTAACTATGAAGTTATCCCAAATATCTCCCAAACTTTCAAGATGAAACTCAATGAGTATTTTGATAAGTCCAAGGTGATACATGGTGTTTGTTATGAGTTGTGTCCTTCTATGAACATTCCATGACATCTTTCTTAAACTATTTAACATAAATTATGGAAGATTTAATTCATTTCCTTCAAGAAAATGCATCAATATGCGAATTTGAATGAAGAACATACACCGAAATCTCCCTTCACAAGTGACAAATTTTTTAATTACTAATAGAAAATTTCTCCATTTACCCTTAAGTGTTGTACTTGGAATACATTTCTTAAAAATGGTCGTGTCCATACCTGGATTTTTCAAGAATACCTTCCATTCTTATCCTTCAATGTCGTTGATCATGAACCATCTTTCTCCAATTCTCGACAATCCTGTAGCTTCAACAAGAAAGGACTCTATCACTATAAACTTAATGTCTCCAATTTCAACCTACATCCCATTGAAGGCCCTGGAAAATTATTTGGTTACTTCCTTGTTAAAACCATAAAGCTTCTCCACAAATTATTGCCACTATGCTTTCTACAACATTTATTTCACCTGAGGGTATCCTTTCATGAATATTATCCCCTCTGGTTATGTTCTTACTATGATTCCCATGGTTGAGAGGTTTCACCTCAGAATCTCTTCTTGAAAGGGTATGATTGAGGATTTTAGAATGATGGCTTGATGAGAGTGAAAATGAGGGCGAGAGGAAAATTAATGACTGTTAAGGTTTTCCAATGAATGTGAGTTGGGCAATATTAACAATGAGTATGAATTTGGTTGGAGTGTTTATGTAATGATGAGGAGTGAATGGCATATTTTGGATTTTATTTGATTTGACAAGATATTTTCATCTCAACTCTTAGCAATAATGGTTTTTCAACTAGTGGTACAATGTCCATATAGTTAATATACTAATGTTTTGACCCTTAGTATCAAATAAAATATTTTCATACCTTTTTAATTGATGTTTGTTGGAGCTGGGTCCCCTGAGGCACAAGTTCCAAAGAGATTTTTTGTATGCTTGTATGTGTGCGCTACGCAAATGAAGTCAAAGGGATTTTTAGCCCCAATTTTGGATTTAAATAAGCTTAAATGTAAACTATGGTCCTCAGACCATGGTTTGAGACCATAGTATCTGTGAGCTAGGCATATTATAAATAGATAAAGTTTGTCTAAGCTAAGTAGTTTAGTAAGTTCTAAGTCAATGAATGTTATGAGATATTGATAGCATTTTGCGTCTGTAAGGGTTTTTGGTTGGGTGAAAGGCTCCTGCTGGCTGTGTGCGCGAATACCTAGTCTTGGTTGTGTGAAAAATCCATTGGCTATGTGCGCGGAAGGGATTGTAAGGTTTTTTTAAAGGGTTTTGGAAAAGATAGATGATGTATTGACAGATATGAAGGACTAATAGAAAGAATAGTTTTGGAGAACTTTTTGTGTTATGCATTTATGTTTACTGTTTATGCTTTAAGATCACAATATATTTTACTTATTGATGTATGTGCAAAGCTATTTATGCATGAGTATTTGATTAAGATATAGATCTGGTTCTGAATGTTATTTACGCTAAGTGAGACATTATTTATGTGATTTCACTTAATAATTGTGCATGCTCCGTAATCCTGATATAAACTGAATGTGTGCATTTGTAGAATATCACTTATGGTTTTGTCGAGGACCACATCATTAAGTTCTCTCTCAGGGTGCGGAAACCTGGTTCCAACACCTCCCCATATTGCTTCAGGTGAGACTTTGGTCTACACAAGCAGATCATTGTTGAAAGGGCCAATAGTTGGAGGGTTTGTTGGTTTATCCATAAACTTCGAACCTAGGTCAAGACCCCTGAAGCCAAAAAATGGTTCTATTTTCGGGACTGGGATCATCATTTTGAGGGAGATCTGATGTTGTGGCGTCCATCGCGCAACGAATTACAAGATTGGTTGGATAAAAATATCCTTGAATTTGCGCTACAAGAGAATAGAAGCACTAAATTGTCTAATGAACAGTGGGTACAAAAGTATATTTATACAGATGTGCATGAAATTTTCTTTTGTTCCTTTACGCACAAACTGCAAGATTGGTTGTCGCACTTAGTTGAGTTCCATCACTACATAAAGGATGATGTAGTCACTGAGTGGACTCTAGAATTGATCCAACAAGTAGAGAAATTTGATAATAACATCATTCGCACGGTAGATCATTGAATCAATCACCTTTTGGGGGGATTTGTGACTGAATTTTTTGTTGACCAATTTGTGTCATATTCTGAAGAAAAAAGAAGGTTTTTCAAAGGTCCCAGAGGTAATTTTCTATGCTCATTGAAATTGTTACTGAAAATTCTATTGTGTGAACAGGGTTTTCTATGCGAACATATTTCTTGAATGCATCAAAGAGGTTCAGTTATGTGTAGTGGAATAATTTACCAAGAAGACTGTGAAAAATTCCTTTATATCCCTCTAAAGCCTAGATATAATAGTGAAATGGAACCAGAAACTAAATCTGAAGAATAAATATTGTCATATTAGAGGCCTTTGAATCTGTTTCTCGCTCCACTTCTGAGCTCACATCACAGATCAACTACCCCACCACGCAGTCCATCTCCACCTCCACCTCCACCCCCTCCCAAAGTAGATATGGTTACATCCATGCAGTTACCTAATTTCAAAAGCATTGGGAATGAAGACACTAATCATTTCTGGTTTGTAACTGAGGTTGTATGGTAGGCTCAGCAAGTAAACAATATTGATATTAGAAAAAAAATTGTTGGCTACTGTATTTCAAGATTGCGCACTAGACTGGTGTTAGTGTCAGAATTTTCATTCTGCCATTAGTGATCAAAATCACTCTTTTCATATTCATTTCAGGGTTCCTGCTCAATTTTTTTTATAAATTCTACTAGGTCATGCAAAAAATTAGTCACTGATGGTAGCCCTAGTCATAAAACTTCACTCTCCTTAAAAAATTTACATTTTATGGCCCACCTTCATGTCTTGTTGAGCATAAATCAGTCTTGAAAGCTCATTTCACTATGTCATTATGTTAGTCAGATTCAAACATGGAGTCTGGTCATTCAAGGTCCATTTATGTCACTAGGTTTCATTTTTCAAGGTTCAATAATACTCCATCTCATCTCAATAAGGTCAGCAAAAGTGTGAGAGTGATTGAATAATACTTCTTATATCATTTGAAGAAGATTTTTCAGCATGTAAATATGATTTTTAAAGGTTGAAATTATGGCTTCAAAGTATGATTTTCATACTAAAATGTAATTTTATTCAAAACAGAGATGCAATTTATTTTTATATTTTTTGTAATTTTATGCTCATTATATGTAATAATTATTGTCCCAAGCTGCAAACTCAAACTCGTATGCCAAAATGAAGATCAAAAAATTCAAAATGTAAAGATGCCAAACTATAACACATCAACCTGCAAAGAATAAAATCAAAGTGAAAAAATGTATTCAGCAAAGTTTTCAAAGGTGAAATGAAACATTCGAAAAGTGGGTTTAAAATTAAAATATCAATCTCATTCAAGTATTAAAGCCTTCATGACATCAATTTCAAACTCATTTGTCTCCTACCACCATTGATCACACTCCAAGAGGGCGAAATTTCTAAATTTTGGGACAAAATTTGCAAAAAACAGAGCAGAGGGTGCAATCTCTTCTGTGAGGGCGCACTCTCTTCTGTGAGGGCACACTCTCTTTTGCAAGGGTGCACTTGACCAGAAAAGTCCACAAACTAATTCAAAATTCAAAAAACCATTTCCAAAGCTTCATCAACCTTCTTATCGACCTCCAACAAATGAGTAAGAGCTAATTACATCATTAATCATCTTCATAAAGTTCATGTGTTAGGTGTTGTGAATTTTGTTTTAGAATTTGGTGTTTAAAAGCGTTTTAAAACCATATTATTTCCCATTGAACTCCTAATTCCCCAAATCAAATATCCCTACACCTTCATACCCTTCCTACAATTGAAAATACCCATTCCTAAACCCATGTTTTACAAAATTCACTTTCCCTAACCTTTTTTTCCAAAACCCTAAGCCCTAGGTGCTACAATTACCTAGGCTCCTAAACCTAAAATTGTAAATAATTTCCCCATCCTAAAATTTCACCATATCATTACTCCCTATCCCCTTTCCCATTTCATAAATCCCTAGCACTATCTCCCTCAATTTTCATTTCCCATTCATCATTCCTAAGACCACTTTCCACCATCACCACTTCCCTAGGGCTTTAACTTTGAAACATCATGGCATAAGGTGAGAACATATCATATAGTGAGGGAGAAGAAACAAAGGATAGAAGTCCACATATAGGGGGAAGAGTAATCATACTTGAGCCAACAAGTACTAGAGAACTTTTGGCATCTCCTTTGACAGTGACATGTTTCAAACATGTTGGGTGTTTTGATTTCTGTGAGCAATTTCAAAGGGTCCAACACCATGCCATGTTGACCAGGATTTTCATATCCAACCTCCATGAAAACCAAGTTACTCTGGTTGGTGTCACCTTTATTGTTTCAACTTCCATCATTTCAGCTGCCACTAGGATCCCAAATGTTGGGGAGAAATGGTTCAAGCACAGTGAATTGGAGGAACACTACTTTGAGACTTTCATAAAACCAAGGTATAAGAATGAGAAAAAGAGGTTCTTTCATATTTCCTACCTCCTAGACAAATATTCACCAATGATGAAGATAATAATGAAATACTTTTCATGTGAAGGTAGATTTTCAAGACTTTATACCTATCACATCCAACTCTTAATGCATTTCACTAGGGTAAATCTGCTCAACATACCATACTACCTTTTCCGGGGCATTGATAAGATGGCACTTATTGCCCATAAAAGAGAGTATGAACATGAAATGATAAGTCTTTTCCATCATTCCCTTATCAAAATCATAGTCCTCTACCATCTCAATCAACTAAATATTACATGGAGTACCTTCATAGCCAATGATATATTCAAAGAGCCATCTACTCAAAATGCAAAAAATGTCCCTTCATCATCTCATCCTTCCACTTCCATCCCTCCATCTCATCCCATAGCACATTCATCATCATCAGATAAATCCCCTTCACCCATTTCACCTCCTTCATCTCCATTTCATGATGACATTGGATCACCAAGTAGGTTTGAGGTCAATGAGCCTAAGAGGACTAAAGTGGTTGAGGTTGAGCGATTGTCAAAAGCCTACCAGAGAGGTCACAATAATGAGTTTGATCCACACATAGTGGAAAGGGCCATGCCTTCAACATCAACAAAGCAGGTGGAAAAAGGAAAATAAAATGTGATTGAGGTAAAAATTCAGCCAGAGGTTAGACATGAAGAAAACCTCCATGAAATTGAGCATTATTTTGAGCTTGTTGACCTAGATGAGGATGAAAATGATAAAATCACTAGTGCAGCCATCAAAGTAAAGGATGCCAAAATTAAAGAGCTCCAGATTGACCTTGAAAGGGCCAATTTTTTCATTGAATTCCTTAAGAAGGAGAACCAATAATTGAAAACAAAGCATACCATTGATGAGGTGAAATTCATCACTGCTCAAAGGGAGGAAGAAAAGGAAAAAGATATGCTATATGAGACACTTGAAAAGTATGGGTTTCTTGATGAACAAGATGAACAAGCACCAAGAGGCACATCTAGAACTAGAGGGCTGAAAAGAGCTCTAGCTCTAGAAAAACAAAAATAAGTTGAGCTTGCTAGTCAGCTAACCCTAAATGAGAAACTTGCAAAGGTGATAAATAAAAATAGGGAGCCATGGCTTGATAGATCCAATCAGAATTTGGAGAAGCTTTTAGAAAAGGCTAACAGAGACAATAGTGTGTTGAGAAGCAAGGTCAAACACCATGCTCAAAAGGATAAAATTGCAATGGCCAAGCTCAAAAGAGCCAATGCAAAGATTGAGGCTTTGACCATGGAAGAGAAGAAGAAATTAGAAATACTTGTAGAGGCTTCACTTCAAGCCTAGCCACACCATGATCCATCATTTCACCAATTTTGAAGAGTTTTTGGACATTTTTTCAAAATTTAAGTTTTTCCATGTTTTACTGAAGAAATTAATATCAGAAAATTGGTCATATGCGCAGCGCCCTAGGAGATGCGCACTTTTTTGGGGTATCCAATGGAAAAACAGAGACCACCATTGGATTAAGAATGATGAAGACATGCACCCTGAACATTTTCTAAGATTTTTTAGGAAAATTGGTCAGTGGAAAGGGTAAAAAAACACCCTAAAAATCATGTTTCTACCCCTATTTTGGCCTAGGTGCTACGCACAGAGAAGTCTTGGGAGAATGAAGTTTTTAGGGGGCAAATGACCTTAAATTTAGAAACTAAAAGAAGATATGGAAAAAAGACGTGAAGATTTTTACAACAAGCTATCTTAGAGCCAATTTGGACACCTACAGGTCAATCAAATTCAAACTTGAATAGGGAGGGCGCACTTGACACAACGAGGGCGCACTTGACATGAAAATGGCGCACTTAACCATTTGCTGATTTTTTTGAAATTTCACTGTAAGTTTGACTTTAATTCAGAAATTCAAGTTTCTACCTATGTAATTGATGATGGTAAATGTAATTATGCTATGGATAAGTTACCTAGGGGTAGATTCATTAGTTAAAATTTTTCATTAAGGCAAATGAATCAGTTTGAATGTAATTAGGAGGAGCCACTTAGAGCTCCCTACACTCTAGCTTTCAGTTCAGTGTTTTTGGATCTCTTCCTCACCTCATGGATTCGACCCCTGAGGATGAGTGAATTTTTTATTTATTTCTATTTATTCTCTTTCTTCACTCTTAGCAAGGGTTTGAATCAGTTTGGATGCTATTTCATTGATCAAGGACTCTTGTACTTAGTTTGGCCAGTTAATAAAGAAGAGTTGCGACTATTTTTTGGGATACATGTGGTATGATGTTTATAATTATTTTCCTTTAGTTTCATATGTTAGAATGTGTTTTCTTCATGTTCATTAAATCTCTATTGTATGATCTCTTTCAAGTTGATAGGTAGAACATGTTATCACCCAAAAAAATTCAAACATCATTGTGTCAAGTTTGTTTATGATCATGGGTCAAAATAGGGTCTTAGGAGTCATTTCTTGAATTTGACCAAAAGGAAGTATTAGCTTTTTAGTTTTGAACCTTCCTTAGTGTTAAATAAATTCATTTTAAAGTTTTTTCATGTCAAGTCATTCATCATTTCATCATTCATATAATTTCCTTAAGTTTTTTCATCAAAACTATCCAAATAGCCAAGAAACCTTACTATCATAGCTCCACCCATTGAAAAAAATCATTTTGCGCTACGAAAGGTATTTTAAGAGAATGAGAGACGTTATTTTAAAAAACATATCAAATGACAATAACCTCTCTCACTTTTCTCACAGGTGTTATCAGTTGGGATATACAAGGCTTTCTTTGAAGCCCTATTTTTAGAAACAAAATTTTCCTATTTTACACATGTTTTTCAAAGGCCGTTTCTGGACAGCAGGTGATATTTTTCACAAAACAAAGAGAGGTTTTTATTAAAGACATAATGGTATAAAAAAACCTCCTTTATTTTCTCAAAATACATTATGGAGTAGTAGATATAGGCTCTGTATGAAGACCTATTGTTCAGGCAAAAAACAGGAAAAACCAATAGGCAACCTATTGCAAATGAAGAAGAAATGCCTCAAAAAAGCTAAAATGAAGTTAGTATATGGTTGCTGTGGTTTTTAGATGATGAGATAAGTAATATTTTGAGTTTTTGGGCAATAATAATTTTCACTTGGAATTTTTTTTGACAAAACTGCATACTCAGCAGTTTCGTAGCGCATCTAGTGTAAAAAAGCAGAAAAACACTACGAAACTGTTGTAGCTGCCTTTTATGCTCCTTTTGATCAATTTTCAAGGGGTTAAAGGATGATTTAAGAGATTTAATTGTTATGGAATATGTATTGAAGGATGATTAAAATGTTTCATAAAGAAAGAACCAAGTTTTTGAAGAGAAAAAGGTTGAAATGGTAGTGCTACAAAGGGCGCTACGAAATTGCTGTGTTTTCGTAGCGCCATAAATTACATAATTTTAAACAAGTTTTGCAGCGGTTTTTGGACAGATGGAGGCTAGGGATGAGTGATGAGACATGTTAATATAATCTCCAACAGAAAAGGACCACGAAATAAAGTTTAAATGATGGTCAGAATGTTCAAAGAAGGAAAATAATCTTATGCCTAAAAAAAATAGGGTTTGGTTTCCTGCTTTTGTGGAGGTCAACAAAGTGGTCATGAAGAGCTGAAGCCCATCATCCAAATTCGACCATGTGATGATACACTTGGTAAATGATGTAATTTCAAATAGATAAGTTTTTTAGGATAAGGTTGTTAAAGATAGTGATGAAGATTTTGAGTCCTAGTTGAAATAGTACTGTCAAGTAGGATAGGTGTATGTTTGTCATAAATTTGATGTTTTATGGTTATGCAAGGTGTAAAGAGTTATAAATTCGATGTATCTTGCCTAAGGGGAGATGATATGATGTGTTAAGAGGTCTATTAAAGACCAAGAGGTCGAATTTGTAAAGGGTTGGACATTTTTAGCAAAAGACTATGCTTATTGCAATTGACTAGTTTTCAGATAATACAGAGAGTTTCTACTTAAACAACTTGGGATTTAGAAGGAGTTTTGGTGTGTTCTTCTATTTGCATCTCTTATTATCCTATTGTAGTGGTGTTTATCTATATTAATCAGAATTCATCTTTAGATGCTTTGACTCCCTATATAAATGAATTGACTGTGTTTTTACAGTTTCATGTGTGTTATTTCTTGACTAAAACTCTGATATGCCTCAACTTCCATGTTAGGTAGATTCACTAGTTACTGAAACTATTTTGGCTCCATAATCCCAATGTGTACTTGCTGATGTGATTCTCAACCTATCTCTATCATTTATTTGTTTATTACCCTACATAGAGTTAGCCATTTATACTTTTATCCATATCATTAACCCTTGAGAGAGCCCTCTCAGATTAAGGAGGCTAAGTCTCAGTCACAAGATTGGTTTGAAATAGTTACACTAAAGTTGTCTGATCAACAGCCAATTAGGTACAATTTTGGTGATAACATTTTGGCACCGTTGCCGAGGACCGAATGTGCATATTTTCCCTGGGAATAATGACAAAGTTTTAGTTCTAAGGTCTGAGAGAAATAGACACTTAGGCACATATTAGCTGTATTTATGCTCTGGTGACTCCACACATCAAATAAAAAATTAGAAGGTGACTCCACTACTTGAAGATTAGTAGCTTGATGAAGTTTCAAGATGAGTTCCATTGCAAGAATAAATGCCAAGTATTCCCCTATGAATCGGTCTCATATCCTTGGTTTTCCAAATCCTATGCCAAAGGTTGAATGGTTAACTAATATTCCTATATTTAAATATGAAAAGAAAGACAATGTTGCTCTTCATTTGGTTAGATTCCATATGCATGTACACGGATTTAAGGTTCAGTTCCCTGAGGATTGTCTCATGAAGATTTTTATGTCCACATTAGGAGGAAAAGCATGGTCTTGGCATGAAAGCTTGCCAAATGGTTCATTATATTCTCTTGGTGATTTCCATGTTGAATTTTATGAGATGTATGAAGAGTATCATCCCTCCTTATTGTTGGTCAAAGACTGCTATAAACACTGTGTGATTTTTATTGAATATTTGGAGAATTTTTATGAAGATGATGAGTTCATGGATGAGGAAATTTTAGAGGTCCTTCATAACAACCCATTTCATCACCAAGAAGAAAGGATAACCTCTTCCTTGGATGAAAATGAAACCCAACAAGAGATTATTTATGAAAATCATGTTACATCCTTTGAGTTTGAGGAAAATTTGCAGCAGACTTGTCAATCCTTTGATCATTAGGAATATGAGAATCATTTCAAACAGTAAGAGTAAATATTGGAAGATAATTTTTACAATCCTTAGGTAAAGGACGAAGTTTATATTCATGTAATTTCTTGCATCAGCCTATATCAAATAATCGGATCACACTAATGAAGAAGTGGGCGAAAAATTTTCTTTATCCTTGTCTTCTAATTTGAAGTCATTTGAGTGCAAGTTAGAAGATAAGGTTCAATTTGTGGATGAAGCTGCCAAGAATATTGGGAAAGACATTAAATTTTTTGAAGGTCAAATTAAATCTTATTATCTTCAACATCAAGATCAGTCTTTTAAAAATATTTCCATGCTAGAACACAAAGAGAGGGTGTTGCTTCCTTTCTCTTTTGAGATTGAGGAAGAATACACTATTTTTGAAAATCAGTTTGAACAGCAGTTTGAGAATACATAATTGAAATCTTGTGTGGTTGAGAAAAACATATATAAGTTGTCCAAAGCTGCAGAATGTCATGAGAAGAATCAAACAAATCATGTCTTATTTGATCATATAGTTGACTACATGGAAGAGTTCTACAATCCAGATTTACAGTTATGTTTTCATTATGAGGATCAGATACATTTTATGTTTCCTTGGTCATTTCAGTATCATGCTTACTTTTGGTTCAAGTGTAGTCAACAGGTTCAAATATCATATCAGATCAATGACTAGCTTCATTGGAAGTTTCATGTTGCTTTAGTTAAAAATGGAGATTGCAGCTGATAGGGTAGGTAGGAGCATGTGAATAAGATCAAAGTTGACTAAGCATATTTTTAGTACGTACAGATTTGGTTCTTCTGTAGTGATCATCAATCTTGAGCTCAAGGTGAAGGCTATAATATTTTGAAGAATACTTGGTAAAATTTCAAAGTTTTTATTCCAAGAAGATGGATAACAGCACTAGAACTACTAGTTATTAGTGTACCATAGGGGCACACTATCCCAAGTGGAGCCACTGTTATCACCCAAAAAAAATTCAAACACCATTGTGTCAAGTTTTTTTATGATCATGGGTCAAAATAGGGTCTTAGGAGTTATTTATTGAATTTGACCAAAAGGGAGTATTAGATTTTTAGGTTTGAACCTTCCTTAGTGTTAAATAAATTCATTTTAAAGGTTTTTCATGTCAAGTCATTCATAATTTCATTATTCATATCATTTCCCTAAGTTTTTTCATAAAAAATATCCAATTAGCTAAGAAACCTTACTTTCGTAGCACCTCCCATTGAAAAAAGTCATTTTGCGCTATGAAAGCGCTATCTTTTCATAGTGCAATATGAAGCAAAACTTTGTTTTCTGGTTTTGAGCAGTCAACTTCAAAGGATGTTTCTGAGAAAAAAGAAAGGTATTTTAAAATACTGAGAGAGGTTATTTTCAAAAACATATCAGATAACAATAACCTCTCTCACTTTTCTCACAGGTGTTATCAGTTGGGAAATACAAGGCTTTATTTGAAGCCCTATTTTCAGAAACAAAGTTTTCCTGTTTTAAACATGTTTTTCAAAGGCAGTTTATGGACAACAGGAGATATGTTTCAAAAAACCAAGAGAGGTTTTTATTAAAGACATAATGTTCTAAAAAAAACCCCTTCATTTTCTCAAAATAAATTATGGAGTAGGATATATAGGCTCTGTCCCAAGACCTATTGTTCAGGAAAAAACAGGAAAACCAATAGGCCAACCTATTGCAAATGAAGAAGAAATTCCTCAAAAAAGCTAAAATGAAGTTAGTATATGGTTTTTGTGGTTTTTAGATGGAGATAAGTAGTATTTTGAGTTTTTTCACATTTATAGTTTTCACTTTGAAAAAATTTGGTCAAAACTGCTCACTAAGCAGTTTCATAGCACAAATAGTGTAAAAAGAGTGAAAAGCGCTACGAAACTATTGTAGCAGCTTTTTTCACTCTTTCTCATAAATTTTTGAAGGGGAAAAGTATGAATTATGAACTAAAATTGCTAGGGAGGATGTATTAAATGATAATGAAGATAATCCTAGAGGAAAGAAATCAAAATTTTGAAGAAGAAAGGGTAAAAGAGTTGCGCTATGAAAAACACTACAAGACTGTGTTGTTTTTGTAGCGCAGTCTATTACAACTCATTTGAACAATGTAAATATGGTTTGGGACAACTGGAGCTTATGGAGGATTTTTGGCAGGTGTTACTTCAGTTCCTAACAGCAAAGGACCTCGAAATGATGAATTCATGATGGTCAGAACATTTAAAAATTTCAAAGGACCCTATCCATAGAAAACAGGGAATTGTTTCCTACTTTGATGGAGGTCAGCATTATGGTCATCAAGATTTGAAGCCAACCATCTAGATTTGACCAGGTGTAAAAAATTTTGGAAAAGGATGTAATTTAATTAATATAAGGTTGTTATAGATAGGTGATTAAGAGTTTGAATCCTATTTGTAATAAGACTGTTTAGGAGATTAATTTTCCTTTTGTAATAAATACCATGTCATATGGTTAGACAAGGTGTCAAGAGTTAGGATTTCGATGTATCTAGCATCAGATAAGGTTATCTTATGTTGTAAATGATCTATAAAAGATCAAGAAATTGAATATGCAAAAGGTTGGACATTTTTAGCAAAATACTGTGCTTATTGTAATTGACTGGTATTCAGCTAATATAGAGATTTCTACTTAGCCAACTTGAGATTCAGAAGGAGTTCTAGTGTGTTCTTGTTCTAATTGCATCTTTTATTATCCTATTGCAGTGGTGTTTGTCTATGTTACTCAGAATTCATCTTTGATGCTCTGACTTCCTATATAGATAAACTGAATGTGTTTTTACAGTTTCACATGTGTATCTCTTGATTAAAACTCTGATATGCCTCAACTTCCATGCTAAGTAGATTGATTGGTTTTACTAAAACTATTTTGACTCCATAAGCCCAATGTGCACTTGCTAATGTGATTTACAACCAATATCTGTCATTTATATGCTTATTACCACACATAGAGTTATCCATCTATACTTTATATCTGAATCATTAACCCTTGAGAAATCCCTCTCAGGTTAAGGAGGCTAAGCCTCAATCAAAATATTGGTTTGAAACAGTTGCATGAGATTGATTTGATTAGTAGCCTATCAGGTCTAATTTTGTGATAATAGAACACATGCTTGCTCATGATCTGTTTAGGGAAAGTTATCATAATTTGTCCATTTTCATCTGTTTAGGAAGAATACATCTACCATGCTCTTCCTAGCTCTTCATCATACTTAAAACCATCTCATCACAACAATATTTAAATTTTTAACCCTTATGTATACCATGCCCCATTGAATCTCTACAACCCTATCTCATTTTCCCTGACCTAGCTTCCTCGACCTAATATCTTCATCTAGTGAAACCCAATCAAATAAAAAAAACCTCTTCACTCATACCTAGACTAAAAAACCTAATTCATCTATCCCTCTTGGTTGTGACCTTGTGGAGAGAGCCCTCTCCGGTTTGGTAGGGCTAGCTACCAAGAAAAAATATTGGTTTGTGGTTACCTCTGTTGGGATCTCTTCTTTAGCCTTAGAGATCTGGCAGAGTTATAACAACTGGTACATTAAGTATGCGCAAGAAAACCCTAATGCTAATCTTGAAGAAATTAAAGCATCCCTGAAAGAGAAGTTTAAGAAACCTAAGTCATACGCATAGATGGTGACAAAAATTAAGGTTATACGTCAAGAACCTAATGAATCTATATGGGAGGCTGATCAAATATTGAAGCGCACCATCAAAGATGTTGGATCTTTTATTAATGATACTCAACATAAAGAATGGTTCATTTCTATGTTGCTCCCGCATCTGCGCCAGCCATTAGGTTAGAAAATGATTGCTACACAAGTTGAGGTTGTAGAATTTGCAATGAAATTGGAAGCTACCCCAACACCTATTTAAATGGGAACTAAATAAATTCAGAGTCAGTTGGAATCCATGCATTTGGAAATTCAAAATCTGCGCAAGGACCAAGGCAAGGATGTATGCGTAGAGGTATGGTGTATCAAATGCAAAGCTTCTGTTAGTGTCTCGTGATTTGGCAGATTGGCAAGCCAAATGACAGGGTAACATCAAACGAACTTTAGAGCCCTAGGACCTAGCCTTCCTGGACTTAGAGAGGGCTCTCTCTATTTGTGCAAAGGATTTGAACTTGTTCGCTTTCTATGTATCTAATTTTAGGCTAGTTGTTAAGTGTGTTTTGGTTTTCTTTTAGGTTTTTTGAGGGAAGAACTGATCAAAGGATAAATAGATAACAAGATTGTCAGATCAACTAGGTTATGGGGTCGATAAGGTTGAGACTGCCTCAAAGGGTGGACAAGGTATATTGCAGGGCCGATTTGGTCGAGGTAAAATGGATTCTTTTAGGTGGAATGAAATGGGATAGACACTAAATTTGTGAAATATGAAGAAGTTTTAAGCACAAATAGTTTTATAGCAAACATCCATGTGGTAGGGATAACCATTAATCACGATAAATGAAAATTCAAACTGATAGATGCATAAAATAAACATTCAAGCGATACATAGAAGTATAAGACCCTCTAAATTTGGGAAAATCACCTTCAGACTTTGGGGAAAAAAAAAGTTAAACAAATAACTCAATCCATGAATAGGGAACTCCTAGACATCATATTTTGAGCTATCAAGAACTTTGAACTAATATTGTAGAGCATAGGCAAATGGCAAGATCGAAACAAGACCTCTTTGGTTCAACTAGGACAATAAAAGATTCAGAGAAAGGTTTCAGTGATGGGGTTTTGGCCAGCTATGAGTAAGCAGGGCATACCGTGAGTCATACTAGATAGCATACATAATAACCATTAATGAAATTGATGACAAGTTCTTAGGGTATCAAAGAGCAGTTAAGAATTCTTCGACGTAACTAAGAAAGAAGAAAAACATAGAAGCTGTAATGAAATCAGGAAACTTGAGGTGCCTCCATGGGCATGTCTCAAATCTATTCTTTACTAGCCTACAACAAGCAATAAACATGGAAACATGTATGATAAACTAAGTAAAACATACAGATAGGAACACTATACCATTTACCAAGTCATGGAATCCAACAAACAGTCCTCTTCCACCATCCAAGACAAACAAGAAATCATCCACATCATGAGACAAAGTGTTTCTTCAAAGCTTATAATATCATGTATTTTCTCTATATTATCAATTTCAGCCTCTGTTTACAATGAAATCTCTTGGAATATATAGGCCAAAGAGAAGGAAAACCTCCTAGAGCAACTAGCAAGCCCATTGGCCTAATACAAATATCTGATTTTGTCCTTGAGGCTTTGCAAATCCCAAGGCACAAAATATCTTCTAAATATCTTAAAATGCTAAAAATGGAAATATATTTGACTTTTCAAGACTGACAATGGCCAAAAAAGGCTTAACGCACATTTGGATAAGCCACTTGAGAAAACTTCTTTTTTTGCAAAAATGCTACAGGAACGTAGCAGCAGAAAATTCCCTGTTTTGTAGACAACTTTTGAAGGACCTCACGATGTCGAAACAAGGCCCGTGATGGCTCACTGGAAATCCATAGATGTCTAGTTTCTGAAAATACTTTTTTTTTTCCCAAACTGATCACTGGAAGTATGTCAAAAACTGAACTGAGTGTTAAAAACCAAAAAAGTAGCCTTTGCTGAGATGTGAGGTAGAAAGTTAAAAAAACTTTGTTTTTCGCCTCTTTGGGGGACCAAAACACCTCCTTTGGATCTGAAAATTTGTGAGTAGCTGCCCCTAAATTTATTCCATCCAACCAAATTATTTTCATGAGCTGAGGATGCTCCTAGCACCCATGGCAGCGTCTTGAAAAATGTGCAATTATGGCCAAAAAACACAAAAAATAAAATTTAGTCAAAATTTTCTCAAATTTGGTGAGCAAGCCCCTCATGGGTTTTTAGAAGCATGTAGGGAAGCGGAGGCCAAGATTTCAAGCCTTGACGTGCCTTTCTCCACTTTTTCTACCCGGCGCCTCTTTTGGGCAGCCTTGAGCATTTCTTGAGCAAGTTTGATATTTTTGTGGGCAAATTGGTTCAACTTCTTGTAGTGCATGGTCATCTTCTTTTGGTGACTCAAATATCTGTTAGATTTCTCTAACTTATCCTCCAAATGATTTTTGGATCTTTCAAGCCATGATTCTTTGTCATTCTCTATTTCTTGGGCAAGCAAAGAAGTGAGAGGATATGATCAGACAAGGGCTGCCTCTTCTTCTTTCTTTTTCTCCAAAGCTCTCTTAAGACCCATAGTCCTAGGCCTATTTCTCATTGGTTGCTCTTCTTCTTCAGTATTATTGAATTCACCCATAATCTCTTCAAGCTTGAATTGTGCTTTGGAGGATTCCCTTTGGTACTTGAAAGCCTGGGCCTCAAAAATTTCCATTTGACCACTCATTTGTTTGTTTTGCATCTGTAGAACATGTATGAAGTGTTTTGAGCTTTCTAGATCAGCTTGTAGGTCATGAATTTGGTCTTCTTTGTTTCACAAAAGAGCCTCAAGGATTCTAGATTCATTATCACTATCATCACTGTCTATCTGTATGATATCAAATTCCCTTTCCTTTTCATGACTACTCTCCTCTTTTTCTTTCCCCTTTCCTTGGATAGGATTCTTGGTCCTCCTCCTCTTTGGTAATTCAACAATGCTTTTTTTAGGCAGTTTTCCTCTACTTCTTAGTGCTCTTGTGATGTGGATAGTCACTGTTGGAGTGGTCCTTTTATTTGCTGATCTAGTGTTTCTAGGCTTCGCCACTTTTGGAGGAAGAGTCATGGCCCCTTGCCTAGGAGAGGCAGCTAGCACATGCTCTTGGCTGTGTGGAGGAGAAGAGGGAGGAGGTTTATCTATTTGTACTTGCTCAACTTGATATTTTACCTTACTTCTTCCATCATCATCTTTGTCACTATTTTCTTCTATTTGAAGATTGCCTTGTTTGTCTTTATCATCACTATGCTCATGGTCACTGATTTGATCCTTTTGCTCCATGTTTCCCTCTTTGGAATGCTCACTGTTTGGTGTTTGATTGTCATCATCATTACTTGCTTGAGGGTTGTCTTGTTTCACATCATAAGTGTCCTTTTGAGGACTGTCATGACCCTCATCTTCACTGTTTTGGCTGCCACTTTGTTTGTCATCTTGAGGACTGTCTTGTTCATCTTTGTCCCTACTTTCTTTATGACTGTTGTGCTCTTTACCTTCACTATTTTGTGCCTCATCACCACCATGATCACTATTGTGTTGGCTGCCATCATGTTTCTCTTCATGACTGTTATGCTCACCATCATCTTGTTCACGCTCATCATCATCTTTTTTATGCTCACTATCATGTTTAGATTCTTCACTTTGTCCTTCTTCATCACTATTTTTCCTCTTGTCACTTTGCCCTTCACTACTAGTTTGCCTCTTCTCTTCTTCACCCTCAATCATAGGAGATTTTTGTCTTTTAGGAGTGGATTTACTAGAAGAAGGAGAAACATGATGAGTGGATGGTGAGGAAGGCGCATGAGATGAAAATGCAATGGCAAAATCGGGATGGTAGATGAAAGAGTCCCAAGAAACTCCCTTTTTCTCAAGTTGATGGAGGATGATGATCTTGATAAGGGAATGATGAAATAGACAAGATTGTTGTTGAGCAGAGGGCTTCTTTTGGATAGTAGAGGCCATCTTGTCAATGCTTCTATAGAGGAAGAAAGGTAGGTTTAGAAATTGAGTTCTTGTGAAATGCATAAGGACCCTGATGTGATAGGCATAAATCCAAGAAAACCTCCCTTCATATGTGAAATACTTCATGATTATTTTCATGAGGGGGGCATAGCTGGTCAACAAGTGAGAAAAGGGGAAAATAGCTTTGCAAGCATCTTTATGGTCTGGTTTTAGAAAGGGTTTGTAGTGATTCAGATCTAGGTATGTTTGTTTGAACCAATTTTCTCTGATATAGGGGATCTTGGTAGCTTTGGAGATAGCCCTAGGAGAGAGTTTGAAATCCAGACCTGCTAGATGGATATGCTTCCCTTGCAGCCTTAAAGCAAACAAATGTGTCAAAGGAAGGTGACTTTTTACTTATTGGACTTTTTGGCAAAATTCCAAGCACCCTACTTCATGAAAATTGAAGAGCACTGAAGGAGATTCATTCACTTCCTGAGTTGAAATAGGCTCATACCTATTGTGATACCCACTCCTGTTGTCCTTCTTTGGAGGAATTTTTTCTTCTGATACCCTTCACTGACTTACGAAGACAAACTGTTCAAATGATCACTGAAAAAGGCCCTCAATCAAAACACTTTTTCCTCTTTGCAAGATTGAGTTTGTCCTTGTTTGGCAAAAAAGTTTTTTATAAGTGAAAGCAAAATCCCTTCTTATGAATTGTGTTGTGAGAAAAAATGATTTTAATAAAATCTATTTGAGGCTTATGAAGACAAGTTCCCTATTGTTTTTGACACAAAAACTCCTTCCCCTCAATCACTGCTTCTTTGAAATTATTGTTTTAAGCGCTGAGCAAACCTCTTGTAAACTGATAAAAACTCCTTTCCCCAATCACTATCTTCCTTTGTAATCACTGCTTCTCTGTGGTTTTGATACACATGGTGCTCTTTGAAATTACTGATTTAAGAGACTCCTTTAAACTGATTTAAAGAGCCTCTACACAAACTCTGTTTTCTTTTATAGACTATGTATATCCTTAGCTTACTCATAAGAAACAAACTTTAAACTTTCAAAAGGTACTAATTTTTTCAAAAAGTGATTCCCTGTCTTATGTAGTTCAAACCTTTAACCTGAAATGATGGATCTCCTTGTTTAATCACTGTTTTCTCTTTAGTAGGTGGACATGTTTCTTGTTCAAATGAAAGACCAATGCACCTTTTATGAACTGTGTTCATGAGCAATCAAAAAAACAAAATTTATAACTTTAAACATAGGTCTCCTTTCCTTTGGGCACCAAAACTCTTTTCTCCTTGAAGATTGTGCTATCTTCAAACCTTTCCTCAAATCAAAACTAGGCCAAGAGACATAAATACCTTTGGAAAAACGAGTTTGTTGTGTGAAAATCTGGTCTTCAACACCTTTGATGCCTTTTTTAGTATTGGCCCTAATTGGCAAAAACTGCGTTCAAACTTGGTTGTTGGGCGAGCTCTGAATGGGCATAAATGCGCCACGCTGAGGTTTTTCGAGTCGGCCTTGGGCGCCCGCTGAACACTGGCACAGGCGTGCCGCGCAACGATATAGGCACGTCACGCCCACGTATTAACACTTCTGTCGGATTCCTATAGGCGCGCCACGCAACTGTACAGGCATGTCGCGCATAAACTCAAGCCCAAAAAATGATTCAAATTGCTCACTACTTGTTTTTTTTCCTCATTGGCTCAGTTTGCAAATTGAAATGACCGTTGACTACATGCCTTTTATACTCAATGTGGATTTTTTAAAAACTCCTCCCCTCCTTTGTTATTTAAAGCATTAAAGGCTTTGTAACCCTATTTTTCAAAAAATGACTTTGTGCATAGTGGTGAGGGGTTGCCTTTTTCATAAAGGAGGTCCTTTATATCAATTGTGTTTTTTCCACTTGTCATTTTGAATCATCTCCTTTCAAATAGTCCCTTTGTTCTTCATTAAGACTTTTCCTGTGATATATGTCTTTCTTATCACTGTGTATCTTTGAAATTTCAGACAAGAAACATGGTTTTGATTATGAAAGTGCTCTTTGTCTATCCATTGGGAAAGGCACTTGGATAGATTGCAATGGTATTCTCCAAAACTGTGACCTAGCACATTATCTGAAAGGGTCTAATAAAAACATTCTCACTACAACAATTGAAAACACCATGTATCCATTGTTTTTTGAGGTAAGGAGGTCCTTTTAAACCAAGATTTGACCTAATGTTGTTCATCAAGGAGGTGACCTTTAAAAACCACTAATGCAACTACTTAAAGCCACATAAAAACAACAGTTTTTGTTCTTATTCACATTGAAGGTTTTCTCTAAGACCGTGATGTGTTTTATCTCCTCGAAGGCTGTCTTGAAACTTGGAACACTATGTTATGCCCTTTCTCAATCACATTGTCTCTTTTTATTCATTTGCAGAGATTGTTACACCATTTTTTGGTCATCTAACCTATTATCATTAGATGGACCCAAGTACACCATGTAAGACCAGTTTTACCCTAAGTAAAACTGCTTTCACTATGTTAAAACAGGAAACCCCAAAAGGAAATATTAAACAAACCCATATTTGTTTGATTTTCCTCATGGAATAATTAATTAAGCCATAATTTAATTATTATTCCCAGTCATGTTTAACCCAAAATCAAAGAAATTAATTAGATAAACCTTTATTTATCTTATTATTTTCTAGGAATAATTATTTAAACCTTATTTAGATAATATTCCTTGTTAAATATAACCAAATCACCCACAAATAATTAAATAAATCATTATTTATTTAATTATCTTTCAACCACTTCCTTAAATAATTAAATAAATCATTATTTATTTGATTATCTTCTAACAACTTCCTTAAAAAGATAAATAAATCATTTATTTATTTATTTTTAACAAATTAAGGGATTTGACCCAAGTCAAATACCTTTTCCCTCCAACAAATATAATAAAATATTCCATAAAAAGTGGATCTAGATCTGGTTAACCCATATACCAAGATCTAGAATGACCCAATATTTTGTTATAAATAGGAGGGTTTTCCCTACCATTCTTCACCTTTTGTTGCCTACTAGATCACTCTGGATCTATACACTTGGTCTCATTTTTCATCATTTTCTCCCATTGAGCTTCATTTTTGCATTGGGTTTTCTACATCTACAAGAGAGAGAAAGCTTAGATCTGAAGTGCTGAGGACCACAAAGAACCCATCCCATTGAGGAGAGCTGGATACACCTTCTTGTTTTCCTCCCAGGTGCCCTGTAATATAAAAATTCTTTCAAAAAATTGTGTTCTTGTCTTGTCTGTTGGATGCATGGAGCAAACCCTTTATTTTACTGCTTAATGTCTTTCTATACATAGATCTGGTGTTTTGCAGCTATTTTCTTGCCTAACTAATCGCAGATCTGAAGATATTGGCAGCCACTTTTGTTGTTAGGGCTATTAGTTATGCGTAGCTAAAGTGGTCCTTTTTCGTACACTTCGACAAAGGATTCATACTAACAGAGATCACTGTAAAACCAAGCTAGATCTACCTTCTTGGCCAGGGATAATTTTAGGGGCGAATTTTAGCCCGAGGGCGAAATTTAAGGGGTTCTAGATTTTAAGGGGGCGAATTTTTTATATAAAATCTATTTTGTATAGTTTTGTATAAATAGCCCTAAAATTATTTTAAAAATAAATAATTATTATGGTTTAGCCAAAAGAAATAAGTGCGGATAAAACATAAATTGTCGGATTCGCCTTCGATTCACGGTCTGTGATTTTATGGGGTTGTATTCGCCCCCGATTTACCAAGTTGGAGGGCTCTGGATTTGCATTCGCCCCGATGATGCTGGTTTTGGGTTGCGTATGATTCAGATTTACGCTGATCGATGCTGGTTTTGGGTTGCATATGCCCCAGATTTACAGTGGTTTTGGGTTGAATATGCCCCAGATTTATAGGGCAATGGATATTTACAGGGCAATGGAGATTTACGGTGGTTTTGGATTGCATACGCCCAGATTTACAGGGAAATGGAGGGTTTTGGCACTGTTACCCAATCTGATTTCTGTGGCAGGGATCTCATTGGCTGCAGCACTTATGTCTCTATGGTATGCATTCTGCAATTTCATCGATAGGAGTCTATTAGTTTCTATTTCCGTAGACTGTAATAGGAATAAGAGGTTTAAATGCTAAGAGCCGAAACTGAATTTCGCTATTGCAGACTAGTCTGGATCGTCCCGGCCAGTTCCCGAGCTTGGGTAAGATATATGATTTGCTCTTCGCTTGCTCTGCTCTGGTTGGAGTAATTGTAACTCCGATATAGAAGGGAGAGCGCAGCAATGGGCCAGCAGTCTCAATATCCAAGCCACCATGAAAAAGGTCTTGCTCAGGGATGACAGAGGTCAGAGAGCTTTTCTCTGATTTCTTACACTAGCACAGGTATGCAAAACTTAGGCTTTGATTAAGAAGATGGTCGTGTATCGTTGCTCACTGACATTATGAGGTGTTTCATTGGGCAAAATACTGGGGAATGCAGTCACTGGTCCGGACTCTTTTTCTTAGTTTCCATCTCTCTGTATTTATCCCCATGTTTCCATTTCTACCAATTATGAGTCTTGATGCTTATGGGTTTATCAAAGACTCTATAGATCTCTCCGACTGATTTTGGTGTGGCCACTGTCTCCTTACGTTTCCGGGCATTTGGATACGGTGTGAGATATTATCTGAAGATGGATTATGTCTTTCCATTTTACATGTTTGTATGATTTGGAACCACCCTGGCCTCCCTTGTAGCAGTCTACTATTGTTCTCCTTATAAGGACCCCCCCAGCTCATTAGTGTACGCTGAGATCTATGTCATTTTCTGAAGAGGTGGAGATTTGCCTTATCATAATTCTATCATTCGTTGCCTACATTATTCTGTCGGCCCTTATGTCCTGTGTTTCTCGAATGATCCAAAACTCAGTTGATTCCTGTACTCCATCTGATTTCTCATCTAATTCACAGACTTTTGCTGGATTTCGATGACTGGATTTCTCAGTCATCATGTAAATAGATTGATGGTTCCACTGCAAATCATATCCATGCTTATTTGAATTTTGAACATACTAACTTAAGATCTTTTACAAGAAATTATTCCTTTGGCATATCAATTCCCTGTTTTTGGTCATCTCGGAAGTTGCATGAGCTTCAGGTTCAACTGAGGTTCTTCTCTCATTATCAGGTTTATCATATAGAGGTGGATTCAGTGACAGTTTGGTGGTTTTATTCATTTTAGTGAGTGGAAGAAGAGCAATTTTATAGGTCCGCCACAGAAATTTATGGTCCATTAGTATGTTTATCATATAGAGGTGGGCTCAACGACTGTTTGGTGGTTTTATTCATTTTAGTGAGTGGAAACAGGGGGCAGTTTTGTGGGTCTGCCACAGAAATTGATGGTCCAGCCAGAGGTCTGGATGATGTGTTATTGCTACATTACTGCAATGCTTCAATCGAGTGATTCATTACTAAAGGATAACTTGATTCTATGGAAAAACACTTATATGTTGAGCATTGTACAAAGAAATTAGTAATTACCGCATCCATTGACCTCGATGTGGCCATTTATCTGACATTTAATAAAACAGCTTATCTAATCTTCACACATGTAGCTCATAACCACCTCAGGTCTCACTTAGAAGATCAAAATGCAGCATTAAACTCTATTTATTCCAACCCTGTTACCATAGTCGTCTATATGACCATGTTAGATCGATTATCTTCAAATTAAGTTGCTTAACATCTGTACCAGCCAAAATCCTAAAATAACACTTTGAACCATTGAGATAACATCTGGACCAGCCAAAAGCCTAAATAACTCTTTAAACCATTAAAATATCATCCAATATGCCTCTAGCCACCCAAAAGTGCTGCTGGAAACTGCAATTTATAAATTTCAATTTTATAGTATTATTAGCCTACTGAACCAAGTAGACTGCAAAAATGGGCCTTTTGCTTCAATCTATCCCTAAAATCCATGTTTTTTATGCTCAAATCATGATTTTTATATATAGAAAAATACAAATTAGAAAATATACAAATAAGCTTTCATGTTCCATCAACCTTGCACATTCTTCATCCCCAAAGCACAACCATAGAATTAATGCTTCTGCAACTGACATCTTGCTTCATTAAAACTGGGATCCTCAAACGTGTTGTCTAAACTTCAAAGATGGAAATACTAAATCTTTTCCTCCACTTGGGTTTTTAATAACAAGGAAACAGACCTTCCACCTATCCTTTATTACTTCCAATTTCTCATAGGATGTCCACTTGTACTCCCGATCCGAACACTTGGCAGTGGAATAGTGGAATGGAACTGCCAAAGCCAAAGGGTGAGAGAATGAATGGATGACAAAACTGCTTGGAGTTTGGCAGGATGACAACGAAATTCCAATCCAACCTTTTCTCCTTTAATGGTAATTAGTACGTGCAGAGCGCATATTATTAGATTTGTAAATGGCATTTTCATGGAATAGGTTGAAGAACAATGATGCTATCATCCTAAGTCATCATTCCTTGATCTAGAAATACTTTTTTGTTAGCAAGTGAATCTGCCATTGCGTTGAGGTGCCTATAGATATGGAAGAAATCAACAACCTCAAATTTCGGAATTTGCAGACTTATTCTATGCAAAATAGGAGAGAGACTTTGCATTTGGTTATTTTTTATTTTGCACACCTGTTGAATAACTATCATAGAAGCACCAAAAACCATCAGTTGCCAGATGTTTTTTTTAAGTTTCCAATTTGAACCCCTGCCACAATGCTAAGAATTCAGCCTGATTGTTAGAGGAACGCCCTAGGCCCCAAACATATTTGGTCTCTATTTCTTCATCAGGGTGATTAATAACCCCTCCTACTCTTGCCTCCCCAAGGGGTATTTATACACAACCCAAGATGAACACTTTTCCCAATAAGACTTTTGAGCCTATACATAGAAGGTTGGCTTTCACAAAGCCTACAAATATAATAAGGATAAAAAATATGATCAGCCTTGACGAAAAATATAACAATCATACAACATGATGTCAACCATGGCTGAAAGTGAAGATTACACCCTAAGTTTCAACATACTTCTTTTAGCATGTTAGATCCAAGTTAAAAAAGATAATGTAACTAGGAATTGTGCATTTGTATGTTATCGAATTTTTTGTACCTGAGCTTTGAATATCACAAAGATTTTCCAGCATATTCATTCTTGCAATGTAAAAAATGCATTGATGCACTCAGATTTCATAGAGAAAATATGCTTTGAAGAGATTTGTGTCAATGCACCTTCCCTTAAATTCACCTCTGCATTTTTGCAAAAGTAATATATACAGTATCGATATCAAGTGCTTGTTCAAATCTTTCTTTCCTTCCGTACATGCTATGTAGAGAATATTTTAACTCATGCATTATTTTTAAGTATTGAAGGAATGCTCACATAACATGCATGGCGTGTTAATACAGATATTTTTACAACCTCCAATGTTAATCATTCACAAGCAGGGGATGCAGCCATAATTATGGAAAATGCTGCAACTATTCCTATAAACAACCCAAGTTCAGATGATGTACGACTGTATATCCCTGGAATTTTATATCATGTAATTTGCAAAGACAACCCAAAACATGTGCAACATATACCTCTGACCCAAAGATCATCAAGGTCAAACACTAACAATGAAGAGTTCACCGAAGAGGAAGTTGCAAATAAAGATGCCGGCATACCATCCAATAGTCCTAGCTCTCGCGGGAATTATCACAACCAAAATGAACGTAACTCAGCAAATGCTCCTCCGCTAAGATGTGTTGTCATAAAGGGTGATGATCCTGGACTTGGATTTACAAAAATTGTATTATCAAAATCAATGTTGCTTGATCATCGTTGCCAGAGCTACCAAAGTGCTTTGGAGTCTGCAATTGATTTTGCTAAACATATTACTAAATCTCATGGAAATGTTTCCACTTAATTAGGGAAATCTACTTTATAACATAAATTGAATCCAGACCGATCAGAAGTTTTTCTTATGGAGTGTTTGTAATGTCCCCTATGGATTAATTGCTCAGGGAACAAAGTAGCCTATCAATCCCCGTAGGCCATAGTCTTTGATAAAGGGGAAAACCCCAATTACACAGTGTTTTGGCAGCATGGGGTAAGTTTTGGGGCAGCTGGGGCAAAAAGCCCAAATTTGGGGTTGCCATGAGCCCTTCTCAATTAATTAAGGAGGGAAAACCCCCACAAGAAAATCTATAAATACAAGAGGATTGCATGATGAACCCGCTACAATCATTTCTTATTTTCTTATTTCTAGTTAGATTCTTGGATGATGAACCCACAACCACCATTCCTTTACTTAGTCATTGGCATAACTAACAAATCATCACAACAATATTGAGTGCTACACATTCTACTCACAAAGTACATGTACAATGACATTTATCCGATTTATGTTTTTACATTTCTTATTGTAGACTTGGTGGGAAAATTCTTTTGGGAACCTACAACCATAACAATCTTCTACAGGTTGAATTGTTAATGTGTGGCACAATACATTGTATTTTACCTTTGAGTTGAGTGTTATGTTCCTTATTATTATTGGAATGATATATTAAAAATTCATAGATATTGAAGTGTTCAAGATAAAATTGTTTTTAATGGTAAAATAAAAGAAACCAAGAGAACAAATTGCATACTAGCTCAAGCTAAATGAGCATTTGGAAATTGTTGGTTATTAAGTAAAGGATGAAAATTATCTAGGCTATAATTGCTTCTAGGTTCATGCTTGATGTAGTTGATCATGTCTCAAACATTTGTTCCAATTTACCATTAAACATTGTTTTATTTAATTTCTTGTCTTCTATGTGAAAGAGGGAGGAATGAAAATGGTTTGTGAATAGTAGAGCATTAAAAAAATTGTTGAGACTTAAGTGAATGGGTGTGACAATGGTGGACTACATTTTGAGAAAATTCAACTCACACGATTCCCCTTGATGCCACATCCTATTAAGATATATGCACCACCAACTTGGTAGCCATTAATGATGTCTAAGTGATGAAAATGTTTATGTGGGCCACTGTTGATGGGAAGATATATAACCAAAAAATCACAGGGTAAGGGATGAGTTGAAGGATATATGTATTCTTAATGTTTTTGGCTAATTTCATAGATACATAATTTTACCCTCAATGGATTCTCTATAATGGAAGTGTTGAGGATGTATTAGATATGATATATTCTCCATTAAGTAGTCCTCAACCCAAAATAATAGGAATCTAGTTAGAGGAAATAAATATCAATTCAGTGTCCTCACTACATATAGGAAACCATTAATAGTAGGCTATAAATCCTTTACCACATATTTGATTGCTAAGCCTGAACAATCAAGAAATAATATGAAAACATGATTTGATTGTCTTTCTCTTGTGTGAGAGGTGGCATTGGCATGAAAGCTTGCAACCAAGGATATCATTTATAACAATTTTCTTCTCATATTTTCATTAAAATTAACTAAACCCTATAGCTCTAGAAAAACTTAGTTTGGACTTAGAATCCTATTCATTATTGGCATTGTTAGTAAGTTTCTTTGTGTGAGCTACAATGAGAAAAAAGTCCTTGTATCCATTCCAAAAATAGTGATTTTTGTACAAGACTAGGAAGGGAGGCCATACTTTAATTTTTGCGAAGGATCCATGTTGGTTGAATGAATGGGCTGTAATCCCTTGTTTACAAATAATATATGGCTTGTTGATTGGATTTTTCCAATTTCCATAGAACTCTCTCTACATCAAACCAATTCACTCATCCATTCTTTTACAACCATTTTCTCATTACTCTACATAAAATTTTAATCCATTACTACAACATTTGTAGGCTTAAAATATTTTTTCTAAATTATTATCCACGTGAACTTTTATCAAACACTTAACATGTAGAATGTAATTTCTTCTGATACAAGCTAGTTTTTGGTTAATGTGTTAAGCTACTTTCATAAAAATTGTGCAAGCTGTTACACTTCATCATGAATCCTTCTCATAAAAAGGCTTAAAAATGATATTCCTAAAATAAGTAACTCCAGAAAGATAGCGTTATTCTATTGAGCCATGGCACATGAAGAAGTAAATAGCTGATCCAATGTGCCAACCTGGCGGTGTTATTGGAAAAATGGATCCGACGGAATCGGTTTTTGGGAAGGAGTACATAGACTTTTGGTAGAAAAATGAAGAATGTCACAAAAACCTAGAAAAAAACAAAACAATTTGAAGCATGGGTGAAGGCACATCCAATTGACTTGTCATGGATATACCCTCCTGAGAAAAATAAAAGAGATCAATCTCTTGAACCTGACGGTAATAGTGCGCGGCAGAATGCAGGCATAAGGAATTGGAATGATTTTTGGGCTAGTTGCAAGAAAGACATATTAGGTGATATGGATGGTAAGCCCAAGACAAAAAATCAAAGTACAAGAGAAGTTGAATTAGGGGAAAAGACACACTCAAATGATTTGTCCTTGTTATATCCTTCCAAAATGAACAAAAACCCCATTCAAGGAAGCACAATGTTGCTAAGGGCACAGTGACTTATGACATCGTCACCAAAAAGGTCAATTAATGCCCCATATAAAACTCTTAAGGGGAGAGATGACGTTCATTCACTTAAGAACAACAATCATCATCCAACATGTGAACTACGAGATATTGCGGCACCACATACAAACATTAGAGAAATTTTGAGGTCTAAAATGGGCCTCCTAAGGAATTGTTATCCACCACCTGTGGGTAGTATGAATAGGAGAAATTTTTTCTCCTAGATGGTCCTTAGCCGACAGCCAGTAGACCCTAGTAGCCACCATATAGCTCGATGTGCCATTATCTCCGCCACCTGAGCCAGCCATGTGGTCCTTTTCCCATCTGTTATGATCACATGTTTGAAGGTTGGTCTCCTGACCCCAGAGGTACGGATTTTCATTAGTATAGTTGAGTAAATTTCCTTACTTATCATGGACACTGTTGTGGTCTAATTTGACTAAGCTAAAAGTCAAGAGAGGTCTCGAGCACTTCAAGGTTATTGAGGAATAGTTGTTAAAATTTCAAGAAGACTTGTAATATGCTCGAAAGGATAACCACAAGCTCAACGAGAATTCATCATCACATGTGCACTCGAACCAAAACCAAAGAAGCAAAGGTGTGAAGGAGTCGTGAACACGCGGGCAGTGTCACCATTTGCCATGCTTGGTCTCGGTGGTTCTCTTCCTTCTAATCTTGGTTCAACTACCATATCTTCATTGGAACCAACACCCCGAACTCCACTAGACAACGATTCACCATTTTGTAGTAGTGATTCGCCATTTGTATTGATGATTCGCCATGATTTTACAAGATAATATAATCTCATGAGAGATTCGCCAAAAAATTATATATACATATTATATTATTAATAAAATCGCCTTCCATTTTTCCTATGTATCATGGGGATTCGCCCATTTATTATATATATAAATTTAGGGGGGTTCTTAAAATTATCCCTGTTCTTGGCTATTTAGATGAGGCTGCTATTTAGTTAAAAACTATAACTTCTGATTTATCCTTTGAAGGAAGGCTTTTGTAAACATAAGAATAGAGGCCTTTAGCACCATTATGCCACTATTTGGTTTTTCATGTGAAAGAGGCCTTTGACCTATAAACTTTCATTTTATCCACCATTATTCCTCAACTAGTCTTTCCAAAAGAAAGCTTTCTTGAACACAACTTTAATCCTGCTATGCATCCTCTTTTCATCTTTGGAGGAAAATGCGCCAAGCAGCCACTGAAGTTTCTCAACAATATGTTTGACCCTCTGCTTTTATATGAAGGAGGTTCCCTGTCATTTTGTTTCAACCCATCTACTTTTTGAAGGAGGTTTCTATCCAACACATGATTTCATCTGTTTCAACACTGTGTCATTGCTCTGCAGTATATGACTTTGTTTGGTACCATATCACTGTGAAGTTTCTAGGGAGTGAACAAAGTGGTTGGTATATAGATAAGGCTCACTGTCAGAGACCTTTAAGCTAAATTTCCTTTGACTATGTTTTCAAGGGTACCTTGAAAGTTTCTTTTATTAATGTTCACAACCCTAGGCTCAAGGTATCATAAGAAGCAACTGTCTTCTTATTCCCTACATGATGATGCTCTTTGGAAGATTATGCAGCACTGCTGATCAACATTACTCAATCCTTGTTATTCATTTTGACTTGATGAGTGATCTCTGTTCCTCAAGAAGCCTTTAGGTTTATACATGTACACTTGCTGCTCTTACTTACTGTAATTTACTTGCCTTGATGGAAAACTAAGTCAGCATGAAGGACCTGTTGGAATTTTCCCTTTGTTCCTCTTTGCATACTGATCATCGTTTAATTACACCCCTGCAGAGATGTAAAAATAGATGTTGTGAAACCTTAGAGAACTCCTTTGATGTTTCATGGATATTATGCCTGATCTAAGAAAATTTCTTCAAATAGCAACAAACCTTCTCTTTTCCCGATTTAGATCTTTGTTGAACTTGTTCTAAAATGAGACAAAGTGACCTCTTAGTGGTGTGTGACCTATGGATGGATCAAGACTTGTTTTGCAGAAAATGAACTAATTTAAGGCTAACTGGAACTAGACAGAGGCTTTTGGCTTAGGATGTCTTAGCCAAGGAAAAACTCCCTAAACACCACTATCTAACTTAGGGACAATTTTGACAGATTCTAAGTGTTTTCTTTGGCATAATCAGATTTTCATATGACAAGATTACTAGGGATAGGGTCGCAGACACTTTTTCAACTGTTGGATAGTGAAAGGCATGAGAAACAAGGGTAAATGACAATAGATAATCTACAGCTATGACAGTTATAGACAGGGTTACTTTGCTGAAGGGAGATAGGTCTTGAAAACTGGATATTTCTCTCATCATAGACTGATAGGAAGGGGTAGGAGGAAAACAATTGTTGTGGGGTGTTTTCTAGATGATAGATTGACAATTTTGAGATCAGCTCCTAGAAAAATCAGCTAAGGAAACTAGTCATCAATAACAGGTAAAAATATTGATGACTAACAGCTTCTAGGAGTCATAAATACTAGTGTCTTGTTTTCAACAACTATATGAATGCTCAAGGTCCTAGTCCATTGAAGAAACCTGTATGACATACTATATGTTAGATTGCTGGACTACATGACAGAAATTCTTTCCCAAGAATTGGAAAATATCAACCTAACTTGAAGCAATTATTTTGCAAGTTATGTTCGTCATTAGGGAATGATGAGAAAGATTTCCAGACCTATGATATGATGTTGGATAAAGCTGATATATAGGATGCAGGTTGAGCCTACATCACCAACATCCCCTTATGGGCATGGAGGATTCCAAAGCAGAGGAAGAGACCGAGGAGGTGGATCATCTGGTCGAGGAAGAGGAAAAGTGATTATATATAATTATGGTGATGCTGGTCATTATGCACCCAGCTGTTTGAACCCAACATGATAGTCCTGCAGGTACTATAGAAAATTTGATCATGTTGTAGAATATTGTCCTGTATTGATTGCAAAAATGCAGGAAAAGAAGACTCCTACACAAAATCTTCAGATGGTTCACGCAGAGACTCGTGAAGAAGATCCTTGTGTGAATGTAGTTACCAGGAGTGGTGTATCTACCAATGAAGATAAGGGAAAGAAAACTTCCACTAATGTATGGATCCGAAAAGCACTTGAAAAAAAAGAAGGCTTTAATCTTTAGCGCGAAAAAGAAACCTTTATTGAAGCAAGGAAAAAATTTGCAAATGGAGATACTTCAACGAGGGGTAGAGCACTGAAGGAAGAAGGAGGAGAAGAAGAGATTAGGCCATTTTTACATGCATGCATAAAGATGTTGTGCAACAAGATGGCTGTTGAAAATTTGCAGGCATTGATAGATAATTGCATAGAAAAAGAACATCCCCTGGGAGAATAGTGAGCAGTCAACAAAATATATAAGAATAAGAAAAGAATGGGTAGAGAGATGTATCTGACTGCACAGATTGGTGCTTATGAAATGGATCAATTCATTCTAGATTCAGGATCACATGATAATTTTCTACATAAACAAACATGGCAGCGCATGGGAGAACCAAAGCTGGAATGGTCGATTATCCAAATATGCATGGCTAACCAGCAAAAGATAATTCCTTTAGGGAGATTGTCAAAAGTTGTGGTTAATATAGAAGGTGTTAAGGTGTTGGAAGATTTTGAAGTCATACAAATTGTAGATGATTCTGATCCCTATCCTGTACTACTAGGATTGGATTGGTCCATTAACATGGATGGTGTTATCAATCTGAAGAAAAGGAGGATGGAATTTGAGATCAATGGAGTTAGGGTCATCATTCCTCTGGATCTTGCAGAAGGTCAAATGTATACTGAGCCAATGCGCGCTGAGGATGAGACTGATCAAATCTATAAGCTGACTTTGCACAAGGAATATTGGATTAATATGACAGAAGATGGTAATCTTAAATAAGATAAGTATAGTTCTTTCTTTTTAGACTCTGACAAAGAACTGGATAATTGGTAGAACCGACTGCATGAGGTGTCTACGTTGTGCTGTAATATTGTGACCTATGCTCTACATTGTATAACATCTGAGGTACATTATTTCTCACATTATGATGGCTCAACTGATGTGAACATGTTCCTATGAGAGCTGGAATGGTTTGTACCTGTAGAATAAAGATTCCATGCTTTGGATCTTGGCTAGCGCACTACTCCAGCAAGATGGTGGGAAATACATAAGGAGAATATGGGATATTGGGAGGAATACACGCAGTTGATGAGGTTGTGATTTGAAATCCTGGTAATTAAAGAGTAGGATTTATATTTTGGAAAAGAAGATCCGCGCATACATCTGGCCAAGTGGAATCAAGTATGGGGTGTAGAACCAAGACCTTAATGGGTACATATTTTCATTCATATGTTGGGAAAGGTTCCAACTGAATGGTACTTGGAAAGAGAGCTACGCAAAGGCACTAGTGATTGGTCTACGGTGGTAGATAGTTTTATTCTTACCTTTAGCATTGAAAGTGGGTTTGATCTAGTTGGTGAAGCTTTGTTCCCGGAAATCATTAATGCACCAATAAGGGAGACTGTGCATTGTAGACAATTGGCACTAGTGGAATTTAGGGAACCGCGTGCACTCATAGGACCTTCTATCCCCTCGAATATTAGACAAATGTGCTCCATGATCAGCCTTGTGGGATATTACAGAAAGTTCATTCCCCAGTACGAATTGATAACTACGCCCATTACCAGATTACTGAGAACAAGTGTGACGTTCCATCGGGATCATGAATGTCAGAGAGATTTGCAGTTATTAAAGGATATGATAGATACTACTCGATATGCTTTGAAATACCTGGTCAAAAAGCCTGTGTTGGGGGGGAAGATATGTATATGGTTATCCTTAGCTATGGATTATATGTAGAGTAAGGTGCAGCCATCGCGCGGTATCTGCACCAGGAGATTGACTGGTGCACAAAAGTGTCAAAAACTAGTTTTTGAAACAATAAAACTGGATAAGACCGAATTATTACCATTTTTAAGAGCATCCAAGATGCATTTAATGAAGGGATTTTCCAGATTTGGGACCGTTTTTTCAATAATGGAACCTAATTAATTCACAAAGAGCCGTTTAATTTACGTTATAAGTGATTTTTATGCTTTGAGCTCTTTATTTTTCATTGCCTTTGCTGTGTCTATGTAAGGTTTCGATCCCATGTTTGAGGACTCATTGTGCCGAGCTGGTCTAGGGTACGTGATTCAGAACAATATGACAGCCACTAGGCTAGGTGATGACCCTACTTCGCCATAAGTACCCATTGTATAAACACTTGTGCCATCCAAAACGAAAAAGGGTCAAACATCTAGAATGCAAAAGTACCTTAGAGAAAATACCCCAAGACCGTGCCATTCTCTAGGAGAGAAAATGAAGAAACCTATGGCCAAAATCCCAGAGACTATTGAGGAAGGGAACATAAAGTGGTATAAGTAGCCCCCTTCTCGTGGCTCCCCAGTTATATTGCGCCATGCAAACCTATTGTTAAAGCACCAAAGGACTTGGATAAGGTTGACACAGGTATCCAAGTGCCTCTGATCCCAAAGAACATCCCAATGGAGAGGGATATGCTGGCTAAAATCCTAGAGACATGATTTGATGACTAGGACATTGCAGACTTTGAAAAGTTTCCCAAGCTCGTGCTAGAGCTCTATCTTGATCAAGTTACCTATGAAGGCAGTGTGGTGCGCCTCGAACCAAAGAGGGGAATTCTAGGTATGCACAAGGTAGGCCTGCTTAACCTATTGCGGATCCCTCATTTTGGGCATAATCCCATTAATGATATCTACATCAAGCAGCTGTTGGCATTGGTTCATGACGATGTGCTCTGTCTCAGAGAGTGCATCCCCATTGATGTAGAGTTAATTCATCGAATCAAAGTTCTGCTGAACAAGGGGGGAAAAACTATGGCAGATTTTGGAGACAAAGCATAAGAGAAAGTGTTGAAACATCAGATAAAGAAGAAATATGATGTCACACACAAATCTCAGGGATTCACAGTGGAGGATATTAATGACCTTGTAGTCCGTTTTGGCACACTCATATTGGCTTTCAAGATGATGCGCAAGTGTAGGCCCAAAGAAATGCATGCGCACATGATCACACTAGTTGGAAGATGTGAGAAAAGCGTTATCTACAACTAGTGCAGGTATCTCTACAAAGAGTTTCTTGAAAATGTGCGCGAAGTCCAAGAGGAGGGAAAGCACTTCCAATATGCTTGGCTCTTATTACTGATCGCGCTAATTGGATGGAAAACTCTTGAAGACATGCAATTCTTGGATCTGGAAGTGACGATGTGCGAAATTGCGCACTATGCAACACTCTGGAACTCATATGACGTAGTGCGTGCGAAAGAGAAAAAAATATTTTGGGTATTACAGTAAAGTCAAAGATGCAACTATCCCCTACTCTGTATGACCAATACAAGATGGTAGACGACTTTAAGGCTATGTTTCACAACATCCACATCCGCGTGAAGGTTGTTGTAGAGAGCGTGTGGTATGAGTTTCCTTATTTGGTAATGGAGGACAACCTGATAAGAGTGATATTAGAATGGTTGTTAGTTTGGTTGACTCCACCAACACAACTACACACTCCAATGAGAAAATCAATGGATAAGGCTACTAAAAATCCCGCGGAAATAGTGCCAACAACAGTCATAGAGAAACTTGTTGAGAAGAAACCAACCCCGATGACAATAGGCAAGACTATTGATGCAACCATAGTGCCAGAAAAAAATGGCTCTCTGCCAAAGGAAACTAAAGAAACAACATCAAAAGGCACAAAGCGAGGTGCTCAAGCCACATGTGGGTCACGAAAAAACAGAAGGGCTCTAAGAAAGTAGGACAGGAGGTCCTGACCCTTACATAGGATGATCTCAATGAGATCGCAAACACAGTTACCTCTACACGGGTAAATCACTGGATGGACATGGAGGTCCAATATAAATCAACATTGGATATTGTATAGGCTGGGTTACTGGAATTAAAATTTCAAGCGAGCCAGATCTAGGAGAGCATGATCCAGGTGAGCCAGAGAAGTGCCAGGTTACCACTATGCAACCATTATATGTTGCCTTGCCATCATCAAGGGATGTGCGATTCGTTCACATCCCCCTACCAGCCATACAAATGGACGCTAATTAGCATGTTTATTTTATAGGTATAGGTAATGTGCACATTAACCTTTCAATGTTTCCTATAGGTAAGATTCACTTGCTACATTCAATGATTGCAGATGAGCTCCAATTTCATGAAGAAACCGTGCAAACAAATATTAGAGTTGCATAGCAGCAGGTTGCACAAGCACATCAACATTAGAAACAGGTTGAAGTAGCATGCAAAGAAGCAGAGGCCCAATGAGCTATGTTGGAGGAAAAGATTAATCAGGTGTGCTGAGACATTCAAGTTGTCTTGGAAATAGCTATGCCTATTGAGAAGTTAGAGAGATTGGTTGTTGCATTCAAATCAGTGCGTGTAGAAGTTCATACAATTCAGAAAAAGTATGAGCAGTAGATCGCAGACCTCCACACTAAATTGCAGGAAGAGACACCTCTAGAGGTTCGCGCAAAGAGGGCAACAGAAGTAAAACAAGCACAGGAAATCTTTGCTACCGCAGTCACCAAGTGTGACACATATTTGAATGAGGACATGGACATTTGGGCCTCCTTCCAGAATGATCCAATCATGCAGTAGCTACGCGACACAATTAGTTCCAAGGAGCCACATTTCGAGGAAATATTCATAGTAGCACCTACGTTTGTTATAACACGAAGACTTTCTCATTTGCAAGAAGGTCACATAATCCAAGCAGAAATTGAATACTTGCACCACAAAGAACAGGTGCTCAAATAACGCATGCAACCGTGGGTAGAGGAAGCACTGAAACTATCCTTGATGCTGGACAACATCCTGAATATTTTACAGCAGACTCAGTGTAGTGTGGAGATGGCTGATGAAGGGCCTACAATAGAAAAAATGGTTTAGCAAGCGCAGGGTGTAGTAGAAGAGAGCCTCGAGTTAGTGCTCCCTCTTCAGACTTCTTTCAAGATGCTCAAGGATAAAACCAAGGAGACAGTGCCTCAATGACTCAGGATGAGTCACATGTTTGTGTTGGGGGCCTGTTGGAGCGGGGTCTCCTGAGGCACAAGTTTAAAATATATTTTTTGTATGTTTCTCTGTGCACGTTGTGGAGATGAAGTCAAAGGGATTTTTAGCCCAAATTTTGGATGTAACTAAGCTTAAATGTAAATTGTGGGCCTCAAACCATGGTTTGAGACCATATAAGTATCTGTACACTAGGCGTATTATAAAGAGATAGAGGTTATCTGAGCTAAGTAGTTTAGTAAGTTCTAAGTCAATGAATGTTATGAGATATTGATAGCATTTTGCGTCTGTAAGGGTTTTGGGTTGGGTGAAAGGCTCCTGCTGGCTGTGTGTGTGGAGACCTAGTCCTGGATGTGTGCGTTGAAGAGATTGTAAGGGCTTTTGAAAGGGTTTTTGGAAAAGATAGCTGATGTACTGAAATATCTGAAGGACTAATAGAAGGAACAGTTTTGGTGAACTCTCTGTGTTATGAATTTATGTTTACTGTTTATGCTTTAATATCACAATATTTGCTACTTATTTATGTATGCGCAAAGCTATTTATGCATGAGTATTTGATATCTATTAAATTCTTACTTTATTAAGATATAGATATGGTTTTGGATGTTATCTGCACTAAGAAAGACAATATTTCTATGATTTCTATTAATAATTGTGCATGCTCTGTAATTCTGCTATAGACTAATTGTGCACATTTTTAGAATATCACTTAGAGTTTTTATGAGGACCATTTCATTAAATTCTCTCTCAAGGTGCGGAAACCTAGTTTCAACACCCCCCCCCCCCATACTGCTTTAGATGAGACTTTGGTCTGCGCAAGCATATCATTGTCGAAAGGGCCAGTAGTTGGAGGGTTTGTTGGTTTATCCATAAACTTTGAACCTGGGTTAGGACCCCTCAAGCCAACAATGTTTCTTACCCTTGGTTGCTCCTTTTTATTGTCTTTAGGTGCTTTTAGTGGTGGATTCAATCATTTCTTCAATTTCTTTAATCAAAGGTTCTTGTCAAACATTAGTTGCAGAAATCTGTAAGAGTTGTAGATTCTCAACTATTCTGTAGTTGTCTTTATTCTAGAAAGAAAAGAAAGGGATGCAAAGAAAATGGGATTTATAACAGGTATGAAGAAAATTTAGGGAGCCAAGAATTCTTGGTTTTCATGTTTATATATATATATATATATATATATATATATATATATATATATATATATATATATTCAGAATAAAATAAGGATTTAGGCTGGAGGAGAAGAAGAATTCTTCTCAAACAACTTCAAATCATAATTTTTTTGAAAAATCTCATCAAATTCCTCCTTTGTTAATGGCTTTTTATAAATTATTAGTCGATGTCCATTCACAAGGAGAGGAATTTTTCCTTCATCAATGGTCCTGATCCTGACTGCTCCATTGTCAAAAACTTTTTGAATCTCATAACGCCCAAGCCAGGGAGTTTGAAATTTTCCTTGAAAATTCTTAAACCTAGAATCAAAGAGTAATGTCCAATATCTTGTTTGAAATTTTATTTCTTTGATATTTTTGTCATGCCTCTTGGATCTTTATTGTTGAACTAAACTGGTCTTCTAAATAACATCTTTCATATTTCATCAAGCTCATTGAGTTGTCTGATTATTTTCTTTTGTGCCTCTGACAGGTCAAGTCCCAATTTAAATACTGTCTTGAAAGTTTTTATTTGGAACTCAATAGATAATAGGAATTTCTTTCCATAAATAATTTCATAGGGAGTATGTCTTGTAGTGCTTCCCCATGTCGTACAGTAGGCCCATAAATCTTCTGGAAGCTTTTTTTCCCAGTCCCTTCTATGCAAATGGACAGTCTTGGTAAGGATTGCTTCAATCACTTTGTTAGTAGATTATACTTGTCCATTTGCTTTTGGATGATATGGAGCAGACTTCCGATGTTTGATTTTATATTCCTCCACTATCTCCTATACCATTTTGGATGTAAACGAATAAAAATATCCTCAAAAAGAAATGAAACTACAACAATTTTAGTAGCAAAATAAAGTGCTTTAGCTTCTACCCATTTAGTAACATAATCAATGCACACAAGAATATACCTCTTTTGTCTTGATGGTGGATTGATTGGTTCGACAAAATCCAGAGCCCATTTTTGAAAGGGTTCAATAAGTACCTAAGTTTGTAGAGGCATTGCATCTGAAGGAACATGTCTCCCCATCCTTTCACAACTATCACATCTCTTAAAATATTCCTTGGCATCCTTAAAAAGGGAAGGCCAATAATATCCCAAGAGAAGGACTTTGTAAGTAGTTATTTTATCAGTGAAGTGTCCTCCACATGGTTAATCATGACATGATTTTAGTATTTAAGGTATTTCTTCTTCTCTTACACATCTTTGAATGATGATATCTGGCCCTATTTTGTATAATTCCTCATTTATCCATGAATAAGCCTTGCACTCATTTGAACTATCTTTCTTTTTTCTCTAGGAAACAAATATGATGGTAATTTCCATATAGCCAAATATTTATAAATATCTAAAAACCATGGAGATTTAGTGGATATTGCAAAATTATATTCATCAGGAAAATTATCCTCTATAGGTATATCATTATTATCATTTTGAATTCTAGATAAAAAGTCAGCAACTGTGTTTTTTTTTCCAAGTCGATCCAAGATAGTGATATTCAATTCCTGTAACAGCAATAAAATCTTGTGACTCTTCCATTAGTAATAGGTTTATTCATTAGATATCTAATTGTAGAATGGTTTTTATGAATGAAATTTTCATATCCATTGATGTAATGTCTGCATTTGTTAATGGCATGGAAAAACTAAAAACTCCTTTTCAGCAACAATATAATTTAACTCTACAGGAGTCAAATTTTTACTTTTATAGTAAATGGCATAAGGAGTCAAGTCTTTTTGTCCTAATACAACTCCTAGAGTTGTATCTGAAGCATCAATTGAAATATGGAAAGGAAATTTCCATCCTCTCAATATGGGTGCTTCATAAATCTTGTCTTTCAATGTTTCAAAGGTTTTTTGGAAATGAAGGGATTCCATCTGAATTCACAATATTTTGTGAGAAATTTGAAGAGTGGATATGCAATTTTTGTAAATTTTTCTATAAATATTTTGTAGTACCAAGTAAAACCAAGAAAACTCATAACATCTCTTTGACAAATTGGAACTAATAATTTAGAAATAAATTCTACTTTATATGAGTCCACCTTAATTCCATTTCCTAAAATGTGGTGTCCTAAAAAATCCCCCTCAATAAACATCATAAAACATTTTTCATGACTAAGTGAGAGATTTTCATCCTTACATCTTATGATAACTTTTTCCAAAATTTTAAGATCTTCTTCAAAAAAATTTCCATAAACTATAAAATCATCCATATATACTTCCACACAATCATGAATTAGATCAGATAAAATACCTAATATTTCTCTTTGGAATGTATTCAGTGCATTACATAATCTAAAAGGAAGTACTCGGTAAGCATAATTTCCCCATGGACAGGTAACTGTGGTTTTGTCTTGATCTTCTGGTGCTACCTGTGTTATGAAACCATCTCCAAAAATAGAAGAAAAGAGAGATCAACACCTTAGAATTCAACCACTTCAAGAGGGAAACCTCCTTTACATTACATAAATGAAAATTTCTTGGATGATACAAATAAAAAAGCCTCCTTTACATATATCGGAGTCCATGGGGTCACAATATAATCCTAGCTGACCTAACAATAATAATGTAAGGGCACAACAATAACAATAGTGGGGTTTTATGGGGCACAATAATAAAAATATGGGGAACGCAGGGGTACAACAATAAAAATAAGGGGACTAACTAACAAAAATAAGGGGCTACGCTAGTAATATATGGACCTAGCATGCCCCTCTCCTTCAAACAAGTGTTGCCCTCAACACTTGATTATTTATTGATGCTTTTGTATAAAATTCTCATCCTCCCATGTGGAATATTCAATGGTTAAGTTCTTCCACTAGCTGAGATACTCTGAAATTGATCTATTTCGTAGTTGTCGAGTTCTTTTCTCTGTGACTTATTCAGAACTTATTTCTCTGTGATGTTTATCTTCCTGTTGTTTCATTCGATTCTGCACCAAAGTTAGGTTATCCTTTGAGAGTTGGAGAACTTGTTGTTGATGCTCGATGTGATCTTCCACTACTTTATCATCCATATTAGCTTTCATTTGATCCTTCAAACTGTCCAACTTAGCCTTGATTTATGATTTGAAACCATCTATGTCATATTTGATTGCTCTTTGTAAGATCGATAATTGTTGCACTTGGTACCGTAATTTTGATATATCATACTGCAATTCTTCCTCTTCATGCGTCATAGTAGATATTTATTAGGGCTTAATGGGTGTGGAATTATTTTTGGGAGGCATTAAATAACTCAATACTAATATCTTGACTTCAATATGCCCTTGGAATCACTTCAATCTAAATTTTCAAACAAATGTTATTCAAAATTGTTTAAAAAATACACACATTTTTCTTGCTTTTTAGGAGGTCTATATTGAACCTGATTTATCTCTATTATTTCGGATATGCAAGATCTAAATTTATATCCTGCATTAGCCCTATGATTCCTCTTTCTAATTCCACAGGTCAGACCTGATTTGGATTCTTCAAGGCAAAGTTATGCCCAATATCCCATAATGAACTAATTATGGACTAGTTCAGTAGAGCGAACTTGTACGGCTTGCCACATGTCATTGCATCCTCCTCCAGCTCTGAAATTGATCCATAAGAAAATATATTCCATGTAATTTCATCCAATTTTTATAGAATTTCATTATGATGCTCAGAGAGAGAGAGAGAGTTATGATGATTTTCCCAAGATCACCTATTTTAGATGAAATTCGGGAGCCTGCAAAAACCCTAACTTCCACAGATCATATCTCTGAAAATATTGTGAACCAATATCTGTAATTTTTACACATAGTTCCTCCGGATTTATTCTTTTCGTGGTAAAAATTTCAGATCTAAACCTTCGTAGAAAAAGATTTATTGCGAAAATGCCACAATGACCTATTTGGAGCAGTGAAATCCTAGAATCCAAAGCTTTGATACCAAATGTTATGAAACCAACTCCAAAAATAGAAAAAAAGAGAGATCAACGCCTTATAATTCAACCACTTTGAGGGGAAAACAACCTTTACATTACATAAATGAAAAATATGGGATGATACAAATGAAAAAAGATCCTTTCTATATATAGGAGTCCATTGGGCCACAATATAATCCAATTCTGAGCATATGGGGACTATATGGGTACAACAATAACAATAAGGGGGCTACACTAACAACAATAAGGGACTACACTAGTAATATAGGGACCTAACAATCTGAATTTGGTTATACCCACTAAAACCATTCAAAAATGAGAAATATTTATTCCCTGCTAATGTGTCTAAAACTTGAGCTATGAAAGGAAGTGGAAAATTATATTTCAAAGTGGTCTTATTCAGTTCCCTATAATCAATGCATACTCTCCATTTTCCATTATTTTTAGGAACAATTTATAAAGGTGAAACCCATTGACTGTCTGATATTGGATAAATGAAATTTACATTCAACAGTTTCTATAGTTCCTCTTTAACAAATTCCCTTAAATTTGGATTCATTATTATTTAGGATTGACAGATTGGTCTGGAATTCTCTTTAATATATATGTGATGCATGCAAGTTTTAGGATTAATTCCTTTCATGTCAGTGTATTCCCATGAATATGAAAAAGAGTGTTTTTGAAATATTTCTATTAATTTCCTCCTTTGAAATTATTCCAGATTTTTATTTACATTTAAAATTTTTCCTAGAAAAATTTCTATTAAAGAATTTCCAAATTCCTCCATAGAATGTAAATAAATCTTTTGAGATGATAAATATTCGATATTGCATTGTTCTTGAAAATTTTGACTAGTCTTACAATATGAAGAGGATTTATTATTTTCTATTGAATTTAAGATTTGATCCTCTTCACTTACTTGTGAGATAGTAAAAATAGGTTGTATATAATTCTCATCATCCATCCATTCTTCACTTTCTACCTCTATCATTTTCATTTTTTTTGCAGGTGGATACGATGTGAATTTCTTTGTTGAGCTTCCATCAAAGATGAACATATCACCAGATCTACAATTGATAAAAGCATTAGTTTTATCTAACCAAGGTCTTCCTAAGATTAATGGATGTCCTCCTAAGTTATTTGTGGATGTCAAGATCATGAAATCAATCAAATATTCCCAAGAATCTAAGGATACATAAATTTCCTCTAACACATCATGAGGTTTAATTACAAATCTATCTAATTGTAACAATGTTGGTGTTTTATTTGATTCATATTTTTTTTACTTGTGATGTTTATAGTTGCTCCTAGATCAATTTGTGTGTTTGGTATTTCAATACCATTGATGTGTGTTTTCACAATGGGACTTCCTAGATCTAAATATTTTTGAATTTTTGTTTTTCTCGACATGATATCTGAAATTTTTCCAACTAACTGAATTCTTTGACTTCTTTTCTTTTTCTTCTTGAATTTTTAATGCTCATTTCCCTAATTGTCTTTGCAAATATTGGTATTTCTTTGATAGTTTGTAGAAAAGGATTTTTTATGCAACCATTATTCAGCTCATGTAACATATCATAATCAGGAATCATGATTTATTTTTCTACCCTTTTATCAGTATTTAATCTTTCAGGGAAAGATGGTCTTGAGACAGATACTGAAGGTTGTTCTATAATAGGAGTTGATTTTATTGGATGTTAATTTTGGGAAACTAGGTTCAAACTCCATGTTTCACTACTCATATGGTGATGGTCATATTTTTGTTGGATTCCTCTTTCGAAGAGGTGCAATATTGATCTAAAGATCATCTTGGTTGGATGAGAAGAACATTTATTTTGAATTTATTTTCCACATGTGCAAGGTCGGCCAGATTTGTAATATAGGCTCACATGCCTAATAGTTGTGCCACACACCCTCATTGATGGATATAAATTGGAGAGACTTAGAGGTCAGTTAATCATCAACCCATCACACATTCTCTCATTGTGATCTGATTGGTTCGATAGCCTTTGGAGGCCTTTTTATCCCTCACACATGTGGAGCGTAGCTACTGTTTTTTACGAATCTGTTTAAGGCCTTTTGCTGCAGCGTTGACCAGCTTTGACCATGGTCAACACTTGGTCGTTTGACCTCCAACTTCTACCAAAATTTTCATTTTAGGAGGTCGTACGCTGGGCACTAAAGTCGAGGAATTCCAGGTTGTTTGACCGAAGCCCTAATCTATTACGTTGACTTTGAGATGACTAGCGTTGACTTATGATGAGCTATATTTGAGGGTTGTGGGTGTTACACATGGAAGATTGGCTAACCGAGAAAGGATTTTTTGGTTGAAGCATCCTGTTGACTGTTGTAACGCAACAATATCTCATATCTTTGCTAGACAAAAGGAATTGTAAATATGATCTATATATGGCTTATCTTCTATTGATCTATTATTTTGTTCTATCATCATTTTACTTTCATGTCTATGTGATTGTTATTTTGTATCGAGCCTAAAAAAGATTTAAGTAAAAGTGCATCAAGAATAAAACACCATGGTTATCTAAATTTAACATGGAATCAGAGCTGAGGTGAAGACAAAGTCCAAAAGTCCAAGGTGGTGTTAGAAGCAATCACTGAAGGAAGAAATTCTATCAAGGACAAATAACCTCCTCAACCTACAAGGGTTTCAAGGATAATGATAAACTGACTGATAAGTCTGATTATCATGCATGGAAGATGCCCTTGGATTTGGTGCTAGAAGACCAAGATGTCATGGAATATGTGCAGGGGAAGATTCAAGGACCTCCATTAAATGCAGTTGCTGCCACGAAGACAAAGTATAGAAAAGGGGAAATCAAAGAAAATATGATTGTCCAGGATTCTATTCATAAGCACTTGGTTTCTTAAATTTCTGAGCTGAAGACATCTAAGGAGATGTATGATAAGTTGGTGAGCATGTTCAGGGATAGCAATGCTAATCAAATCCTCTTCTTCAAGAATCAATTGAAGAATATCAAAAAGGGTAAGGATGAATCTATTCAATCTTATTTTATGAGGCTCACTGAAATCAGGAATAACCTCCTAGCTATTGGGAAAGAAATATCTGATCGAGATATGGTTCTTATTGCACTTGGAGGTCTCCCCTATGACTGGAACGTATTCAATACCACTATTCTTAACAATAATATGATTTCTAATTTTTATGAAATATTGATGAGATGCACTCAAGAGGAAACAAGAATGATGGATTATGCCTCTAATTATAATGGAAGTGATCCTACTGCCTTCACTGCTCATGCAAAGAAGAAGAACCATGGCAACCTGAGAAATCAAAACCATGGTAGAGCGGGGCCCAAAGGAAGGAAGGGAAGATGTTACACTTGTAACAAGATTGGTAACTATGCAAGAGAGTGCCCTAATAGAAGGGACTCTCCCAGGGATGATGACAACAACAACTCAAGAAGGAATGGTAGGAACAAAAGGTTCCAAGGAAAATGGAAGGCCCCCTCTGAACGTAGTGGAAATGGGAAACCTTTCAAGAGGTCAAGAAATTCTAGGTACGATGAATCTAATGTTGTTAATAATAAGAGAAATGAATTTATTCTTGTATCTTCCCTCTCTACTGCATCTCCACCCAACACCCTGGATGTTTGGTTGATTGATAGTGGTGCTTCAAGGCACCTCACTGGTTATAAAGAAGCCCTCTATGATTTGGTTGAGAAGGATACTAATATGAAAAGTATCCTTGGAGATATTTCAACCTATCCCATGAAAAGGACAGGGACTGTGACCCTCCATCTATCTCAAGGTCAATTCCTATGATTACAAGATGTGTTGTACGTACCTAATTTGAAGAAGAACCTTCTGTCCATCTCAGCATTGGAAGAAAAAGGGTTCAATGTGGCATTTGTTGATGGAAATGTATGTATTTGGAAGAAGAACTTCAAGGAAGCTCTTACTATTGGTTTTAGAGTTGAAACAATCTACCAGGTTGGAGGAAGCCCATTGGGGGCTATGACATGTGATCAAACTCTTCAAACAGCGTTATGGCATCGAAGGTTTGCATGCCTTCATTACAAAGCCCTTCCCGAAGCAAGGATGTGGTTATAGGGATGCCCGAATCTAGAGATGATCATGAAGGTATATGTCAGGGTTGTGTCAAAGGGAAGCATACAAGGGGAACACTCCCCTCAAGTGTCACAAAGACAACTTATATCTTGCAGTTGATACATTTTGACTTATTTGGTATGTTTCCTGTGACATCCTTGGGAGGATGTTCCTATTACATGACTTTTACAGATGACTTCTCCTGCAAGACCTGGATATATTTTTTTAAGAAGAAGGATGAAGCAATCAAATGGTTCTGTACCTTCAATGCCTTGGTGGAAATCAAATCGAGAAGAAAATCAAAGTTTTGAGGACCGACAATGGTACTGAGTATGAGTCAAATGAGTTAAATGAATTTTGTAGAGAAGCTGGCATTAAGAGGGAGACCACAAATTCATACACTCCTGAGCAAAATGGTTTTTCTGAAAGAAAGAAAAGTACCATTTTGGAAGTTGCCCATGCCATGCTAGGTGACCAAGGTCTTCCGAAATTTCTATGGGGAGAAGTTGCGAACATTATTGTGTATGTTCAAAATATATGTCGTGTTCCACTTTGGACTCCAAAACGCCTGAAGAAATCTTCTCTGGTAAGAAATGTGATGTTTCTCATTTTAGAGTTTTTTGTTGTCCTGTTTATTTTCATGTGCCGAAAGAATAGAGAAGCAAGATGGATGCTTCTTGAAAGAAGGGAATTTTTGTGGGCTACATTGAAACTTATAATGCATATAGAATCTATGTTCCTAGTCAAAGAGAAGTGGATATATGCCACGATGTCACATTTGATGAAGATGTTGCCCTCAAGAAAGTGAGAAATATTCCTAGCTCCAAGGAAGAGAAAGAAGATGAAGAAGCGGGGAAGTAGGAAGAGTCGAAGGATGACCTGATGCCCGATGCTAAAGGACCTATGGATCCCATTGATCCACCTCCTTCAAATAAGAGAAGACCATCATGGATCCAGGATACTCTCTTAGATGCCAAGATACATATTTCCCCAAGGGGGACATTCCATGAAAAAAATAAGCCGAAGAGATACCAAGGGTATCTAGTAGTCATGAGTACGATAGTACAATCTGAGCCTGGATCATTTGAATAAGCCGTAAAGCTCCAAGTTTGGAAGGATTATATGTAGGAATAATATGAATCCATTATGAAAAATGATGTCTGGGAAGTGGTCCCAAGATCAGAGGAAAATTTTATTGTCACCTCGAAATGGCTCTATAAGATCAAGCCTGGATCTGATGGAAGTGTTGAAAATTACAAGGCAATATTTATTGCTCGAAGTTTCTCTCTAAAGGAAGGCATAGATTATGAATATATATTTGCACCTGTGGCCCACCATATGATCTAATATTTCCCTTGTTGCAACACAAGGATGGAGTCTACATCAGATGGATGTGAAGACTGATTTTCTGCATGGTTCTATAAAGGAATAGGTGTATGTGGAGAAAACTTTGGGGTTCGAAGTCCAAGATAGAGACACCCATGTATGCAAGTTGAAGAAAGCCCTATATGGGTTGAAGCAAGACCCCAAGGCTTGGTATGAGAGGATAGATAGCTACTTGAAGAAGCTGGGATTCACTCGAAGTAATGTTGATCCAAACCTTTGTTTTAAGGTGATAGAGAAAGGCCTCTCATTTTGGTTCTCTATGTGGAAAATCTCTTCTTGACAGGTGATGAACCTCACATTCATCAGTGTAAGAGGGAGCTATCTTCCAAGTTTGAGATGAAAGACCTAGGACTAATGCACTAATTCCTAGGCTTGGAGGTCTGACAGAGGCCATGCGAGATTTTCCTTTCTCAAGGAAAATATATTGTGAAGTTGTTGGAGAGTTTTGGTATGGTGGAAATTCACTGGATTGGTGCCAAGAATCTATTGATATATCTTCGGGGCACAATAAACCATGGGCTAAGATGCACTGCCAAAATTTTGATACTCCATGGATATACTGATCATGTTGATTGGGATGGCTGTGTGGTGGATCACAAGAGAACATCTGGATGCTGCTTCACCTTGGGTTCTACTTCGATATCTTGGATGAGAAGAAAGCAGAAGACAATGGCTTTGAGCACCACTGAGGCTGAATACATTGCAGCGAGTATGGCTTGTTTTGAAGTTATTTGGTTGCAAAATCTCTTCAGTGAGCTGTTTTGGCATGTGATAAATACCACAGTTATCCTTTGTGATAACCAAAGTGGGATTCATCTTTATGAGAATCTTGTGTTCCACGATCAATCCAAGCATATTGATATCAGGTACCAATTTGTTCGGGACATGGTACAACGAGGCACTATAAGGCTTGATCATATAGGAACTGATGAGCAGGTCATAGATATTCTCACAAAGCCGCTGGGGAAGGTCAAGTTCCTAGCCTTCCGTGAGAAGCTTGGAATCGTGGAAAGACCCTATTCTGAGGGTCCTACTTGAGTTGGACTATGAACTGTGGGAGCTCCAAGGGGATTGGGGATAGCTTCTTGGAGCTATAAGCACATACGGGGCTATGCATGTTGAACCTTGTTGTGCTTCTACCCCACCGTTATGATATTGAGTTGGTTCGCCTCTCTTTGATCTGTTTCTCACATGCATCCTACCCATGGATTTTTACTCATGGAAAGTACCTCTCATTTGTCCAATGATGTGGGAAATGTGGATAGAGACCAATAGCAAGACCGATGAACGCATCAGAGATTGTCATACCTCTATTTCTAGGATGGCACGTTTCCAACACCTTGATCTGGGATCAAATATGATGAGGTTCTATCCTCTAAACTGACTTCAGGTTAGTACGAGACTCTTTTTGAGTCCAAGAGAGGTTTTTACCTCTAATATGAATTTGGGTCAGCTGAGTGTGATGTATTTGTGACTCACTTTTTTTTCTATTTGAGAAAGAGCCAGCAAAGCAAGTTATGGCAGGATGACGCATGATGTTTGGTAAAAGTACATGATGGTACTGATGGATGGCACTTGTGGACATATGGAGTTCTCCCTAGTTGGGAGGGAGTGTTAATTTTGGGAAACGAGGTCCAAAATCCATGTTTCACTGATCATATGACGATGGTCATGTTTTTTTTGGATTCCTCTTTTGGAGAGGTGCAAGATTGATCTAAAGGTCATCTTGATCGAATGAGCAGAACATGTATTTTAAATTTATTTTCCATGTGCAAGGTCGGCCAGATTTGTAATGTAGGCTCACATGCCTAATAGATGTGTCACACACTCTCATTGATGAATTTAAATTGGAGAGAATTGGAGGTCATTTCATTATCAACTCATCACATATTCTCTCATTGTGATCTGATTGGTTCGATAGCCTTTGGAGGCCTTTTTATCCCTCACACGTGTGGAGCATAGCTGATTTTTTCTGCTAATCTATTTAGGGCCTTTTGCTGCAGCATTGACCAGCATTGGCCATGGTCAACACTTGGTTGTTTGACCTCCAACTTCTGCCAAAAAACCGATTTTAGGAGGTCATATGGCTGGGCACTAAAATCGAGGAATTTCTGGCTATTTGACCGAAGCCCTAATCTGCTGTGTTGGATTTTCTGTTGCTGTCTTCATTGAATTTTTTGTGTTGAATTTGGGTTGACTATCGTTGACTTTTGATGAGTCGTCTTTGAGGGTTGTGGATGTGACACATGGAATATTGGTTGATCGAGAAATATTTTGTTGGTTGAAGCATCGTGTTGACTACTGTAATGCAACAATATCTCATATTTTTGTTGGACAAAAGAAATTGTAAATCTGATCTATATATGGCTTGTATTTTATTTATCTATTATTGTGTTCTATTAGCATTTTACTTTCATGCCTCTGTGATTTTTATTTTGTATCGGGCCTAAGAAATATTGAATTAAAAGTGCATCAAGCATAGAACACCGTGGTTATCTAAATTTAACATTAGAGTATCATCAAAATGTGTAGTAATGTTTTGTGTTTAAAGATATTCTTTATGATGGAGAGAGATCTCTTCCTCAGAGTGGTTATTTTTATTTTGAGTATTTTCATTCTGATGAAGAGGTGTCTCTTCCTCAGAATGATCATCCTTTTACTTTTCCCGAATAACAACAGATGGTCACTTCTTTTCCAATACTCTACCAGATCTAAGTTGAACATTGTAAAGATCTAATGGAGTTATCATATAGGTCTGGAAATTTTGTCCCTCCATATTGTAAAGAGGTTGTGAATTTTTATTATTTGGGTTTGCAAGTGATTGAGCAGGAAATCGATTTGGTCGTTGCGAAAATGGTAATGAAATTTGTGGATTTGGATTTTGAATTTGAGCTTGGAGTGGTAGTTGAATATATTGAGGAAAATATTGTGGTGAGAAAGTAGGATATTTTTGAGGGCTTTGAGAATAATGAGGATATTTTCCATAAGGATTTTTCCATCCTTGTGCCTAAGGTTGAGGTTGAGGCTAGGATTTCCAAGGCATAGGTGCCGATCAATTTTTTTGTGGTGGTTGTGCATATGTTTGAGTGTTGAATCCTTGATTTTTCCATGGTAAGGTAACAAAACAAATATGGTATATCTAATTTGGAACTACTTCCTCTTGGTAAACAACTTTAACACCTGGTATTGAAGGACATTTTTTTGTATCATTATTTTATGCACATATAACACAAATTTCTACATTCTTTAAGTCAAGAGGACATTCTCTCAAGACATGTTTCCTTCTACACTTAGGACATAAAATAGATAAGGCATCACCTTCAACCTTCAATCAAATTTCCTATTTCAGACCTACTTACTGTTCCTGCTGCAAATTTTTTAATTCTAGAGATAACAGGGTATCTTGAACTCTTTCCAACTCTTGACTTACCTCTTGAAAGATGTATGCATAATTCAGAAATATCTGGTAATGATAACTGAGAAATATCTCATTTTCCCATCATGTTGAGTATATCTATCCATTCATCTCTAATGTATTTTAATAGGAGATATTTCAAAGTATCTTCATCCAAAATTTCCATTTTATCCCTCTTAAGGTTATAGCTAAATATTTCAATTAAATCCTCAAGATTTTCATCTTATTTTTTCATCATTTTAAAAACTTCATCCTTACAATTATAGGGCGTGCAATAATCCTTATATTTTTCTAAGAATTTAGTTTTCATTTCCTCCCATGTTCTAATAAATTTTTGTATTAAACCCATGAATAATTTTAATGTTGCATCCTTAAGAGTTGTTGGAAACAATTTCAAATTTTTAGCATCGATCAAGTAGTCATAAGATCTACATAGAACTTTGAATTCAAAAATAAATGTTTCAGGTCCTCACTTCTTAATATGTAGAAGTTAGGAGGGATAGAGGGTGAGATATTTTTCATTTTTGTTGTATTATCTTCATCGAAGATAGGAAATCAAACAGGATTTGTTTTTACTCTTTCTTCTCCTCCTCTTCCCCTTCCTCTTCCTCCACCTCCACCTGTAATCCTAGGTCCGCCTCCTCCAATTCTCAAATTTTCACCATTCACATTGTGTACTTATCCTTCTCCTTCCCCATCCAGTGGATTCCTCATAACTAATGTAAGGTTCAAAAACTGGAATTTTTTGTTCTTCTTCTAGTTCTTTTGGTTCCTCTATCAATGGTATATTAAAATATATTTCTTCTTCCTCTTATTCACTAGGGACTTCTAGTTATTGGGCTAGAATTTTTTCTCTAGTTGAAGTTAAGAAAATTACTCCTTTTTTTTGGGGAAGTAGGATCTTGTTCTTCTACAACTGCTTCGGTTGATGAGGTTGGTGAGTTTCTAGGTTGGATTTCAGATATCAATACTTCAGGAAGTCTATGTCTACTTGCAATGGATGGTATGCAAGTTTGGGTGGATGGTGTGGCACTACGAGGTCATGATGGGGTGAGTGGTGTTGTGGGAATTAAAATTCTTCCTCTAGCTACAAATCGACCCCTAGAATATCTTTCTCTACGCATATCATTTTTATGTTTTTATTATGTTTTTTTTAGAAAGAAAAAGGCTTGTATTTACACTTCCCCAGCAATGGAGCCAAAATTTTTAGTCAATTTAATGGTCTTAAATTTCTTACATAAATTATTGACCGGAGTTGGTAAAAATTTGAAGTGCAAGTGGTAAAATTTTGAAGTGAAAGTGCACTATATATGCTAGAAGCCTCTTTTAATTTAGTTTATCAATGTGATGATTGAGTTTGTAGATATTAATTCTAAGGATACTTTTTATTATTATGTTCCTAATGAAATTGATAAATTCAAATCACAACTATGTTCCTAAAAATGACTCTGCAAATTAAAACTAAAATACAGTCTCATTATCTTACTAGGAAACTTAAATAATCTATTGTTAGTTTCTAAGAACATAATTACTTAACCAATTGTTCTAACAGACCTGTGCATAAAGACAAAATAAAATTTAGGAATGGAAACCATACATCTTCTCATCTACTGGAAAGGAAAACTTGTAAATAAATTACTACAACTCTTGAAAATAAATCACTCATAAACTTGTAAGGAAATCACTACTTCTTTGAAAAAGAACTCACTCATATGCTGAAAGGAAATCACTCATGAACTTGTAAAATATTCTGAGATAAATCACAACTTCTCTTGAAATAAAACTATGAGGAAATATGTGAAGAATAATTACTCTACAATTTGACAATTCAAAAGGAAATACTAATGAATCTACATCAAATGACAAAATGAAACTATGAAAGTAATTACATCAAATGATAAAATAAAAACATGAAACTAAATACATCAAATGATAAAATCAAAACATGAAAGTAACTATATCAAATGATAAAATGGAATTATGGAAACATAAAAATAACTATATCAAAAACATAAAATGTAGAGCCTTCACTATTTGCATGGGCCCTCCACAAATAGGTGGTCTAAAATATTTATTCCAACAGTCAGCTACCCATCAAATCTCCAAGGTACTTATTCATTAAAAAGGATGAAAAACAAATCTTTAAAATATCACAGTTGCATCAAATATTACACACGTTCAGGTTTTGTTTGCATAGTATTTATAAAAGCATACGCTCATAACTGTTTGAGGCTTTCATGCCTACTTAAGCTAACAAAACTCTAATTTGACTTCTATAAAAATCATAATATCGCCTATTCATGATTTTCTATATGGAAAAGAAAATCGTGAATCGTGAAGATCTTAGACTCTCACTTGCCTCTTCAACAACGTGTTGACCCACTCCTTTGACCATGCAATTGAATGATTTCTTTCATGATATGGCTCGGATGAATAAGAGGAGATCCTTGATGAGATCAATCCCCACATTTCCATGTACTTCTCCGCTTAGCTGGCATCTTAGAGTTTGACAAACCATGGAGTTGGCTACAGAAATGTAGATTAGCTACAAAATCATGTCAATTCCATAACTAATACAAATATTAACTTAATAATAAGGAATATTATTAAATAAGAAAGAAAAAACATCTAAATACCTTACCATGTCAAAAACCTGCATTTTGATGCTTATTTGAGTTGATGATGATGGTCAAAAAGAGGAAAATAGGTAAAAGAGAGTGTAAAAATGAAGCAATCATGAGCCTCTACAATATGTGCTAAATAAATTGAACTATTTTAGTGGCTTTGGTACTTATCTTGTTGAATATGTGTTGTATTCACTTTAACAATCGTTGTGTGAACTATTTTGCTAACACATTTTTTCATTCTATCTTGTGTCTCTCTTGGGTTAGGATTATTACTTCCTTCTAGAGACTCACTCTCGTCTCCTACTCATGAAGGTCTACCTTTACACATTGCAATTGGTGTTTCACAACGTAAATGTACTTGCTTGTTCAAGGTTTATGTATATAATCTTTTATGTTATCCGTTGAAACCAAGGAAAACCTTTGTGTTATGGTGGTTGGGTCAATAATCTGGATGGGGCTCCTACTCCAAATGGTGTGAAGTCTAATTGGGACTTCACATTGGGGAGACCCCCTGTATGATGGTGGTATCCAACATCATCAACATTCTGGCACTAGAAGGAGGGAGTGATGATAATTTTTGCACATTGAGTCTGTTTGAATCTTTTATATTTAATGGATCATCCTCAAATAAGACTCCCGGGGTGTTTCTTTAATATATCCAATGGTCAAATTCTAATCCCTGATGATCCTCTTTATGACTTGTCTCAATTTAAGTTTGATGGTGAGGATGGAACAATTCTCAAAAAATTTCAAAAGTTCCAAGACTCATTACGAAATCGATGATGAAATATTCTACAATTCTCAAAAGTTCCAAGACTCATCAGAGAGTAAAGGAACTTCAACATCCATTAATGGTCATGTCAGGTTCTCGTGATTCTGGTAAGGTCCCAAAACTATGTCAGATCTGGATTTTCTTGTTGAAATTTGCAACAAGAAACAATGAAATTGGCATCCAGAAAATGGCACCCAAAAATGGCTACCATGCAAGTCTTTTGATTTAATTATTCCTTAATTAAATTGAAAGAAATATGTGTTAAATTTATTTATCCCTTAAATAAATTGGACAATAAATTGTAATCTTATCTCATAATCACTTGTAATAGTTAAATGAGTGTGATAGACTCAGTTAGCTCATGAAATTCGAGTTGAGGGTGGTTGGTGAGGCATGTAGAGTTATTCTATTTGTTTTGGAGTCCAAGTTGCAGTTAGTGTATTAGTTTAATGCATGAGAAATCAATTAACTCAATTAAGTGAGTTAAAATCAGTCTAACTAGTTGTAACTGATTGTTTCACTAGTGAGAGGTGAAGTGAATTAAATCAGATTTAATTCACATGCAGTGATATGTCAAGTGACTGATGATTTACTATTAATAGCTGCATGCATGTTAGTTATAATGAAGACCCAGTTGAGACATCGGTTAAAGGGATGTTATATATCAATTGTATTATTAGTAAATTATCGGTGCACAATTAGAAAACCATAGGATTTCCCATGATTTATTGTGGAGTTTTGGAAGGTTGAATTTCCTAATTAATAGGGTTCAATTGTTCTTAGAATTTTTCAAGCAAGGCAAGCTAAGCAGAGGCAGGAAATTGGCTAAGCATTTCTCGATTCTTTCTGGATCAGTATGAGACAGTTGGTAGAGTGCAACAGACTCTTGTGAGAAGAGTGCATTTTATTGTTTCATGATTCATTGGTTCATTATAAAATAGAGATAGAGGGGTTTTGAGCAATTTCTTTCCCGAGAAAAATATCTTGTGTCGTGGATTGATTTTATTTCTCTTACTTGGTGTGATTGTGCGATTGTGTTTAATTTTCACAAATTAATTGTAGAAGGATTCAATATCTTGATATAGTATACTGCATGCTCATATTGAATCCATTGGTATACATATTTTTTGTGTAATTTCTACATGGTATCAGAGAGCCAGAAATTACTATAGTGGATAAGAAATTAAGTTTGTGTTGAACAACATTCGAATTTGCAAAAATATTCTTTGGTGTGACAGGTAGATCAAGATGGATTTCAATGGGCTAAGATTGGAATATGCACTTGAGGGAAGTTCTAATTATATCACATGGAAACATAGAATGGAGGTAGTTCTGGAGGACAATGGGTTAAAATAATTCATTGATAATTATATTCCCAAGCCCGCAGCAGTAGACGCCGCTCTTCTTGATGCTTGGAAAAAGAAGGTAGCAAGGGCGAGGATGATCTTATTAGAGGGATTTCGAGACCACATTGTCTCGAGTCTCCATGGTAAGTTAACTCCATATGCTATGTGGAAGGCCTTGACAGATATGTTTCAAAACAAAACCGACCAAAGGAAGTTGGCACTAAATGACAAGCTCAGGAAAATCAAGAAGGAGGAGGGCAAGACAGTACAAACATACTTGGAAAAATTCACTCAATGTCAATATGAGCTTGGAAGTGTTGGTGTGACTATGGTAGATGATGACTTGGTGATACTAACACTTCTAGGCCTTCCCAAGAGCTAACATAGTTACCAGGACTTCGTGAATGGGAGGGAGAAGTTACTAGATTGTGAACTACTTTGGTTGGATTTTGTACAAGAATAATTCAGGCAGAATACCAGGGATGGATCCTCATCCAAGTACAATGAAGAGGAAGATTGTGCCTTGGCTAGTAAGGCAAAGAAGGCCAAGGGAAAGAAATCCCAAGGTGAAGCGGGCAAGAAATAATTTTCCAAGATCAGATGTTTTCACTGTCACGAGCATGGGCACTATGCTACAAATTGTCTAGAGAAGAAGGCAAGCAAGAAGGAGCCTGCAGTTGCAGTGAGTGAAGCATTGTATTCATAGTTTGAGCTTGATTTTACTCTCATTGCATGCATGGATAGCACTGCATTGGGATGCATGTGGTATCTAGATAGTGTTGCCTCGTTCCATATGACGGGGAATAGAGATCTCTTCAGTGACTTGGAGGAGAAGGACCTCCAACAGAACATAGAGTTTAGAGATGACAGGAGGTATAGTGTGACTAACATAGGTAAAATTACCTTTCAAAGGGAGAATGTATCGCATCTCAGACTAGCATATGTTTTTCATGTTCCAGGCCTAAGGAAGAATATTGTCTCCATAGTGGTATTGGAAGACCGTGGTTATGACGTGATGTTAAGAAAAGGAAAGGTGTTCCTTAAACACATAGGTACGGGATAGGTGAAGAATATCGGTTCAAGAGTCAATAACATGTATTCTCTCGAGGTTAAGGATGCATGTTAGGCTTTGAGGAGAAAAGAAATGGTTATTGACTTGGTGGTTAAGAGGGAGAAATTAACTCTCAACATGCAGCCTCGGAAGCAGTCTCAGAATTTTTTGGAGAAGCCACAATTGGAGAAGAAAAGAGGAGACCGAGTGGAAGAGTCCACTCAAGCAGAGACCTCCAAGAGGGGGAAATTTCGAGGCAGAAGGACAGAAGGAGTACATGCAGCTATACCTCTAGGTGTGAGGTGGGGCAATGTGCAGATATGAACCCAAGAAGAAATTTGGGCAGGGTCCATTGAGATGGTGTGTCTCATGGATCGAACCTGGCTACGAGGAGCCCATAGTACTGCAGTAGCAGGAAGGATCAATTATATTGATGTATTTATATGTCAGAAAGACAGAAATCAAAGTGACAGGTGTCGAATATTGGAGCGCAGATCAGAGTTGGCAACAGTGTAGAGTAAGTGGATGCAAATGTTAGCAGCGTAGAAAGTCCAATATACATGTGCAATAAATAGCAGCAGTCAGAAGAATTTGATGACAGATGAATTATACTGATTTAGTTGTTTGGAGCCTTTTTAGTTTCAGAATAGTTGCATGTGTGAACAACACTAGAGAAGCGTTGCATGCAAGAACATTCCAAAGGTACTAGATCGGGATAAATTGATTCCTTTCTTGTTGAGAGGGAGTGTTGAAATTTGTAACAAGAAATAGTGAAATTGGCATCCAGAAACAACATCCAGAAAATGGCACCCAGAAATGGCTACCATGTGAGGCTTTTGATTTAATTATTCCTTAATTAAATTGAAATAAATATCTGTCAAATTTATTTATCCCTTAAATAAATTGGACAATAAATTGTAATCTTATCTCATAATCACTTGTAATAGTTAATGGAGTGTGATAGACTCAGTTAACTCATGAAATTCGAGTTGAGGGTGGTTAGTGAGGCATGTAGAGTGATTATATTTGTTTTAGAGTTCAATTTGCAATTAGTGTATTAGTTTAATGCATGAGAATTCGGTTAACTCAATTAAGTGAGTTAAAGTCAGTCTAACTAGTTGTAACTGATTGTTGCACTAGTGAGAGGTCAAGTGAATTAAATTAGATTTAATTCACATATAGTGATCTGTCAAGTGATTGATGATTTACTATTAATATTTGCATGCATGTTAGTTATGATGAAGACCTATTTGAGACAGAGGTTAAAGGGATGTTATCTATCAACTGTATTATTAATAAATTGTTGGCACACAATTAGAAAACCATAGCATTTCCCATGAAGTATTGTGAAGTTTTGGAAGGTTTAATTTCCTAATTAATCGAGATCAATTTTTCTTAGAATTGCGCAAGTAAGGCAGGCTGAGCAGAGGCAGGAAATTGGCTAAGTGTTGGTCGATTTTGTCTGGATCAGTGTGAGACAGTTAGTAGATTGCAACAAACTCTTATGAGAAAATTGCATGGTAATGTTTCATGATTCCTTGTTTCATTATACAATAGAGATAGAGGGGTTTTGAGTAGTTTCTTTCCCCAAAAAAATATCTTGTGTTGTGGATTGATTTGCTTTCTCTTGCTCGGTGTGATTGTGCGATCGTGTTTAATTTCCACAAATTAATTGTATAAGGATTCAGTATCTTGCACTAGTCTATTGCATGATCATATTGAATCCATTGGTATAAATATTGTTTGTGTAATTTCTACATTTATCACACAATTATTTCCTTTTCATGGTTTCACTGGATGTAAATTCCTTCTTGAAATTTGCGTGGCATTTCATATATAGATTTTCTAACTTTCAAGGTTTGGTTTTTGATCAGATTGAAAGCCCTTTTTCATTTGATTCATCTTCATGAAAATATCGTATATTAAGCTCAGGTTTGGAATGTATACCTTTCATGGATGAGAAAATTTGTGAAGATTATCATTTTAAGGATTTTCATTGGTGAAAGGATTCTTGTCTATCAGATGCATTCGAAATAAATCAACTCTTAGTATTTCTTGTGAATGTCTTGATGTTAATAATTTTCATTTTGGCACCAAATATCCTCTTGAGGGTGAGTGAATGCTTGAATTATTTGGTGAATCAATTTCCTCTTTTTAACCCACTATGATATTTATTGGTTTCATGTGTTTACCATATTTTAATTCCTTTTTAAGGATTATGATGCCAGTCCCTTTTGTTTCTAGTCACAGGTAGATGGTTCACCACAATCTACATATGAGGAATATGATTCTATTATTAAAATCATATGAAAATGTATTCAAAATTATCTATCTTTTTTTTCCCTTAACTGAGAATCTTGTGCCTTAATTAGTTCATTAGATCAAGACAACTACCACTCAATTTGTCATTTTACCACAAGTATACCTCATGAACTTTGTGATTTTTCATCTCAATATTTAGATTCTTGTCAAGTAGTTGAGGAACTTCAACCTTCGCTAATGGTTATGCCAGGCCCTCAGTATCTTGAGAAGCCTTCTGAACATGGTCAGATCCATTTTCCCTTACAAGACTCTCATCCTGATTCTATGCCATTAATTGAAATTTTCAGGGTTTTCAAAAGGATTGTTTTAAATTTTATGTTCTAATATATGATCAGTTAAAAGCATATTAGCTAGCAAGCCCTTATTCTAATAACATATTTCTATCTTTCTTGATGTTTGCTAACAAGGACAACACAAATTTAGGTGCTCTCACAAGGATTTGTAGAGGTTTGTATTATTTTTGTTCTTATCGAAAAGGTAAGATGGAAGGTTGGTTAAGGTTAGTTGTTATTTCCCATCTTTCTACATCTAGAAAATACCTTCTATGATATGTGCAAGATATTCAGGTTCCTATTCTCTTTGTTACACGTTATCATATATCGGTTTTAATTTCTCTTATCTTTGTGTTTGTAGCTTAGGAAAAATGGTGGTTACATTGGAAATTTCATTACACTTATCCCTGACCTTTTAGCTGGTTAGGTTAGGAGTAGATATAGTTTCATTTGGTTTCCTTGGATTGCATGTTCCCTCTGTCCCACTCTCCATATAGTCTCTACATTTTTTTTGTTTGCTTGTTTTCTATTATGCATGTTTCGTTTAGTTTAACCTCCATTTGTTATGTTCTTTTGATCTTGTTTTGTGGTTTTTTTATGTCTTTTCTTTTGTATTATTGCTTAATAAGACTTTGCATAAAAGATGCTATTGTTTGGATAAAAAGAAAATGTGAAAAAACTTGAAAAGGGAAATTGTGATAATTAAAAATGCTTAGCTAATATGTTACCTCTTTTTTAGGCCTTTGTTTTGTCTTTCTTTATATGACCTTTTACTCGAAATATTTCATGCTTTTGTTTAGTTTGAATGGTTATTATCGTGTTTTTGTGCATTCTCGGAGACAATAGAGTAAGTATTTACTATTCTCCATATTTCCATTATTTTAATGAGATTTAAACATTAAAAGCATCATTAATAATAGTTTGTGTGTTTTCAGGTCTATACCGAGTTGATTATATTTTTATGCATATGCCAGTAGGAATTGAGCCTGCATTCACCTCCTTGTACTATGCAACATATTCTTATACCAATTGGGATTCCTGCACCAGTTTACTATGGAATTCCCATACTCTAAAGAGTTTCTGCACCACATCAAGTTCATGCACCGGACTCATGTTCCTGCACTGGATTCAAGGAATGCATAGACTACTTTAATTATTCAAATCCGTAGGAAATTACTTAAATGAAAGTTTGAATAGCAGTTCGAAGATATTTTGGGAATTAATTGTTGGTCAACATCACACTTAGTTCACCATCAGCTTCATACCAATAAAAGAGGAGCCATTTACCGAAATAGCCCCTCATGTAGCAGATTCAACTCCTCTATTTGACATTTCATTGTACCATAACCAAATCTAATTTTATCCATGAAAAACAATTATGATTTTTAACTTCTTCCTTCTATATTTTGATTGGCTTGTTAATAGCCTGATTTGTAATTTCAATATCTATATAAACTCACAGATCACCTAGAGCCATGATGGAGGAAGGAGGGGAGGAGACGGTCCCAATGTCGCATTACGCAAGCATAGTTAATCTGCATATTTCTCCCTATGTTTGCTTGAGTCTGATATTTTCCTGCACCATGTAAATACTGATATTTCAAAGATTAATCAAGGCATTTCAAGCTATGTTTTGTTTAATTATTTTTTTTATAATCTTTGTGTAAACTAAATTGTTGACAGACGGTGCAAGCTAGTTGGGTTGGCCGCTAGAACAACTCGATGCCACTCTAAATTTTCCAACATTAGGTTGGATTGTGTTTAATTCATCATTTAATTTGTGGGAAGTGTGTGTAATATAATTTCGTAATTTTTATTTCTTTTCAATCTCTTTCTTTCTTTAAAATTGATTCCATTTGATTTTTTGCACTGAATACAATATCGGAAAATGGTTATTGTAATTTAAAAATATTTCTTTACATCGAACATTAGATCAAATTATGTGTCATGGTATGTCCCTCTAGTTTCTTTGTGTTCACAGCATTGTATTATGCTCTGAGACCCCGCCTCTAAAATATTTGAATGCACAATTCAAATCTTTTAAACTAGTTTAGATCCGACGACTTCGTGCTCCATAATAAGAGATCGATTTCACCTTACTAATTTGAATAATTATGATTTAATTTGGAGGTGTATGGATGGTAAGATCGTAGCCTATTGTATTTATCAAATTTTAAATAACTATGTTTACAGAGGCTACGTATTACTCAGGAGCAGAGGCCACATATATATTTCTGTCATTTGAAATTGTGATTCCTGTATACTTCAGAGTCAACGTTGATGAAAGGAAATTGCATCATGTTTGAGAATGATAATGTTTCTTTTTACAAAGGGAAAAAGAAGGCGTGATAATTTATATTAGATCAATTTCTTTCATAGATTTGTTTACACATTAAAATTTTCTTGCCAAGGTTTGATGATGCTTTGAGGTTTTAATTTCTTGAAAATGATTTTGTTACATAGAGATAGATGAGGAAAAATTAGTGCAAACTTGTTATGAGGTTTTTGTGCTTCTCTTTCTTAATTTGATTTGCACAAATAATGGTTTTGAATTGATCTTGAATGTATTTCATCATTTATAGTCTTCATGTTGTTCAAGCATTGGCACTTGGCTTCTTGTTAAACAATAGTTAGGATTTAGCTTATGTTTGCCAATAATTAGGATTTCCTTTCAGAATCGCTAATAATGTAGGTTTTCCTTTTATTTTTCAAATGTTTGATAGAAGCTTGTTTTCAATTGTCAGGATTGGTATTTTCTCAAGTTTCCTTTGAAGTGCAGGATTCAATTTAATTTTTTGAGATTGATGCACAAGTTAGACTAGAGTTTTATTTGCAGGTTGTTGGGGGATTTCTCTGGAATTTCCAGTGATGTGCCTCAAATTTCATGAACTCCCAACTTGACAATTAAATTTTGGTTCATTTGTTGGGAAAAATACTGAGGGGGGGGGGGGGTGAATCGCATTTAGGACTTACTCTCAAGCTTTTATTTTTCATTATCAAAAACTCCATACGCTACTTTTTGTCAAATCCACGTATACATGCGGATATCCTTCATAAAACTCGCGTATATACAGAGATCTTATTATGCCATTAATTCTTTACTTAGATCTATGCAACATTCATTCTTCTGATGATTAGATAACAGTAAGCATGTGTAGTAATAACAGAATAAACCATCACACATAAGCATCACACAAGAACAATAGGATTTAAGGTGGAAACCCAAGTTGGGAGAAAACCACCGTTGTTGTCGTCTCAGTCTTCAATATTTATTATATAAAGAAAACATGTTATAACCATGTACTGGTGCAGACTCATACCAACAAGCAGGCACCCACCTGCAGAAGGCTACAACCTTCTCTCGTTTACCAGCCTCTCCTGGAAGGGAGGTACAGCCCCCTGCTCTCGTTTACCAGCCTCACCTGGAAGGGAGCTACGACCCCCTGCTCTTGTTTACCAGCCTCACCTAGAAGGGAGCTATGACCCCCTGCTCTCATTTACCAGCCTCACCTGGAAGGGAGCTACAACCCCCTGACTGAAGGCTACAACCCTCAACACCACCATGGACCACGTTTCATCAATTTTCATACTGGATCCAATAGATTCAATAGATCACAACTTGCAGGCCACTTTTCATCATATTTTCAGACTGGACCCACTCCACACATTTAAGCTCAATCATACATCAAACTGAAACTTATACCCTTATCAATTCATTCAATGAATCATCAACCAATCAATCAACAACTTGATATTTTCTCAACATATTCAGCAACATAATCAATATTCAGAAAACCCAGATCTGTATGAATACATCATAGACAGATAGCAGTAATACAACAGAACAGATCAGACATTTCATACCACATACTTTAGCAAACCCTAGTTTTCATACACGCTTTCCTTTCACTGATCCGGCGTATATATGTGCTTTAATGTATATAAACCCGTGTATACATCTGCATATATTATAGAACTAATTTCACAACCCATACGCGCTTTCTCTTAATCCAAGCCGCGTATATACGCGCTTACTCTGTTACAAAATTGCGTATAGATCTTCAGACATTTTAGGTCAGCACAATTCTTCAGAACAGATTCATAGCTCAGATTTTACCCTTCACTCCAGAAACATGTTCGCCTCATCTCAGATATAAAAATTTCATAAACAGATCTAGAAGATACAAATACATTTCAGATCTAGAGATCCCTCTTCATCATTTTCTTCATTGGTGCATTATGAAATCAGATCTATCATTCAGCTGTTACCCATTCCATACAGATATACTTCAGAGTGAAGTATTCATTAGAGCCCAGATACTTGCACACCCTTTTCACAATGATTTTCTTCTCCTTATATAGATTTAGCTTTTGTCAATACCATGAGTCAAAATCACATCACTTCCGATGGTATTCATGGATGGGATCAAATAGACAATCCAGCACTCAATACAATGGGTCAATACCATGGTAAAGTCCCCTGGTTTTACAAATTTAGAGCGCAATTAGGCATACGCAACTTATCACGTACTTTTCCACGTACATACGCTACTTCGCCTAAACAAACCCGCATATGCATAGTGACATGTCTTATTCATCATTGCTCTGGCCCTTTCTGAAGTTCCTTTCTTCTGTACTCCTTAGCTGATCTGTAGATACATCATCTGTACATATTTGACACATAGGTTGCAACTCATCAAGTCATTTTGCTATCCAAAGACAACTTCATCACATCATATAGCCAATTATCATCTCATCAAGTAGATTACCATCAAAGACAACACATGCCAACAATCTTCACATCAGATTTACATCATCATCAAACAGGTTTTTATCAAATACAACTTCATCAAGTAGGTTGGCATCATCTTTATCAAGTAGGTTGCCATCAAGGACAACACTCTGCATCATATTGCCAACAATCTCCCCCTTTGGACTTGATGGCAACTATGATGGTGTTTGATCACCATAACAGATAGATACATTAATTATAATCACAACCATGATACTCTCCCCTTATTCAAACACCATGATACTCTCCCCCTTTGACATCAAGGGCAAAGGGCGGATCAAAACCAAAACAATATTTTTCTTCCCGTGTATCAAGAAGAGCTCTGTAGATCTGATGAGTACGGAAGTTACCATGCTCCCCCTGAGTTCATGTTGAACCTTCAAACAAATGTTTCAATGAAGTACATGACTCTATGACCTTTCCTATCACCAAGGACTCATACTTACAGCAATGATACAACCAAGTGGATGTACATATGTGACTCAAGTACCCAACCAAGTGGGTTTACACATTTTGACTCAGCTACCCAACCAAGTGGGTTTACAAATTTGAACAAGTCCTTACATGACTGAATATTACAATTTTACATCATAGGTCCCAACATGACCTTTTCATCAAGATACAAATATGAATTTTTACAATCAAGACCAAAAATACCTCAAGAGAGAGATCATAATTCAGAATCATCATAATGCCAAGAATGCATTACATTCAGCAAGGCTAATTCTCCCCCTGAAACTGTGCATCCAATGCATCCTTTCCATATGACCAAAACTCAAGGATGCATCCAACAGGAAACAGAAATATAAGAGCTGAAACATAATCAGAGATACCAAACAGCACTGCAGCTGTGCTGAAGAATGCTGACCCCAAGTAAAATTTGTCAGCAACTAACCATACGCGGTTTTATTTCTATAAAATCATCATAATAAATCATGTATCATGTCATCATCATTTAGAACTGAGACATAAGCAGATATAATGTCAATAATGCAATCATTAATAGTCAGACTGATGCTCCCCTTGAACCTGTGTTCCTGATCTTCAGCTGTCATACTAATTTTCTTATCATAAATGCATACGCGGCTGTCTCCACTGTAACTCACGTGTATACGCGAATTTAATTCATTAAACCCACGTATGGAAAGTGAAATACTGAAAAGTTCACACTCCTTCTTCTCCCCCTGAATTTGTACCACCTGTACCTGTCTTCTTCACAATAGATGCACTGTTAGAAATAAACATAACCAGAATTACCAAACCAACCATGGGAATCATCATACATTGCTCCCCGTGTGAAGGCACATTACTAATCCCTAGAATGTATCTCACATCATCCCTGCAGTCATTATGAGAAGTAAGCTTTAGAAGCGGATGACTGCAGTAGGGTCAATATTCCCTACGTTTCTGACCGGTCCTCCTTCCTTTTCCAGCTTTGCTTGAATTTTCTTATTGTGTGCTGAAAATTGTCCAATTTCTCAGATCTGTTCATCCTACATTATTTTTCTACATGACCATACTTATCACAAGCATAACATCTTATGTGAACAGAAAAGTAAGCATAAGGATCATAATGTGTTTTTCTAATATTACTTCTATTGCAATCAGCTGCTTTATGACCATACTTGCTACATGAAAAACAATATCCCTTGAAGAAACCAGAGTACCTTTCTATGTAGAATCTGTTTGTATGTGACTGAACCATTCTACTTCGGCAATTAGCTGCAATATGCCCATAATTATGACATTTAAATCATTCAACATTATTGATGCTTCTATAGTTAGGAGGGAAATGTTTCTTTTGAGAGTTCATGATTGTCGGTTGACCTTTTGTTTCTTCCAACACTTCAGGTTTTGCATTGATATCCTTTGAATCTTTAGCACTTCCTTGTGAACTAGATTCTCCTTTAACAGTTTCATGAAAACCAAGACCAAATGTAACAGAGGGAGACCTTTGACTACTAAGAATATTGTCCAGAATCTTAGTACTATCTTGAAACCTCAAGAGTTTATCTTTTTCTTCTAATTTACCTTTCAAAATATTTACCTCAACCTCCAAACTTTGGCATTGCTTCTTCATGCTTTCTTCTTTCCTTCTTCCTTCTTCTACTTGATCATTCAATTTTAAAATCTCTTCCTTCAACCCATTTTCTTGTGCTTCAAAAGTTTGTAAAATTTCTTGACTCTCTTTATATGGTGCTGCTTTAAGAGAGATGATTTCTTCTTCAAGTTCTTCATTCTTCTTATTTGATTTTTTTGGATCTTCTTTGAGAGAGATGATTTATGCTTCAAGTCCTTTACTTCGATTGGATACATTATCGTACATCCTTTTCAGTCTAGAGATCAAATATTTGTAGGCAGATTCCTTCTCATTAAATATTCTTTGTTGATCTTTGATAACTTCTTCTAGGTCCATAGCATTACTTTCACTATCTTCACCATTGCTTGCACAAAGAAGAAAATCATTAGAACAACAATCAATACCTGTTTCATCTTCTTCATTTTCTGCTGCACATGTTTTCTGAGATATCTCCTTTCCTTGAGTAGCCTTCTTCTTTTGCGTCTTTCCCATTGTGACGTATCTCCTTCAAGCAATCAAGCTTCTGCAGAAGGACCTGCTCTGATACCAATTGTTGGGAAAAATATTGAGAGGGGGGGGTGAATCAGTATTTAGGGCATACTCAAAACTTTTTCTTTTCCATTCACTAAAACCCATACGCTGATTTTCTGAAGCCAACTAGTGTATACACGCGGATATCCTTCATAAAACTCGCGTATACACAGAGATCTAATTATGCCATTGATTCTTTACTTAGATCTATGCAACATTCATTCTTCTGATGATTAGATAACAGTAAGCATGTGCAGTAATAACATAATAAACCATCACACATAAGCATCACACAAGAACACCAGGATTTAAGGTGGAAACCCAAGTCGGGAGAAAACCACCGCTGCCATTGTCTCAGTCTTCAATATTTATTATATAAAGAAAACATGTTACAACCATGTACTGGCGCAGACTCATACCAGCACGCAGGCACCCACCTGAAGAAGGCTACAACCTTATCTCATTTACCAGCTTCTCCTGGAAGGGAGCTACAACCCCCTACTCTTGTTTACCAGCTTCTCCTGGAAGGGAGCTACGACCCCCTGCTCTAGTTTATCAGCCTCTCCTGGAAGGGAGCTACAACCCCCTGCTCTCGTTTAGCAGCCTCACCTGGAAGGGAGCTACAACCCCCTGATTGAAGGCTACAACCCTCGGCACCACCATGGACCACGTTTCATCAATTTTCATACTGGATCCAATAGCTTCAATAGATCACAACTTGCAGGCCACTTTTCATCATATTTTCAGACTGAACCCACTCCACACATTTAAGCTCAATCATACATCAAACTGAAACTTATACTCTTATCAATTCATTCAATGAATCATTAACCAATCAATCAACAACTTGATCTTTTCTCAACATAGTCAACAACATAATCAATATTTAGAAAACCCAGATCTGTATGAATACATCATAGACAGATAGTAGTAATACAGCAGAATAGATCAGACATTTCATACCACATACTTCAGCAAACCCTAGTTTTCATACGCACTTTCCTTTCACTGATCCGGCGTATATACGCGCTTTAATGTATATAAACCCGCGTATACATCTGCATATATTATAGAACTAATTTCATAACCCATACACGATTTCTCTTAATCCAACCCGCGTATATACGCGCTTACTTTGTTACAAACTTGCGTATAGATCTTCAGACATTTTAGGTCAGCACAATTCTTCATAACAGATGCATAGCTCATATTTTACCCTTCACTTCAAAAACATGTTCGCCTCATCTCAGATCTAAACATTTCATAAATATATCTAGAAGATACAAATACATTTCAGATCTAGATATCCCTCTTCATCATTTTCTTCACTGGTGCATTATGAAATCAGATCTATCATTCAACTGTTACCCGTTCCATACAGATTTACTTCAGAGTGAAGTATTCATTAGAGCCTAGACACTTGAACACCCTTTTCACAATGATTTTCTTCTCCTTATATAGATTTAGCCTTTGTCAATACCATGAGTCAAAACCACATCACTTCTGATGGTATTCCTGGATGGGATCAAATAGACAATCCAGCGCTCAATACAATGGGTCAATACCATGGTAAAGTCCCCTGGTTTTACAAATTTAGAGCGCAATTAGGCATACGCGACTTAGCACGTACTTTTCTGCGTACATACGCTACTTCGCCTAAACAAACCCGTGTATGCATAGTGACATGTCTTATTCATCATTTCTCTGGCCCTTTCTGAAGTTCCTTTCTTTTGTAATCCTTAGCTGATCTGTAGATACTCCATCTGTACATATTTGACACATAGGTTGCAACTCATCAAGTCAGTTTGCTATCCAATGACAACTTCATCACATCATATAGCCAATTCTCATCTCATCAAGTAGATTACCATCAAAGACAACACATGCCAACAATCTTCACATCATATTTACATCATCAACAAAAAGGTTGTTATCAAAGACAACTTCATCAAGTAGGTTGCCATCATCTTTATCAAGTAGGTTGCCATCAAGGAAAACACTCTGCATCATATTTCCAACATCATTAATATTCCATATACTACAACCAAAATTTTTGCGCCATTGTTGGGGAGGCACTTAGGGGATTGAACTTGGTGACCTGTTGCATTTGGTTTGTTTTTCACCTAGTATCTCTTGCAAATTTATGTTCTTTGAATTTATTTATTTTTTGCACATATTGGTTATTTTAAGGTTTTTATTTTCTCTGGTGTTGTAAGACATCCCCCCCCCTTACATATGTATATATACACATTATTCCTGTGCTGACAAATGTACCATTTGGCTTATTGAAAACATTAACATGACATTTTGAGGAATCATTCAATGAGGATTTTTTACGTTGTTGCAGAAATATACAAATCATCCAATGAAGAACTCACAAGTGCATAATTTAATATTTTTCTTGAACATAAAAATAATATTACTAAATCTTTGATTTCAAAATTAGATGATTTTTAGGAAGAACAAAAGAAGGATGAAGAACCACTAATATTTTTTTGCACCAACTGTATGAAGAAGGACTTCCTTGGAAGGTGTACACTAAGTAGCCTAAAAGTTTGCAAAATTTTTTAGGAGGCTCATTTAACTGAAAATTTCCCATCAATACCAATATTACTAAAGGTACTCAGGAAATCAAGTAAGGAATAAAATCAATTTCCAGGTATAAATCAAAACTTAATATCATTCAATACTTTGATTAATGCTTATTTTCTTGATCAGGTTCCTCAGCATGTTTATAATCCTGCAATTTAATGGAAAATTTCTAATCATCCTCCAATTGAATACCATACTTCATGGCCACAGTGGCCCCCTCCTTGGCCCTCTACTTTGAGTCATATATCCCCTTGTCCTCCAAAATGGTTTAGATTTTTTTCTCTAGAGAAGTCTTTCATGAAAAATCAATTAATTAATCAACAACAATAATCACAATTATCATTTAATGCACTATCAAGTCATTCTCTTCTATGGTCCCGGTTACTTGTGAAATCTTACCCTAATCCATACCCTACCCCTTATCGTAATCCCCCTACTCCTTATCCTTACCCATAACCTAGCCCTGATCCTAACCCTAGTCAAAACATTAATTCAAACCCTAGACCTAACCCTAGTCAAAATCTTAATTCAAACCCTAAATATAGCCCTCATTCAAACCCTAGAACTATCCCTAACCTTAATTCAAGCCCTAGACCTAACCCTAGCCCAACCCTTAACCCAAATCCTAAGACTAGTCTAGGCCTTAGCCCAAACCATAGCTCCCATAATCTAAACCAGCAGGTTCCACAATAATTTGAAACACCTATTCTTCCTATTGATTCCCCTATTGAACTAAATGTTACATATTCCATATTGGGGAAGGGAGTGAATTTGGAAACTTCCCCCATTACCACAGAACCTCCACCTAGAGATAAATCCTTGATTCAAAGACCATTAAAGGAGAAATCTATAATTGGAACATATTCTAAACTTGTTGTTGAATCTCAAAACCCTAAAATCTCTTTCAACCATTCTTATCAATCTAAAAAGAATATATTTGAGCTCGAACTTAAGGGATTTTTATTTTTTCTTTCACCAGATCCCTTATGCCTCTTAGAGAGTGATTATGAAGTTGTGGAAGTCTTTCATCAGTTGGAGAATCATAAATATATGGATCCCATTGAATCATGGTTTCAAGCAATCATCAGCACACATCATTCCCTCATCATTCGACAACTCTTGGTATCATATCAATTAAAGAAACTGGTTGCTCATACTTTGGTATGTATTCAAGTTTATTCTTTAAAACTAAGTGTGAGTATATGTAGAATTATGTTACGCACATAGATACATTGGAAGTACACCTACACTTAAAAGTGATCTTACTCTCTTGAAAATAGGGTAGGGTAATATAAGAGAAATGAATAAATATGTCATCTGAAATATAATTGTATAGCATCACTCTTGAAACTTTGATTCCATAAAGCACAACTTTTGAAATTTTTATTATTATGCACTCTCGTGGTAAGCCCTGTCAGAATAAATTCACTCTTAATGCCTCATATTCTATAAAGTGACTCTAATTATTGACCAATAAGTTAGTGATGGGTATTCTTAAATTTATGTTTAATATTGTTGAAGTTTGCAACAAGAAACAGTGAAATTGGCATCCAGAAACAATATTAAGCACCCATGATCCTAGTGACATTAAGCACCTACACTAGGGTGGGGCCCACACAGGCTATTCTTAGGTGCATGTCTATTTTTATTATCCCTTAATTTAGATGGAAATTAAACTATAATCTATTCTCAATGTGCACTTGAAAATAGTTAACTAAAGTGGAAAATCAGTTAGTTAAGTGAATTTTGAGTTAGAAGTTGATTGGTGGGACATGTAGAGTAATTCTAGTTGTAACTAAGTGATTCTAGTTGTAACAGAGTTCAAAGTGCTATGGTGCATGAGTTAATGCAAGTTGTAAATCAGTTTAACTCAGTTAAGTGAGTTAAAGTCAGTTGTGCTAGTTGTAACTGCAGATACACTAGTGAGAGATCAAATGAATTAAATATTAATTAATTCACATGTAGTGATATCACATGCAACTAATGTTTTTACTATTATTAACTGCATGCATGTCAGATCCAGTGGAGACCCAGTTGAGTTCTAGGTGAAAGGGAAGATAACTATCAGTTGTGAAATTATCCGCTTACACAAATGCAAGCACACACACATTGGATGAGCCCATGATACTTGTAGAGTCAAGGTAGGCAAGAAGGCATCAATTTTAGGGATTGCTTTCAATGAGGATTGCGCAGTGAAGGAAGGCTATCTGGAGACAGTAAATTGGCTAAGGGATTTACCAATTTTTGTATGAAAATGTGAGAAAATTAGTTGATGCACTGAGAGCTCTTGTGATTGGAGGTTTTTATGTAATTGTTTCATGATCCATGATATAATATACAATAGAATATGGTGGGGTTTTTGGCTATAATCTTTCCCTAAGAAATTATATGTGTTGTGTGTGATTGATCTTTCTTCATGCTTAGGTAATTGGCGATTGTGTTTTTAATTCCGTGAAGATTTGTAGAAGTGATTCAGTATTTAAATTTAGCATATTGTTAGATCAGGTGAATCCAAGATATACATGCATATTGTATAATTTCTACATGGTATCATAGCACAGGAAATTGCAAAAGTGAAGTAGGAGCTGAGTTTGTGGTTGGATAGAATTCGAATTTGCAGAAAGAATTTCTTGGTGCTACAGTTGATTCAAGATAGAAATGGATTTCAATGGCTTGAGGTTAAAGTATGCACTTGAGGGCAACTCAAACTGCATTTCTTGTAAGGACAGGATGGAGGCAATACTCGAAGACAATGGATTGAAGGAATTCATTGACAAATATGTTCCTAAGACAGATGTTGCAGATGTTGCAAATCTTGATGCATGGAAAAAGAAAGTGGAAAGGGTGAGGAGGATCTTATTGGAGGGAGTACGAGACCACATTGTCTCAAGCCTCCATGAGAAAGCCACACCATATGCTATGTGGAAGGCTTTGATGGATCTATTCCAAAGCAGTAGTGACCATAGGAAATTGGCACTTAAAGATAAACTCAGGAAGATCAAGATGGAAAAGAACGACACTATTTCGGTATACTTAACAAATTTTGTCCAATGTAGGGATGAACTTGGGGGTGTAGGAATAACTATCGCTGATGATGATTTGGTAAGTTTGGCTCTCGTAGGACTTCCTAAGAGTTAGCACAATTATGAAGACTCTGTTAACGGACGGGAAAATATTTCGGATTGGAAACGACTGTGGTCCGATCTGGTGCATGAGGAGTTCAGGCGAAACACCATAGATGGCTCTTCATCAAAGCATGATGATGAAGAGGATTGCGCTTTTCTGCCAAGGCAAGGAAGGGGAAAGGGAAGAAATTCCATTCCAAATCTGAGGCTGGTGAAGATGGAAAGGATCACAACATGTCCAAAGTGAAGTGTTTTCACTGTCATGAGCATGGACATATTGCCACAAATTTCCCACAAAAGAAGAAGAAAAATAAGGGTTTTGGAGCTGCAGCTGGTGAGGCCCTTGCCTCACATTTTGAGCTTGACTTCCCATTGATTACATGCATGGTGTCAAGTGCATTAGGATTAGGGTGGTACTTGGATAGTGGTGCTTCCTTTCATATGACAGGAGACAAGAAAATTTTCACTGACTTGGAGGAGAAGGATCTCAAGATGCATATTGAAATGGGTGACGATGAACAGTACAGTGATACCGGGATTGGTACCATTACCTTTCAGAGGGTATCGGTTAAAATATTTCATTTTAAAAAATGTAATTCATGTACTAGGTTTGAATAAAAAATTAGTCTCAGTTGCATTGTTAGAGGATAGAGGTTGTGATGGTTTTTTCAATGAAGGAAAATTTTTCCCTGCGACACAAAGCAATAGGGAAAGCCAAGAATATTAGGATTCGAGTTAAGAATCTCTATATACTTTATGTAGATGTGATTTCTATAGATATTCCTACCTTTGGGAAGTGTGAGAAAGTCATGCAATTGAACCTTGAGAGGGATTTGTATTTTCATGCAGGTAAGAGTGAACCTCAAGATGTGGAGCAACCACATACAGAGGATCATGGAGTGGGAGAAACCACTCATGTAGAGAAATTTTGAGCCAGATGGGTAGAGGGAGTGCATGCAGCTATACCACGAGGTGAGGAGTGGGGCGACATGCATGAATAATCCCAAGAGGGAATTTTGGGTAGGATTCATTGAGATGGTGTGGATCTCATGAATTGAACATAGCTACAAGGAGCCCTTAGAGCAGCAGTAGCAAGATCAGTTGGATTGATGCAGTCAGATTTCGTGAGGACATGAAATCAAAGTGACAATTTCAGATATTAGAGCGTAGATCAGAGTTGGAAGCAAGTGCAGAGTGCATGGATGCATATGTCAGCAACGCAGAGGATCTAATAGACATGTGCAGTAGCTAGCAACAATCATAAGAGTTTGATGATAGATGCATTATACTGATTTAGTTTTTTAGAGGATATTTAGTTTCTGAAGTGTTGCATGAAAAAGTTGCATGTGTGATAAACACTAGTGAAGTTTTGCATGCAAGAGTTGCATGGGTGAGAAACATTAGAGAAGTGTTGCACACATGAGTTTCATGTCGCATGCATGAAGTTGCATTTCACATGAAAAGGTTGCACATCGCATGCATGGAGTTGCATGTCGCATGCAAGGGTTGTGTGTCGCATGCATGGAGTTGCATGTCGCATGCAAGGGTTGCATGTTGCATGCATGGAGTTGCATGTCACATGCAAGGACATTCCTTTCCTGTTGAGAGGGAGTTTTGAAGTTTGAAACAAGAAACAGTGAAATTTTCATCTATAAACATCATTCAACACCCATGATCCTAGTGACATTAAGCACTTACACTAGGGTGGGGTCCACACAGACTATTTTTAGGTGCATGTCTATTTTTAGTATCCCTTAATTTATATGGATATGAAATTGTAATATATTCTCAATGTGGACTTGAAAATAGTTAACTGAAGTGGAAAATCAGTTAGCTAAGTGAATTTCGAGTTAGATTTTGGTTGGTGGGACATGCAGAGTAATTCTAGTTGTAATAGAGTTCAAAGTGCAGTGGTGCATGAGTTAATGCAAGTTGTAAATCAATTTAACTTATTTAAGTGAGTTAAAGTCAGTTGTGCTAGTTGTAACTGCTGATACACTTGTGAGAGATCAAGTGAATTAAATATTAATTAATTCACATGTAGTGATCTCACATGAAATTGATGTTTTTACTATTATTAACTGCATGCATTTTAGATCCAGTGGAGACCCAGTTGAGTTCTAGGTGAAAGGGAAGATAACTATCAGTTGTGACATTATCCTCTTGCACACATGCAAGCACACACACATTGGATGAGCCCATGACACTTTCACAGTCAAGGAAAGCAAGAAGGCATCAATTTTAGGGATTGTATTCAGCAAGGATTGCGTAGTGAAAGCAGGTTGTCTAGAGGCAGTAAATTGGCTAAGGGATTTGCCAATTTTTGTATGACAATGTGAGACAATTACTTGATGTACTGAGAGATCTTGTGATTGGATTTTTTTATGTAGTTGTTTCATGATCCATGATATTATATACAATAGAAGATAGTGTGGTTTTAGCTATAAGCTTTCCCCGGGAAATTATCTGTGTTGTGTGTGATTGATATTTCTTCATGCTTATGTAATTGGCGATTGTGTTTTTAATTCCGTAAAGGTTTGTAGAAGTGATTCAATATTTAACTTTAGCATATTTTTAGATCGGGTGAATCCAAGATATACATGCATATTGTATAATTTCTACAAATAATTCCTAACATACTTGTTTCTTGTTGGTTCTAAAAATTTATGCTCCAGGAAACCTTTTAAAGTTCCTCTTCAAAGGTATTGATGAGAATCCTCCTATGGTGGACCACACCTACAAAACTCTAACAAGATTTCATAAGAGCCCTGGCATGATCAATTTGAGGAATTTTTTAGTCATTATCTAAAGATGTTTTCTTTAAAATTAGTTTTCAGGGTAGAAGTACCAACTAGTAAATATTAGTAATTAAAAACTTTTCACACCATCCTGTGCTCTTAAGGAGCATAATCGCTTCCCCACCTATTGTAATATTCCCAATTTTTGCAGCTAATGGGAATGCTGCATTTTATTTTTAGTTTTCTTTATTCATGAATAAAAGTATGAGAAGGAGGTTTATTAAACTCCTAAGTTGAGAATAAATACATGCCCAATGTGAAAGGGGATAAATCCGGGCTATTATATTAAACAACCTTAAGTGTAAAAAGGGGAAATTCATTTGAATGGGTCAATCTTGGCCCCACCTATAGCGCAGATTGGAGGGAAGCTTATCCATCAAACACAACATACTTCTAGAAGAGGATATCTTGTGTGAAAGAGGATAAGTTGAAGAAGGTGGTTTAGGTTTTTGGCAAGCCCTCATGTTATGAAAAGAGGGAGAGGCAGTAAACAAAGGTTGTTGATGATATTCAAAATTTTATAGGTTGCTGCAGCAACTCTACTTCTCTTAGCTGTTTAGCTAGAGAAGGAGGATTTCCTGTTTAGGAATCCTCTCTCCTTCCATGGAGTATCTCTTTGGAGGAGATTGTGATGCATCTCTCCACTATCTGGCATTATGGACAAGATCCATCTCTATAGCAGCACTAGTTCTGTTGAGGGTTTTGCAGCTACCGTGAGTTGCAACAAGTGGGGGAAACTAGATCTGCAAAGATCTAGCAATTTGTGGAGTCTCCTCTGAGGGAGGGTGTCTTGTGACCACTCGGAAGAGGATCTCCATCATCTTTTGGTTTTAGATCTGTAATTTTTATCTGTTGTAAGACCATGTTCAATCTACAACGTTTTCTCCTTAGGGAACTGTGTAGATTTCACTGTTGTTTAGATTTCTCATTGTACTTTCTTTCTGGTGATTGAGGCTTGCCTCTCACTTTGAAGATTTGTAAAGTAGTTTTCTGATATATTCATATTCACATATGATATATAATGTAATGAAAATCATATTCAGAAATCCCTGAAGTTTTCTGCAATTCATGGTACAAAAAGCAAGATCTACACTTTATTATGCATTATTTTGTCAAAACCCCAAGGGGATTTTGTAAAGAAGGCTGTGCAGCTTCCAGATCTGATATGGATCTGATTTTTCAGCCATAGATCAGTTTTAGATCTTATTTTTAACCTAAAACAGCTTAATCTCATCAAATAAAACGTTGTTCAATCATTTCTGCAGCTTTTACATGTATTACTACTTAATTTATGAAGAATTCTTGCTCTTGCTTCATGTAAATTCAATGCTTATAAAAAGGAAATTCGTTATGGATCTGATTTCTTGCTACCATACTGTAATATGAGTTTAATTTCTGATTTCCAGGGACTCCCAGCAGAAACTGCGCAATTCCTGAAGGAGGGTTTCTCTATTAACTTAGCCCTCTCCTTTCACTGATTTTCAGCTAGTGTTGATTGTGGGAGATCTGTTTAAGCCCTCTAAACCCTTTTTTTTTTGCTAAAAATCTGCATGGAGGTCCAAAACAGCCTAAAATAAGGGATCCCAGCCCTAGACTACATTATTTTTACAATAGTTTGCTTATACAACGTTTCCCTTGAGTCTATTGTAGATTTTCCTGAGAGTGGAATTTCCTGCTTCTTACTTGTTTGGTTTTTGCTTCTCTTTTGGATCCATTCTTTAGATCTTTATATCTAAGGTTCCCAAGGGTATAAAACTCTAAGAGGATGTTTCATTCCCATACTTGTTTTGTTTCACCAATCTTCTATAGACAGATTCTGGAACGGGCCAGGAAGCCTCTGGTTTTCACCCTCTCTTTAGAGGTGATATAACCAGTAAATGCCCTACCGGTATATCTCTGGTTTAGATCTATTGGTGTGATCCCATATTTTTGTGAACCCATAATGGAATATCTTAAGATATTCCCTACTTTTCTTAACCCTTCCCATTTGGAACATTATAGTGGTATCAGAGCATGATCTCTGGCATAGCCTCTGAGATCAAGCTATCAATGGATTAAAGAGCAAAGGAAGACATCAAATTAATGGAGTAGATGAGATTATTCTCATCATTTTTCAGATCTAAGAAGGGCCTCTCCCAAGAGGTAAATCAAAAGAGAGAAATAAGAAGCACCGAGACTCCTAGAGGGTTTCGAGAAGAAGCAAGTTGCAGTAAGAGTTGAATGAGATTTCAAGAAGAAGAAGGAAGCCCTAGCACTTCCTATCAGCAGAGTAGAAGACTGGAGAATCCTATATCTCCTCATAGATCCACTATGCCCACTTTCTTTGAAGAAGGTGAGAAGTATAGCAATGAAGGGGAGGAAGATACTAGCGCTGATATACTTGAAGGAAGGAGGCCATCATCCTTGCCAGCAGTTGGAGACATCATTGATCCGGATGGAGGAAATCTTGTATTCTGTCAAGAGGTTCCTACATATCAGTTGATCCAAGGGATGCATGAGATTTCATCACATATTATTTCAATATCCATGGATAGCCAAGGGTTAGATCAAAGTGTTGATTTGAAGCAAAGGTATATCACAACGCTGTCACATAGTGGCTGTGACAAAGAGGCTTCATCATTCTTGGAGCATGTTGGAGGTATTTCTGTAGATTCAAAGCTTCACTGGTTTTAGAAGACCATACATGAGAGGAAGGTCTGACTAAGATATCTCATCAGAGATTCATTTCAGTATTCCATGAGATGCAAATTTCTTCAGTGGGTTAAAGGAGATGGTATTCTGCAAATGGAGAATGCCATGACTATGCAGCACATCACTCAACTTCCATATTTAAGTGAGTGTATGAGGATGGTGAGCAAGGGGTCACATGATCACTTGCAGACATATATGGACCAGAAATCTTGGTTACGCTAGTTTCCCTTGGGAGACTCCTATCACTCTCCAAAGGCACCTATTTTTCTGATCTATGCATTGAAGAGCAGTTATGGAATGTATTAGGAGGCATGGCAGTGCTGGTTGCCTTGGGGTAAGCATGATCTCTACCCAAAGATTCTCATTCTCTTATCTCATGCTTGGTAAATCATTAGTAGATTATATGAAGAGGGAGCATGGATGATGTGGTTGTTAGAAGGAGAGTTGGACATCACATGTTAAATCTTATGTCTGTGTATTCACCTATGCTTGAAGTATGTCTCATATTTCCATATGCATTTCTGTTGGAGGTATATTTCATGCATGAACCTTGGCTTGGGAGGGGGAATGACTCCCACTTGATGTGGTATAAGGGAGCTTGCTTGTACTATGTTGATGAGAAATTTTACATGTTCATCATTGTGTTGTTGCTCCAAGATCCACATGTTGATGAGGCAAGAAGGCTGCAAAGTCCTTGTTGCTATGGCTGCTTTTGGGTGAGTATGGTTGTTACCCAATAGCTCATTATTTTCTGAATCATGCCTTGGATTTCAATGTTATGTTGCAGCAAGAGAAAGCATGTAAAATTTGTTGGCAATATGATGCAGAGTGTTGTCCTTGATGGCAACCTACTTGATGAAGTTTTCCTTGATGGAAACTGACTTGTCCTATTTGTTAATGATGTAAATCTGATGTATCTACAAAGCAGTTCAGATGTAATGGAGAAAGGAATTCCTGTAAGGGCTAGAGCAATGATGAAAATGGTATGTCACAAAGCATACACGGGTTTGTAAAGGCGAAGTAGCGTATGTACGCGGAAAAGTACGTGCCAAGTAGCGCATGCCTATTTGCGCTCTAAATTTATAAAACCAGGGGAATTTACCATGGTATTGGCACACTGTATTGAGCGCTGGATTATCTATTTGATCCCGTCCAGGAATACCATCAACGGTTGAGTGGTTTTGACTCATGGTATTGACAAATGATAAATCTATATAAGAAGAAGAAGATCATAGTGCAAGTGAGAGCATAAGTCTGGGCTTTAATGAATACTTCACTCTAAAGTATATCTGCATGGAATGGGTAACAGTTTATTGATTGATCTAAATTAATAATGCACCTATGAAGAAAATGATGAAGAGGGATCTCTAGATCTGAAATGACTATGTATTTTCTAGATCTGTTTATGGAATGTTCAGATATGAGATGTGAAAATATTTGCTGAAGAAAAGGATGAGATCTGAGTTTTTTATCTGATCTGAAGAGCTGCACAGTATTGAAAAGTTTCAGATCTATACGCAGGTTCGTTTCATGAAGAGCGCGTGTATATGCGTGTCCACCTAAAGAAAAGCGTGTATGGCAGTTAGGGTTTCTGAAGAATAAAATGCACTGAAGTATATGCAGGTTTGTCTCTATGAAAGCACGTATGTATGCAGGTTCAGTGAAGTAAAAGTGCGTATGGAATATAGGGTTTTGCTGAAGTAAGTGGAATGAAATGTCTGATCTATTCTGTTGTTTTACTGCTATCTGTCAATGATGTATTCACATAGATATGGGTTGTTTGAATGTTGATTATGCTGCTGATTATGTTGATTAAATATCAAGTTGTTGGTTGATTGGTTGATGATTCAATGAATGAATTGATGGGGTTATGAGTTTTAGTTTGATGTACGTTGAGCTTAAATGTGTGGAGTGGGTCCAGTCTGAAAATCTGATGAAAAGTGGCCTACAAGGTGTGTTGTATGGAAGCTGTTGGATCCAGTATGAAAATTGATGAAACATGGTCCACAATGGTGCTGAGGGTCGAAGCCTTCAGTGAGGGGGTTGTAGCTCCCTTCCAGAAGAGGCTGTTAAACGAGAGTAGGGGGTAGTAGCTCCCTTCCAGGAGAGGCTGGTAAACAAGAACAAGGGGTTGTAGCTCCCTTCCAGGAGAGGTTAGTAAACAAGAAAAGGTTGTAGCCTTCTGCAGGTGGGTGCCTGCGTGATGGTATGAGTCTGCACCAGTAAATGGTTGTAAGAAGTTTTATTTATAATAAATATTGAAGACATAGATGACGACAACGATGGTTTTCTCCCGAATTGGGTTTCCACCTTAAATCCTGGTGTTCATGTGTGTTTCTTATGTGTGATGGTTTATTCTGTTATTACTGCACATGCTTACTGTTTACTAAACATCTGATGAATTAATGATGCAATGATCAAAGTAAAGAATTCAATGCATAATAAGATCTGTAGTAATACACAATTTTTCTTAAGGATATCTGCATGTATACGCGAGTTGGGTTCAGTAAAGTAGTGTATGGGTTTAGGAGAAAGAAAAATTAAAATTTTTTAAAGTCGGCGCAAATCTTGTTCCCCCCCCCCCCCCTATCAGTATTTTTCCCAACAAAATTTTGTTTCACTTGAGGAGGTATGGCCACCACATGACATCTCCTATGTTTATGTGTTTTGCATGGTGAAAAATTTGGCATGATTATCTCAAGATGTGCATTGATGATGGTACTTTTTATTGGGCTTATGTGACATATCATATGTCCATTAGCATGATTTGGTTTCATGATGCACATGAGGAGGAAAGAGGGCAGAAAGATCCCTTGTTGCTTTGGTGCTTTTGAATGAGTATGGTGACCACCCCATGGCTCATAATTTTTTTTTTCATGCCTTATTTATCAAAGATAAATTGGAGCAAGGAAAGGCATTCACATCATCTTTTTGGAAGCATGGCTTGTCCATCTTACATGGAGGAGATGGAGGATGGTAGCGGTCGTTGATTTTGGGGGGAATATGGCTTGACATATTTTGTTTACCCATATTACTCCTTCCCTTATTCTTTGCATAATGCTGAAATGATGGAGTGTGGATCCAACAAGGCCAACAGGGCTAAGAATGGAGGCATAGCAATGCTTATTCAATTTAAAAAACATGGGATGGAGGAATGTTTTGCATGATGAAGGTTTTCCTTTATGGGAGGAGCTACCTTAATTTATGTCTCTCATGTGTTTGTGATGGTGTTGGACATCATGTATTTGTCATCTTGTACTTCATGGTCAGAAGAGGACATCGAACCTCACAGTTGGAAGTCATCTCATGCATTGGTAGAAGACAAATTTGGAACCAAACATACATAACCTATTGCAGAAAATGGAGGAAGCCTTCCTTATGTGCATGCCATTTGGAGGGAATAGATGGTTTGCATCTACAATAAGATTTGCTTGAGGGCAAGCAACATTTTGCCAGGGGAGACTGTAATATTCCCAATTTTTGCAGCTAATGGGAATGTTGCATTTTATTTTCAGTTTTATTTATTCATGAATAAAAGTATGAGAAGGAGGTTTATTAAACTCCAAATTTGAGAATAAATACATGCCCAATGTGAAAGGGGATAAATCTGGGTATTATATTAAACACCCTTAAGTGTAAAAAGGGGAAATTCATTTGAATGGGTCAATCTTGGCCCCACCTACAGCACAGATTGGAGGGAAGCTTATCCATCAAGCACAACGTACTTCTAGAAGAGGATCTCTTGTGTGAAAATGGATAAGTTGAAGAAGGTGGCTTAGGGTTTTGGCAAGCCCTCATGTTATAAAAATAAGGAGAGGTAGCAAGAAAAGGTTGTTGATGATATTTAGAATTTGAGGTTGCTGCAACAACTCTACTTCTCTTGGATGTTTAGCTAGAGAAGGAGGATTTCCTGTTTAGGAATCCTCTCTCCTTCCATGGAGTATCTCTTTGGAGGATATTGTGATGCATCTCTCCACTATCCAGCATTATGGCCAAGCTCCATCTCTATATCAGCGCTGGTCCTGTTGAGGGTTTTGCAGCTGCTGTGAGTTGCAGCAAGTGGGAGAAACTAGATCTACAAAGATCTAGCAATTTGCGGAGTCTCCTCTCAGGGAGGGTGTCTTGTGACCACCCGGAAGAGGATCTCCATCATATTTTGGTTTCAGATCTGTAATTTTTATCTGCTGTAAGATCATGTTCAAGCTACAGTTTTGTCTCCTTAGGGAATTGCGTTATATTCATGTACATGTTTCATTGTTGTTTATATTTCTCATTGTACTTGCTTTCTGGTGATTGAGGCTTGCCTCTCACTTTGAAGATTTGTAAAGAATTTTTCTGATCTATTAATATTAAGATCTGATATATAATGTAATTAAAATCATCTTCATAAATCCCTGAAGTTTTCTGTAGTTCATGGTACAAAAAGCTAGATCTACACTTTATTATGCATTATTTTGTCAAAACCCCAAGGGGATTTTGTAAAGAAGGTTGTGTAGCTTCCAGATCTGATATGGATCTGATGTTTCAGCCATAGATCATTTTTATATCTTAATTTTAACCTATAGTAGCTGAAGCTCCTCAAATAAAACACTGTTCAATCATTTCTGCAGCTTTTACATGTATTACTGCTTAATTTATGAAGAATTCTTGCTCTTGCTTCATGTAAATTCAATGCTTCTACAAAGGAACTTCATTATGGATCTGATTTCTTGCTGCCATACTGTAATATGAGTTTAATGGCTGATTTCTAGTAACTCCTAGCAGAAACTGTGCAATTCCTGAAGGAGGGTTTCTCTATTAACTCAACCCTCTCCTTTAGCTGATTTTCAGTTAGTGTTGATTGTGGGAGATATGTTTAGGCCCTGTAAACCCTTTTTTTTTTTTGCTAAAAATTTTCATGGAGGTCCAACACAACCTAAAATAAGGGAATACAGCCCTGGTCTACGTTATTTTTACACTGGTTTTCTTATACAACGTTTCCCTTGAGCCTATTGCAGATTTTCCTAAGAGTGGAATTTCTCGCTTCTTACTTGTTTGGTTTTTGCTTCTCTTTTGGATCCATTATTTAGATCTGTAGATCTAAGGTTCCCAAGGGCAGAAAACTCTAATAGGAGTGTGTCATTCCCATACTTTTTGTGTTTCACCAATCTTCTATAGACAGAGTCTGGAACGGGCTAGGAAGCCTCTAGTTTTCACCCTCTCTTTAGAGGTGATATAACCAGTAAATTCCCTACCATTCTATCTCTGGTTTATATCTATTGGTGTGATCCCATATTTTTGTTAACCCATAGTGTAATATCTTAATATATTCCCTACTGTGCTTAACCCTTCCCATTTGGAACATTACACCTATTAAGTAACCTATTTACCGTTGATTATAATAAGAGTTTTTTTTCATAAGAGGTCTCACTACAAGCCGACCTACCATTATCATGGGCCCTAACAAGATCAACATTACCATTACTGGTCACCAAGCTAGGGTAATTTATTTCAGTTGAAAATTCTGAATACAAGAGGTCTCATCATGAGCCGAATTGTTATTTCTTGTTAGTTTTTGTGAATGGAACTATTGTTAGTTGGTTACCAAGCTAGGACAGTGGCCTTCAATTAATTTAAAAAAAAATGTAAATTATTTCAGATGACTCTGAATCTATATCTAATAGATGGACACAACCATTTCGTGGGGTTAAAAGGCATCCCTTCGAGGCTATTGAAACCTACTGGCAGTAGGGCCATGCTTGTGGTATTAAAGTTAATTTTACACTATGATCTACTTCGTTGTTTTTTTATTTCCTTGAATTCATTATCATATCTCTTTGAGAATGGCTTAAGATCATTCTGGTGTTATGCCTTGGATTTCTATCTTTTTGGAATAATTTGGTTTTATGGGCATGGGACCCTTACTGCAGGTAATTCACTTTTCCCAGAAAAGAGGAGCTTCAAGTATATGTGGATAATGGTATGATGGTCACCGTGGGAAAGTATTATTATGTCTACTTTTAACACCATGGATTTCAAATCAAGTCACTCATATTTACAATGAGGATATTAAAGTGAAACTTCTAATCAAGGATGCCCCCGAGATATTTGTGGAAAATTTTAATAGTTGGATATTTTATTCAAGTAATGACACCATCCTTGAAATATTATTCCTATGGCAGCCCTTGTGTCATACTTTCTTGAAATTACTTTAAATAAATAAATATTCCAACAGACACTCTGTTTTTTTAGAACAAGCTCTATCTATTGAAGGAAATGTTGATCACACAAAATTGCGGGAAAATTATTCCAAGTGTCCATAAATGTTTTAATCTTGATTTTTTTTTAGGGAGAAAAAGGACAACAATTTATTTCCTTGCACAAGGACATGCAAGATGGTCAGCATGGGAGGATGTTAGGCCTCTGTTTTTTCTTTCTTTATATCACATTTTACTTGAAATATCTCATGCTTTTTTTTAGTTTGAATGGTTATTATCATGGTTTTGTGCATTATCGGAGACAATAGAGTAAGTATTTACTATTTTCCATGATTCCATTTTTTTAAAGAGATTTAAACATTAAAAGTATCATTAATAATAGTTTGTGTGTTTGTAGGTTTATACTGAGTTGATTATATTTTTATGCATATGCCAACAAGAATTGAGCCTGCATTCACCTCCCTGTACTGTGCAGCAAATTCTTGTACCAATTGGGATTCCTGCACCAGTTTACTATGAAATTCCTGCACTCTGAAGAGTCTGCACCACGCATCTAGTTCTTGTACCATACTCACGTTCTTGCACCGGATTGAAGGAATGCATAGGCTACTTAAATTATTCAAATCCATAAGACATTACTTAGCTGAAAATTTGAATAGAAATTCGAGGATATTTTGGGAAGAAATTTTTGGTCAACGTTGCACTTAGTTCATCATCATCCTTAGACCGAGAAAAGAGGAGCCATTTACCAAAAGAATCCCTCATGTACCAGATTCAACTCCTCTATTTGACATTTAGTTGCACCATAACCAAATCCAATTTTATCCATGGAAAAATGTTATGATTTGTAATTTTTTCCTTCTATATTTTAATTGGCTTGTTAATAGCCCGATTTGTAATGTCAATGTCTATATAAACTTAGAGATCGCCTGGATGCAGAATGAAGGAAGGAGGGCAGGGGATGATCCCAATGTAGAATTATGTAATCATAGTTAATCTGTGGATCACTCCCTATATTTTTTGGAGTCTGATATTTTCCTGCATCATGTAAAGACTGAGATTCCAAAGATTAATCAAGGAATTTCAAGCTATGTTATGTTTGATTAAATTTTTATAATCTCTGTGTAAACTAGACCGTTGCAGAGGGTGCGAGCTGGCTGGGTTGTCTACCAGACCATCTTGACACCACCTTGAATTTTCTAGGATTAGGTTGGATTACATTTAATTTGTCATTTACTGTGTGGCAAGTGTGTGTAATATAAGATTGTAATGTTATTTCTTTTCAGTCCCTTTACTTATTTAAAATTGATTCCATTTGATTTGCTGCATTGAATACAATATTGGAAAATTGTTCTTGTAATTTAAAAGGATTTATTTACATCGAATATTAGATCGGATTGCGTGTAATGGTATGTCCCTCCAGTTGTTTTTTGTTCACAGCATCGACTAATGCTTTGATATTTTTCCCCTACAAGCTTTGAACCGACAGGTTCATTCTCCATAATACGAGATCAATTTCATGTCTGATTTGAATAATTATGATTTAATTTGGAGGTGTATGGAAGGTGAGATCGTAGCCTATTGTATTTATCAAATTTTAAATAACTATTTTTACAGAGGCTGTGTATTACTCAGGAGTAGAGGCCACAAATATATTTATGTCATTTGGAATTGTGATTCCTGTATACTGTAGAGTCGATGTTGATGAAATGAAACTACATCATGTTTGAGATCGATAATTTTTCTTGTTACAAAGGGAAAAAGAAGGCGTGAGAATTTATATTAGATCAATTTATTTCATAGATTTGTTTACACAGTAAATTTTCTTGCCAAGGTTCGATGATTCTTTCAGGTTTTATTTCTTGAAAAGGATTTTGTTACAAAGAGATAGATGAGGCAGAATTAGTGTAGACTTTTTATGAGGTTTATGCGCTTCTATTTTTTAATTTTCTTTGCACAAAGAATGGTTTTGAATTTATTTCAGCATTTACAGTCTTCCTTTTCGATGTTGTTCAGACATTTCTTGGTTTCTAGTCAAGAAATAGTTAGGATTTACCTTTTGTTTGCCAATAATTAGGATTTCCTTTCACAATTACTAATAGTGTAGGTTTGCCTTTTATTTTTCAAATGTTTTATCGAAGCTTGTTTTGAATTGTCATGATTGGATTTTTCTAAAGTTTCCTTTGAAGTGCAGGATTCAATTTAATTTGTTGATATTGATGTGAAAATTATACTAGATTTTTATTTGCAGGTTGTTTGGGGCTCTCTCTAGAATTTCCAGTGTTGTGCTTCGAAGTTCACAAACTCCCGGATTGACAATTAAATGTTGATCCATTAATATGCCCTATAATACGCCCAACACTTTTTCTCTATCTAGGTCTACATATATTTAAAGTAAATGCTTCCTGAATGGAAAATACAATCCATTTGAACAGAAGGCCTTTGGTCGAATTGTAAAGCCCATATCTATTTTAGGATTCTCATTCCTCAACTTGGAATTGTAAGTAAATAGTGTTTTTTCTTGTTGATCCAATTGAGTAGAGAAAGGTAAGCGGAAAATAAATTAGCGAGCAAACTAATATTAGAAATCTATTACCTTATTCGAAGGAAAAAAAATTCCTTCTCTCAATAAGTCGGGATCCCTCTTCGACTCATGAAATAAATAAGTACCTAAGCACAATTCTATAAATAAAATAAATAAAGGGTGAAAGAAGAGAAAGTCTTTCTGCATAGAAAGGTGAAACAAGTAACTTCGTTGTGGTATTGTTCAAGCTCATTGGTAGTGAAGAGATTCGTGTTCCTATATTGATTTTGTTGGGGTATTGTATAGGATTTATAGGAGAAGAGCAACACTAGAGATGAAAAATCATAATATGGTTATCTTAAACTCACAGTTATATATCACCCTTCCCTAGATTGAAACAATTGTGATTTGACAAGATCTGATATGTGTTTAACTTAATAAGGGAATGGATGGGACTATATATCTAACAAGATTAAGTGGGGAAGCCAAGGTAATCCACAAGATGAATCAATACTTCCTAAAATACCAAGACCTTATGCTTAGAGAATTAAACCTAAACAAAGAAGCTAAAGTTCTACTAGTGTGTTGCCAAGTGTTGAATTTTTTATCAACACCCTCCAAATTTTTCCCACACTTGAATTTTGGAGCCTATTGAGGATATTACGATCTATATTTCCATAATCCCTTCATGGTTGATTGATTTTTTTCCAAGTGTCAAAGTATTCTTCTCAAATTTCTAAATTGTCAAGTCACTTGCTCACACACATGCTTAGTCTCTGATGAGTTCATGAACACACTTCCTTTTGCTAGCTTGAACAGGCATTTGGGTGCAAACCAACTTAGCCTCGATTTTGGCTAAGTCTCCACATTTTTAGGAGTGGAGTGTGAAGTATACCATGCAAAAAATCATTGTGGATATACCGCACGGTATCTTAGGGGCTTCGGGATGGGTCGAGGCCCCTCCTTTATGTAAAGGGTTTGGGCTAGATTTAATTGTTTTATGGAACCCATGGTACTTGGACCATGGTTTTGTAATGATGTAATACTATAAAAAGGGATGTAATGCTAGAAAATATCAATTATCATTGTAAGTTCTATGGTTATGGGCTAGTTTTATATCTGTCTTTTGTAGCAAAGGAAAGTCTCTCCAGCTAAGTGCGCAGAGACCTTGGAAGAGTCTATAGCTTAGTGCACAGACCACCTGCAGTTGTGTGTGCAATTCGGAGACCTAATTGTACTTAAAATATTCATCATAGTAGAAAATAATAATTATGTGAAGAGATTATGTGTTTTTATGTGTTTCTTGTCTATTTGCTTAATATAAGTTGTTGTGAAGTCATTGTTCAAGCTGTGCATTGTAGCAGTACACCTATGATGTTGTATAATGTGTTCTATTGAATGTGGCAAAGTAAGTGAAGAGTTTAATAAAATGCAGTCTATTTATTTATGATAAAAGATAATAGTAGCATAGTAGATTAGCCACATCGTGTAGTCCCTCAAGGATGAAGAAAACTTGTTCTAAAACCACCCATAGTCACCTTGGGTGAGAATTCGATCCGCTTGCATGTCATTGCTGAAAGGTTCAGTGATCAAGGGTTTTTTTGGTGCACAACGTAGGTCAAACTTGGGTCAAGACCAATCAATCCAACAAATGGTTTTGTAGTTGGGACTGGGATTTGTGGACATGGCACTCATCGAAGAAGGAAATTCAAGATTGGATAGTCCATAAGGAGAGATAATTTGTATGTCAAGACAACATAAACCCTCATTTGACATCTGAAGCATGGTTACAAAGGTATATTTTCACAGAGTAGTACAAAATTTTCTTCATATCATTCCCTAGTGAATTATATGATTGGGTGTCAAGGTTGGCGGAAACAAATGATTTCTTTAAGAACAACAAACCTACAACGTGGACTCCTGAGTTGATACAATGAATCAAGAGAACTAACAACAAGATTTCAAGGGTTGTCAATTTTTGGATTGATAGCATATTGGGAGGTTTCATTATTGAGTTCACAATAGACTCGACTATGTTCTACAATGAAGCAGAGAGAAGATTATTCAAAGGACCACGAGGTAAGTATCTGAATTCTTTGAAACTCTAGATTAATATCCTTTTGTGTGAAAAGGGATTTTTGCAGATACAGTCATACTGTTAGTTTACTTATGTTTGTTGGAAGAAGTAAATATGAGTAGGAAATCGATACAACACAAAGTGGAAAAAGGTATAGAGTAGATACCAAAAAAGAGATATCGTGAATAAGATTTGAAGACCTTCCTAGAGGCTGATTATAGCTCTCTGATTAGTGAATATGAAGATGAAAAGGAGGAAAAATACCTAGATAACTCCCAGGAAACTCTGCAGTATACCCGCTTTCAGCTTGAGATTTTTTCGAAGCCCGAATCTAGAAATAGTTAGGGTGTTGGTAGTCTCTCTACTCCCCATACCCCTCCTACCCCCCATCCCCCTCCCCTTCCCCCTTACACCCCAAAAAGAGGTATGTATGATGACATTAAGCTACTTGTTTTCAGAGGAACTGGGTTAGAGGGTCCATAACAGTTTTGGTTTCTAGCCGAAGTTGTATGGAAAACAAAGAAAATCAATGATGAAGACATAAATAAGGTGCAACTCATTACAACACTACGAGATAGAGCACTGAAATGGTATATGAATTATTCGACTACACAAATGGTAAATTTGCATATATTAAGAAAGAGATGATACAGGAGTTTAATAAGTCAAATTCCTGATTTCACTACATTACTAAGTTAAAAGAGATCAAATAGGAAGTTAATGAGTTTTTTTGGGAGCTTCATCAAAGTTTTAAGGTGTTATTGGATCAAGTGAGCTTCAACATATCCCCATAGAAGCATAAATAATGGTTTATAGCTACGTTGTTACCACATATCAGGTTGCCATTAACAAAACAGAAGATTGCAACTCAATCCGAAGCTTTGGAAATTGTGATGAAGTTGGAAGCTTCACCGATAGGATACACTAATGCAGGTATGTGGTAGATTCAGATTCAACTGGAAAACCTAACCTTGCAATTGTAGGACATCAAGAAGCGAAAAGAAGTTAGAGAAGAAGTGTGGTGTACAAAGTGAAAATCAAAGGGCCATTCTAAGGAACAATGCCTTGTTTTTAGAGACTACATGGCTAGTGGAGCACCTAGTCCCTTGAATGTAGGATCCATTTTGTGGTGAAAGATATGCATGATGAGAGGCCAACATCTCTCGGAAGATTGTTATTTGTTGTAGAAATATGTGTCGACCCCAAGGAATATTTTTTGCAACTTTTGTAAGTCAGTAGGATATTATGAGAATAACTGTCAAAGTTATGACCTGATGATAAAGCGCAGTGTTGATACTTAAAAAATCAAAGAAGAAGAGCGCGCACATGAAGCCAATGGAAAAAAATGATGGTCGAGGAGGTTATCAAGGAAGAGGTTGAGGAGGTGGAGTTGCTCGAGGAAGAGGACAAATCATTTGCTATAACTGCATCTAGGTAGGTAATTTTGCAATAAATTTCCAAAATTCTACTACGATTTGTAAGTACTGCAAATATTTTGATCATGTAATTGAATATTTTCCTGTACTTATGGTGAATATGCAAGAGAAAAGAAACTAGAAGCCCACATAGAACATCCAAATGATGAGGCTGAAAGAGGGACCGATGAACCTTGTGTTAATATTGTCACTAGAAGTGGAGATGCGATTGGAAGTGATAAAGAATATTGAAAGAAGGAATTCGAAAATATAGGTGCATGGGTTAGAAATAATCTGGAGAAAGTTCATGTTTTTGATGTTCGAGGATAAAAGAAGGTGTTTATGGAAGTGAAGCAAAGTTTTGTGGATGTGGGAGCTTCGAATTATATTGCACAGCCAGGTTATAGTAACTACGACATGAGAATAGTTCTAACACATAACCAAGCATCGATGCATGATCAAGTTTTGAGACAAAATTCAGCAGATCAAGCGAGTAATTTGAGATCTTTTTTTTCAGACTTGTATGAAGTTGCTAAGATATAAAAATGCTATATAAGGGCTTCAGGAATTGATAAATTCTTTTGTATCAAAAGAGACATCATGAAGTGAGGTGTGTATAGTTAATAATGTACATCGACAGAAGATAACTGGAAAAGAGATGAGACTTAGTGCGCAGATAGGAGAGTATGAAATGGATCAGGTTATTTTGGATTTGGGATTTGATGTTAATGTTTTGACAAAGTAGACATGGGAAATAATGGATAATTTGAAGTGACGATGTTTAAATATTCAATTAAGATTGGAAAATTAAAAAAATATCTTTTCTATGGGAATATTATCAAGTGTTACAGTAGATATTGAAGGAGTTCGCACCATTGTTGATTTTGAAGTAATAGAAATTTTTTATGACACTAATCCTCATCCTACTTTGCTTGGAATTGATTAGGAAATTAACAATCTTGGAATAATCAATCTAAAAAATAGGCAAATTATATTTGAAGGAAGCAATATGAGGGTGATTGTTCCTTTAGATCCATCAGAAGGAGTAATATATATAGAGCCAATGAGAGAAGAATACAATGTAGAAGACATAGATAACATATATTAATTGATAACCAAGGAACAAGATTATATTAACCCTAATCCAAATTTCAAGTTGAGTTGGGATCATGATAGTACTTTCACATCAGATTCAGAAGAAGAACTTAAGAACTGGAAGAAAAAATTGCATGAAATATCCACAAAGCATTGTGCAAGAATACCAAAAGTAATTCATTGTATGACATCAGAGGTATGTAACCTGCCTTATTATGATGGTTGGGTAATGAAGAAACTTTCCTTAATGGTTATGAAGAGAGGGTACCAAAAGATAAAATATTGTTAGCCTTGGATATTGTCTTAAGATATACCCCTGCTAGATGGTAGGGCACACACAAGAAGAATATAGGATATTGGAAGGTGTGTCGAAGATTAATGTGGATCAAGTTTAGACAAGTGGAAATAGAAATAAAAAATAAATATGATGGTGAAACTAACCTAAGAAATCATATCCATCTCTGCACTACAACATGGAAGGAGATTCCACAGTAAGATGGGTACATGGATTTATTCACACATTGGAGACAGTTCCTATGAATCGGTACATGGAAAAAAAGTTGCGACAGGTTACTTTGACCTATGTAGACTTTGTGGATTATTTTATACTAAAAATAAACTTTGAGGATGAATTTATAGGCATAGATTCATCCCCTCAGATAGTAAAAGTGAAGATTTTTGAAGGTGTATCCACACTAACATGGAAGCAACCTAGTTGGGTTGTGTATATGGAGTATGCACTAGAATGCTATAACATTACTGTAGAAGAAGAAGAAGAAGACCCCTGAAACATCAAAATAGTATAATAAAAAGGGAACGAAAAAGTACATGGACCAAAGATAGAGATGCCAGATATCACACTGACATTGAAGACCAAGAAGGTGAACATTAGAACTATTATCACTCAGAAAAAGTGAAACATCATTTGACATAGTCTTAGAAGTTCATTTGTCAAAGGTATGGTCATAGAGTTCATTAGGAAAATTTAAATTTTTTCATATTAGCCTATCCTAAGGTCCAAACCCACCCCCATTCAGGTCATATTATGTCCCATCATTCATCATTTGCTGAAATATTCCATTTCCCAAGCTTTTGAATTCGAAAAGGTCACTTTAGCCAAGATTTTTTGTTTTCGTAGCAAATTACACAGTAAAAAGGGAGTTTTCACTACAAAACTGCTAATGCTTTCATAGCGAAACTGCTAGGAAATACACTAACTACGCTATGAAAAGGATTTTTTCTGTCTGTCTTTTCAAATTCAATGCTAGGTGTTAGTCAATGATTAGAAGTGTTAGGGTGGATGTCATTCGAGTTAGTTAGGTTTAAATCAAGGTACAATGGTCATGGCTAAGGTCATTATTACTGTTTTTAGCATGTATGAGTCATGATTAAGCTATGGGTTTTCATCGAAACTTTAAAACATTACCCAATTGAGTCATTTGTCATTATCCACTCCATATTTGCATGCTACTGAGTTCTGGAGAGCTGTTTCACCAAGCCAAGCTAGTTTTTGGCATTTTCAAAAGTTGTAGGTGTCATTGATCATGTGAGGCAAACAAGGTAGAAAATCATCATGGCTGCAAAGAGGAAGAACAATAAAGGTGGAAACTGCCTCATATATGAGCCATCAGACATGAATTTGATTAATGAAGACCCAAATACCTTAGAATTTTTCAGAATAACAAGGTGTTTGCAGTTTTTCAAAAGATTGCAAGGGTGCCATGTGTAGGTTTCTAAGGAGTTTGCTATCAATTTCAATGGGACAGCTTCAAAGGTGGGAATGTAAGGAAGAGAAAAATGGTTCAAAGGCTTCAAGTTCACCATGCAGGAATGTAAGGAATTTATCAAGCCAGAGCATAGTGAGATTGATCTCACAAATTCCATCCCAAGGAGCTACATGAAAGACAACTTCTCAAAGCTGTTGCTAATCATTCAGAAGTACTTCACGTGTGAAGGGAGGTATTATATGGCTTATTCCTACCACCTCAGGCTTCTGCTACATTTTTTTGGTAAGAGGTCTCTTGATTTACCCTTTTACTTATATAGAATTTTAGCTAAAATGTCAGATAAAGTTCAAGCTAAATCTGAAGGAAATGAAACCTCACTCTTTGATCATGGTATAATCAAGTTGCTGGTATTATAAGAGTTAAAGAGATTAGGCAGAGACTAGTCATATTTTTTGTTTTTCATTGGTTTTGAAGTAGACGCCATCACTCCTAAACCTAGATATATGCCATTGTTGTGGAGGTAAATCCCCTCTGCGGACAGAGGCGATCCCTACTAGCCCAGACCGGGTCTAGCAACAATCGTCACACGCTATAGTGTAGGTTCCTAATTGCAAATAAACCAACTAGCGATGAAGATTTACCTGGAATCCAACGCTGCCGCTTGTAGAGAAAGTAGTGCTCCCGTTCCTTAGCTCCGGCAGATCACAATCCTCACGATCTCCGTGATCGGACACCTGCACACGCAAGAAACAAAACAAACGCAAGCGTAAAATCTAGTATATGCAACTATATGTCAGTCAGAGAAGACATAACTCAACATCATAATCATCAACAAGAGTGGAACCATAACCAATAGTCGCTTATCATTAATCAATCAAAGAAGAATACAACCATAGCTCTGACGCTGAATTCTCCTTCGGAGGGTCGTTAGAAGAACGTGTCTCGATAAAGCCTGTCAGGGATGGGACAAAACTCTCTCTTCGGATGTCTCGACAATGATCTCCTTGCTTGGATTTGGCCTTAAGGGAATGGATCAAAGCTCGTGTAGCATTAGGCTCTTGGGAACTTGGAGACTAGATTTCAAAGGGGATGAGCAAGCTTTTATAGATGGAGGAAGGGGAGTTGGGATCCCTATAATCATGGGATTGGCCCTATCCTCAAGGAAGCTTCCATGAGAGGTGGAAAACCCCTTCCTCTACATGGAGATTCGGAGCCAAACCTCCCAACTCAAATTAGATACCAGTTTCTGGATCAGTTAGGACGAAACTTCCGCCATTTATTTTTAAAAAACACTCCTTAAAATGGCTGGCGCGAGTGCGACTCTGGGACAGAGCACCAATTGGCGTGCCCTCTTTGAAGGATTTCCCCCATTGGCACAGGTACTGGACTGGCTGCTCGCGCCAATGCAAAAAGGGGTGTTTTTAGGGTTTTTCACAAGTATTTGTCTTCAGGGCAATGAGAGTACATGTTTAGGGGAATGCCATGAAAGTGTTTTCAAGTTATGTCACTGCTCATAGGTCACGGAATGAGCCCTCCAATTGTGCGGGATGGGGAATTGCAGGGACGGTGATAAATTGCTGTGTAACAGATGCCCCCTAAAGAGAGAGAGAGGGGTGAAATGCTTTACTAGAACGTGTCCAACTGAAAACACCGCCGTCGAAAAACCTACGTAGAGAAGTACAACTGATATCTCAAATACATGATATATGTGGTATGGGCACAACCATCCATGACAGAGTATACAATAATCCAGATCCAAGGCATGGACGCAGCCATCCAGTGAGGATCGATAAATAGACTCAGGTATGGTCACAACCATCCAATCAGTGAGTCATGTAACTAATCATGATAATCCACAAAATCGCATCCTGGATCATAACAAACAGGAATTCAGGGTCTTGCGCTCCATCTCGACCCGAAAAAAGTACAAGTTCAAGCATGCGAATATGTGAGCTGAAGTCGAACATGCAAGAACATCGCCTAATTACCAGCCAATGATGAAAGCTGTTAACAAACGTGAGAGGTACCACCATTAATGCCAATGGTCATCAAGGTAATACAGGTACAATCTACGGCATGTGAACAATGAGCTGACGTCGAACACCCGTAGAATCACTCGATCAGAGGCCAATGATGAAAACCTCACGTCGAATGCGAAGAAACTACCATTGAGGCATGCAGGCTCCAAGGTACCAGAAGGGAGTCTCTAGATCAGCTTCCTAGATAATGAGCTGAAGTCAATAGGAAGTGACCATGATCAAAGGTGGGCCATAGTGTTTCCCACATCATGGACGCGAGATAGAGGAACATAATGTTTTTGTGAATCACGATCAGATGAGAATCAGAGGAAGGTTGAAACTTGCAGAGGTCAACTTTTCTTGAACACATGGCAGCACGACAGTGAGTTTGGTAGTATTTGACATCAATGGATCAGAGGTCATGGCGACGAGGCAAAGAGAAGATGAGAGGTCAAAAAGGATTACCCAAACCCACGGAGGCAAGTGGAAAACGAGATGAGATGTCCCCAACCCGACACGAATGCAGACAAGTGCCATGTTCAAGAGCGACATACTACCGACACGACAATGATTCTGGTTCCATTTTTCCCCACCATTTCTGGCGAGTACCCCAATTATTTTTTATAACAAGCTTGAAGGGGATAGCATATGCTTGTAATATAAGTTTCTCCTTCGGACAAATCCATCCTAGTACATTTAACGAGTCCTAGGAAGGAGCGACTCGAATAACGTCATTGCGACTGAATCCGATGTCATCAAGGTTTAACGAGTCTGACAAAGGAAGAACTCGGCATCTTTTCATATTTAGAGAGTTTGAAAAGACAGCGGAAAAGTAAACTCCAAAGGTCCCTTTTCGTAAATAGTTTCTCAGATCCGAAAAGGTATAAAACTTTGTCTCAGAAAACCTCCTAGTCGCGATAGGCTAGGGTATTCCTTTTTCGTAAATAATCTATCCCAGCCTGAAAAAGGGGTAAACGTATACTGGGTAGATGTCGTTTCGTGGCCACTTTAACGAGATCGAAACAACAAGGGCCTCGGCAATCTTTTCATGTTTAGAGAGTCAGAAAAGAGCTGAAAGATGACTCCAAAATGACTTTTTCGTGTATTTACCGAGTCTGAAAAAGTATAAAATACAACTCATGTCACCGTTTAAGCCGCATAAAGACCTGTTGCTGCACAGAAAGGCAAGTGTAAAACCCATTTTCGACAAAATATATTAAAATAATAATAAAAAATGACTTTTAAAACCTATTTAGATTTCAAAAAGTTATTAATAAGTCTCAAATGGTAAAAAAAAAATTACTTTTACTATTTACCTCATTGGAGAGCAACAGTGGTCCATTTGTGTGCAAACTTCTGATGGTGACTGCGACCGATCTGGGCTTCCATTCAGATCCTCATTTGTCCCAAGTAAGAGGCGCTTCCCTGAACTCCATTTCGATCCATTTTATAGAGATTTCCATTACGGATTAGACTTATGTGGAAGATTTTTTAAAATTTTAGGGCTCCGCCCATTGGCGCGGGTATCAGGCACGGACCCGCGCCAATGGCCTTTTTCATGCAAAGGGGTCGTGCCAATGGCGCAACGCGGTTTTTCCGTTTTAAATTTCCAAACAGAGAACAATCCAATGGATTTTTCCATGTAACAGAGGTCTAATCAAGGGTTTTTGATCATGTTGATGTAGGAAACCAAGCATGATGGTTATCGAATGGAAAGAGAGGGAGCATGGGGAAGAGGATGAAATGGCTATAGAGAATGAAAATTGCATGAATGCACTTAAGAACTGTGGACTAAAAAATTTCTTCTTGACGCCTTGCTTACGAGCTCAACCTGAGCTCCTACAGTACTTGGTCAGTATTTGGAATGAAAACGAAGGAGTGTTCAAACTTCGGGACCAAGTGCTGGAAATGGAGGTTTCTGATGTATACTTCATAACCGGACTGTCGCGCAGAGGCCCAGTGCCCATCTTGACAGGCAGCAGACCATCTGGTGAAAAGATGGATCAGGTAATGGCGAGGGTGTGCCCAAGGGCATGGACCGGATCAGGAAGCGGGAAGGTGGACATCCACACTGTCGAGGATCTAGCACCCAAAGTAGTGCTACACACCATTACACGAGCTGTAGGATCGCAGGCTCCACACGAGGCAACCAAAGCCCAACTCCTATTAGCCTCTAAGTGTATGAATCCCACACTATTTGATTGGGCTACAGCGGTGACAACCAATATCAAGAGGAAGCTTACAAAGTGCAAGAAATCCAAGCTGAAACAATTTGGCTACGGTTCCATTTTGGTAACATTCATCTTAGAACAACTACCCATATTTCAGGGCCAAGGGGCCATTGTTGCTGAGCCGATACCAAGAGAGCCAAGGATGGCTTGCTGGGCAGCGCTTATGCCCAGATCAGGAGGAGGGCAACAGATGTCCCGGAAGCCCGAGTTTTTTGGATGGTTACGGCGGCAGCTGATCGTGGTCGAGGATTGGCCCTATGCCGGGACCGATTTCACCGGAGACCCAGACCTTTTGCTCCCGAAGGGGATGAATGGGATGAAGAGTTGGGTATGACCTCTCTTTTTGATTTTTATGTTTTATGATTTTTTTTTTTGGTAATACATGTCTGTTCTAATAACAGTTGTTATGTGTATGCAGATGTCGGCCCAGAGAGACCCGCAAGCATGTCGCCCATTGCGCGGAGAACCCATGCTGATCATGACCCTTAGGCTAAGGGTGGTGAGGGAGGTAAACTGATTCAGAACCTAGAGGGCATTGCCTGGGGGATCCCGGACTATGCATGGCTAGCAGATGTTCTGCTAGCATACCAGCGACACACTGTGGGGGTGCCCAGTTGCCTCCACCGACTACTAAGACGCTTAGTGCGTGTGGTAGCATGTTACCACGAGCACCATGCAGATTAGACACCTAGGGCTTCTTTCATGCATATATTTTGAGAGACATTTCGTCTCCGGATGTATTAAGACGAACATGTATATTTTTTATTTTATGTGATGCACACTATGTAAACATTTCGACACACACATATATATATATACATACCTATTTCTAGATGGATCTTCTCACATGTGATGATGTTTTATAAATTGCGCAAATGTCTATCTAAAACCAAATTAGCTACTGCATCTGTCAATGTATTCATATGTCTGGGTATGTGCTGATATGTAATATAGTCAAAATTTCTCTCCAGCAGACGAATACGCAGATACAGACGTAAAATGGATGGGTTTCTTACTGAATAATGCCCGTTAAGCTGTAATACTACAAGTTGTGAGTCTATATACATAAGTAATTCACGAATGCCGAGGTCCACAGCCTCGGTTAATAATTCCAATACAACACTATATTCTGCGATATTATTTATAGCAGGACCCAGACACACACCTTGCAGGTTAACCAACTCACCAGCAGGATCATAGTTTACCCAGGCTACCGAAGACAGATTCCTGGTACTGCGGGAGGCACCATCCGCGAAACCCACAAACGGAGTAATGGACATCTGCACAATTAGGAAGACCCGATCAACAGAAAGACGCTTACATCGTACACCACACCACACATGCACACAAATGAATATACACACCTATGTACACACACCACACCAAAAATAACTTCAAGCGTATTATTTCTTAAGGTACAGCCCATTTCTAGGCTGCGCCAGCGGAACTCCTTCATAATCAATGAGCTCATAAGCCCCACTCTTCAATACTCGTTTTACTATATAGGGCCCATGCCACATGGGTTGGAGCTTTCCTACCCCGAGTTTTTTGTGCGCTTGGTTGTATAGGAGGACAAGGTCCCCTTTGACAAAGGAACATGGAGAGACAGATTGATCAAAGTGTGCTTTGACCCGCTTTTTCTGTGCTTCAAGGACTAAAATAGCCAAGCGGCGAGTTTCATCCAACCGTTCCAAATACAAGAGACGCCGGGAGGAAGTGTCCGGACGAGTTCTGACTAGCTTTAGGGAAGGAATTTGTACTCCTTAGGAGAAATTCGGCTTATGGGCTATACACCAATTAGATAGTGTAAGATCAGTCGCCTCTTTGCTAATGTCAGAGTATACTGGTAGAACAATTGGAGGTGCAATTGGACTTACATAATTCAAGCGTGCGTTGACATTGTCGAGCCAAAACCTTGTTCCGCGGCCTCAACACAGCCATTTACTGGGAGTGTAATATGGCGTTGAGCTATTGTAAATAAATAATCTTGATGTCCCATTTCGGCCATCCACATGTAATCTGTACCATGATCCGGTAACAATGGCACGAGGCCACTGAGGAAACATGCAATAAAGTATAGTTGAAGATAAATTAGGCAAAATTTGTCTGGTGACAGTTAGTGTAGAGCATAAGCCCCCAACTAGTAAAGTAGTCGACAACGACGATTATATATGCATGCCCCCTGGCCGAATGAGGGTTACACGTCATAAAATCTACGCCCCATTTTTTGAAAGGGCCGACGGTAATGACAGGATGCAGAGGGAGGGGTGGCGCATGCATCTTGCACTGAAAAAACTGGCATGCGTGACATTTGTGCACTGCAACAATACAGTGTTTAAATATTGACGGCCAGAAGTAACCCGCACGCAGAATCTTCTGGGTGGTGGCATATCCAGACATGTGACCACCACAGGCGCCACTGTGACAGTCATTTAAGACTCTTTCAGCCTCTTCCAAAGTCAGACATCGACGGAGCATCGAATCTACTCCAACCCGGTATAATGTATCTCCTACAATGCGGTAGGGTTGAGACTGATGTCGAATCTGATGTCGGGCATCTTTGGTCAACTCAGAGCGAAAGGATGACGTCTGAAGATACACTATAATATCGCCATACCATGGGTCACGGGTGCTGATAAGGAAGATGGTTTCGTCTGGTATATGTTCTTCAGAATAAGATGGTGGGGAGTCTGTCGGGAGGGAGCAAATAAGATCCACGAAAACCAGTGATTTGGTCGACTTAGCAGTAGTGAACTCTAGGTCGAACTCCTGAAGGATAGCGATCCATTTGGAGTATTTTCCCCCTAGTAATTGTCGAGAAAGAATATATGTCATGGGGTTGCAATCTGAAACCACGGTTACGGTACGCAGCAGGATGTAGTGGCGGAAATGTTGCACATCTTGTACAGTTGCTAAAGCTAGCTTCTCGACGTGAGCGTAACGCGTTTCCGTGTTGAGAATATTTCGTGATAGATAGTAAACAACGTGTTTGTTGCCATCGTCGTCATCCTGTACCAGAACCATAGCTATGGTGCTAAACGCGGCAGCAAAGTATAAAGTGAAATCACGGTGATAGTTTGGAGGTCAAAGCAACGGAGCATTAACAAGTAACGTCTTCATCTTCTCAAAGGATTGTTGAGCAATGTCATCCCAATGAAAGGGAACGTTCTGCTTTAAAAGACACGTGAATCCTTTGGCCACTTCCACGTAGTTCGGTATAAAGCGTCGTAGGAAGTTAGCTTTTCCCTGTAGACTCTGTAATTGATATAACGAAGAGGGTGATGGGAGATTGACAATGGCCTCAACCTTTAGGGGATTGAGGTGAATTCCGTCCTTGGAGACTATGAACCCCAAAAGATGGCCAGAATCCATGCAAAAGACGCACTTATGAGGATTGAGCCGGATATTATAGCGTCGACAGCGAAGGAAAATCTGGCGGAGGTGTTCTGGGTGGTCCTCTCGCCGAGCTGAATGAGCTAGAAAATTGTCCAGATAAGGCTGAATGATATGGTGTATGTCATGGAACGCATAAGACATAGCACGCTAGAAAGTAGCTCCAGCGTTCTTCAAGCCGAACGGGAGTTTTTTATAAGCGAAAGTACCCCACGGATAGATGAATGCAGTCTTGTGTTGATCAGCAGGTAGAATGTTTATCTGATTGTACCCAGAAAAATCGTCCATTAGGGAATAAATCTCACTCCTTGCACATTCGTCAATGATTTGATCTATGAAAGGAGTGGGGTAATTGTCCTTTGGACAAGCCCGATTAGTATCTCGATAAACAACACAAACTCTGATAGTACCATGTTTCTTATCTACAGGGACAATGTTGGAGACCCATTCTGTGAGGGGAATCAGGTAAATGAAGCCCGCGTTCAGAAGTTTTTCAACTTATGCTTTAATGGCAGCGGCTTTGCGAGGATGCATAGGGCGTAAGCATTGGCGCACGGGTTTCACACCAGGATAGGTAGGAATCTCATGCACTACTATGCTGGGATCAATCCCGGGCATTTCCTCATAGGACCAGGCGAACACGTCTCTAAATTCTCGAAAAATATTAGTATAAACTCATATCTCATTAGGAGAACAAGTCACTCCCACATGTATGTTCTCAACTATCCCCGGTTTAACGGAGATGTTGATTGGAATGGTTTGAGTGATGTTGCTTAGGTTTCCCTCTGAAAGCACCTCATGTGTCAATATGGGCATTTGGAGAGGTGGAGTGGGAACCTGAGATGCGAAATGCTCTAGAAAATCTAACATTGCCCCCAAGCTAGGCATGAATGAGGAACGATGATGTCCATCGCTCCAAGGAAGCTCCTCAAGAGACATTGTTTCAACAATGGCTTCATTAGAAGGGAAAATATCTTTAAGAGGATCAGGCGAGTCGGCCTCACTGAGCCAGGGGGATTGAGAATAGATTTCTAAAGCCATGCTCAAAGGAGCATGCTGAGGAGGGAAAGGATCAGATGCAGCGACGATTTCACAGTAGGTAATCTCTACTGGATTTAAGGGCATCGATTCTCCAAACTCAGCCACCTGCTCAGGCGTAGGGATGAGCCATGGGTCGTCAGACCTAGAGATCATATTAACTTGAGCGGTGTGCAATGGCGGTGCGGGAAAAATACCCATGAGGACGGGGTCCTTGAAGAGACCGGATCCTACACTGTCAGGGGGATTTGGGATCTGATCCACTTACAGAACGTTGTTCTCAGAGGTGGAGGTGAAGAAAGACAACTGATCCACAGTAACGATTTTTCCCTCGTGAGGGAACTTAATAAATCGAAAGAGGGTGGAAGACACGCATAACATGGCGTGAGTCCAACTGCGGCCGAGAAGTATATTGTAGTTAAGCTTGGCGTCAACTACTTCTACTTCTACGTTGACTGTCTTCCCCTGTAGGGTAATCGCTAAACTCTCGAGAACACCCAGGGGTTTCGATTCCCGACCATCAAATGCCTCTAAAGCATTAGGAGATGATGAAAGGGCTAGAGAGCCAATGGCCTTCCAGCAAGTGGACGATATGACACAAGTAGAAGCACCTTCATCCACAATGGCCCTATGGATGTTAAGACCGTTGATCCCGACTTGAATAACAAGAGTGATCTGATGTGGAAGTCGGGGGGTAAAGTTCTCTAAGTCGAAGGTGAGAAGATTAGAATCAGTGGGATCGATCCCACCGATTACAGACAACAAAGCTTTCCATTGTGACGAGCAACTTTGAAGAAATTCCAATGCAGACATGGCATAAGGCGCCTGTGCCAAATCCTCAAAAATACTGTAGTGTTGAGCGCATGGGAATTCGGATTGTAAGAAGGTCTTCTTAGAACACCTTTAGAAGGTGGCCTCACAACAGGTTTGGCAGTAGGCTTCTCAATCTCCAACGAACCGGAGACAGGTGGGGGAGGTGGACCGTCCACAACTGCCTTCCCAGGTGCCTAACACGATTCATTGTAGTCCTTCGAATGTGTAGCAATAGAGATAGGTGCAGCACCATTCATCATAAATACCTGAGACCCAAATGGTGCAGATGGTGAAGGTTGTTCAACCATCTGGGTCTGTTGAGATAGGAACGGTTCTTTAAGAACTGCCGGAGTCCCTTTGGAGCCTTTTAGAAGTTGACTAACTTCAGATCATCGTGGACAATCTTTTGTATAATGATCTCCTTCACAAATGAGGCAGGGGTACTTCGGTTTGCGTTGGGAACCGTCCTTGGTATGAGGTTTGGACTCTGGCTTTGGGGCGTCGGATTTGGATTTACCTTTCCCCTTCTTTTTCCCTTTAGAGTTTTTCTCTGTAGGATTGGCCTGAACGACATTAACCTCCGCAGTTTTGCCAGAATAGGGAGGGGCGGGAGGAGAAGAATTATTGGATGAGTTGGACTTCTGCTTCCCATTCGAAGATTTCTTCGAATTCTGAGACACAGAACCAATAACACCATCCACCGCCGGGGTAGGTGGAGCTTTAGAGGTTCCAGACCGTGGAGCATCAGGCAAAATATCATAAAGTGTGTCGAACTGAGAGTATACCAGATCCAGATATTGGGCACGCGCTATGGCTTGTTCTTCAGTCACACACGCTCCCATAGAAATATCTTGAGCGATTTTGTTAACGAAGGAGGTGGTGAACCAATGAGTTAGTATCTGATCAGGTATATGAAACTTGATCAGTCTACGACGACGTCGCCACTCATGAATGTGATCAGAAATGTGGGTGGCTTTGTCCTGCTTCAAAGAATTCAGGAGGTGCGTCCTGGCTTCGTGGTGAACCAGTAACTGAAAGTGAGTCAGAAAAGCCATGGCTAACGTATTGAAGTCTTGAAAGATGCCACAGGATAATTCGATATACCACTTAGCAGCAGCGCCAATCAAAGTGCGCTGGAAGAGGCGCAGACGGATCGAATCATCCACCCAAGAGTTGGACGAACACCAAAGATGGTAAGTCATCACATGAGCTTGGGGGTCCTCCCCAGCTTTAACCTCAAACTTGGGGCAATCAATGGGCACCTTGGTAGGAACCGGAGGCGAATAAGGATTGTGCAAAATTGGATCATTCGTTAATTTTGAAATGTCCGGTAATTCCAAGGTAGCCAGAAACGGCAATGGCGGATTGGACGGCATACCTGGCCCTGGATAAGGACCAGTACCTATACTCCACGCTGGTTGAGAATAACCTTGCCCCCAGGGGTTCTGTCCCGTAGGATTCTGACTGTAGGGGGTATAGGTCGTATATCCAGCCTGATTCGGTTGCTGGTAACCAGCGTACGGGGCTTGATAACCAGAGTATGGACCCTGATTGTAAGTTGGCCCTGTGTAAGCAGCATTTGGATTTGGTTGCTGAGTATAGGTGTAGCCGGGTTGCTGAGAGTAATAGTTAGAACCTTGGGGTTGGCTATAATTCGGTCGATATTGACCATGAGAATAGTAACCGCCTTGAGGTCGAGTGGGCTGCTGATAGGTGGGACCCTGCTGAGCCTGATAATTAGGGCGCGACGGTTGATTTGGCTGCGGCATTGAATAATTCGGCTGTTGGGCAGGGTTGACAGGATGTGCAGGCTGGCCTGGCTGAACAGGCTGACCTGGCTGCCCTGGATAAACAGGTTGTGCCGGTTGTGCAGGTTTTCCTGGCTGTTGAGCAGCACCAGGTTGTGCCGGATGGAACGGTTGGCCTGGTGGAGGGACACCAGGTTGTGCCGGATTGGCCGGTTGGCCTGGTGGCGGGATACCAGGTTGTGCCGGTTTGACCCGCAGCAAGACCATAAGATGGTCCTGGCTGATGTGCAACGTTGGGACCAAGAGGATACTGCGGTTGCAAAGGTTGAGAAGGTTGGACTTGCCCCCCAGGACCGTATACCGGCCCGGGTTGGTACGCCGGTTGACCTGTGAGTCCTTGAGGTTGCCCAGTTGGGACTCCAGGGAGAGGATGCACGAGTTGACTGAAAGGGTTGTAATATTGTCCTTGCGGACCGTATAATGGCCCTTGCTGGCCCGGAGGGTAGCCTTGTATGGGCTGTCCCTGCGGGTCATAAGGATAGCCAGGCTGGCCCGAAGGTTGGCCTTGAAAAGGTTGTCCTTGCGGGTTAAAAGGTTGTCTAGCCTGGTTATAAGGTAAACCCTAAGCATGAAGTTGAGCCTCAGGAGCAGGTAAATGTAAAGGGTTCCCATGCTCATCGTACTGATATGGAAAAACGTACACGAGTGTACCATCCTGTGCATAATGCGAAAAGTACGAGCGGTTGGGATCTTAAGAGGACTGTCCGACCTCGGGGTTCGACTGTTGCAGAGACAATCGATACTCCTCCGGAGAGATGTTCTCCGGCATAACAGATGCTATGTAGATATCTTCGGGAAGGGATGTGGTCCTTACGGACTGGGTAGTAACGGCGGGTGCAGATGCAGCCACACAAACAATGGGCATGGAGGGTACAGAAGTAACCTGAGGGGATGATGTAACGGGCATTCGTGGAGACATCCCCAATGAAGGAACAACTAGCCTCGTAGAAGGACCTGATACCCCCATAGAGGCAGCGGCGACAATGATCTGACCCAAGGATCTATACCCGGCGGGTAATGAGGGACTAGGGGATAACATAACAGATGGTTCAGGGTTGTCTCCTGGAAATAATCTCCGAGGAAATAACTAGTAATCTTCACTGGACGTGGGGATTTCCTCGCTAGATTCACTCATGCTTAAGCCTGCCGCTAGATCTCGTAATAGACGACGAGGACTAGGAGGAACAAAAGTAGCTATAAAAGGCGAACCCGATGTAAGAGGAGGGAAATCTTCCCCTACTCCCAATCCAAACCAAGGGTCGGAAAAGGGCCAATTGAACTCAACTGGTCCTCCAAAGGGCTGCTCAGACAGAACCAGTCCCCCGTCGGGAAACTCGGAAACGATGGGCTGTTGGGGTTCAGTAGAGGATTGAGAAGCCTCTGATGAATCATCCTTATATGGACTACCAGTAGAAGAAACAGAAGGTTCCGCCACTGTGACAACAATGACAAAAGATCAAGCACAACACACACGGGCTGAAAAAGAGTCAAGACACACAATCAAACGGCCAACAAGAAAAATCTAACAGGGCGTGTGATCGCGGGTGATTTATTTTACCACATTGAAACTTAGAAACTTCACCATTTCATGTTTTAAGAGTCGAGAAACAGATGAAAGGTGACTCTATCACTTTCAGTTTTGAAGCAAGCACGAAAGGACAAGCGCTTGGTGATCCTTTCAAATTTAAAGAGTCAGAAAAGATCAAATGACTACTCAGGAATACTAGGCAAAGGGTGTACCAAATAACCGTGAACTGCAATATACACCTTGGTTTCAAAAATGAAGGAGAAATCAACCAAGGACTTAACGTACGTGCAGGCAATCTCCCCGAATGCTGTGTCTGGTGTATCACGGGTACAGGGAAGTAGACTCGGCTTCCTATGGATAAAGGATAGAAACCTAGGGGGGTCTCCCTTTATATACTCGACGGTACGGGGAGCACAAGTCCGTACTAGTGTTGTCTAAAGCCAAGAGGCGAACGACAGCTACTAGGTTTAAAGACGCCGGAACACGTCTCTAGCCTAGACCACTAAATGTTGCGTTAATGTTTCAATGTTGCCTTAGTGTAAATTGAGTAAATTTTAATGTTTATCTTCAATTACGTTTCAGTTTTCAGGCCCTAGCGAGTGTGATGTCACAAAATCTCCTAAATGCACACTATATGCCACAGTATATCATTTCATTCGATGAAAGCTAATTATGAGAGAGTTGGGAGCTTTTCACACAAACAAAATGATCAGAAAACAACCAACAAAGCCTCTAATGCAGCTAATGTAAACCAAAAACTTTCTCTCAAAGTCACTAATCACTAATAACACCGAAAATATTTTACTTTGCACTAACTAATCAAAAGCAAAAGAGATTTTTTTAATATTTTCAATGTTTAATAGCAATAAGCACTAAAAAAAATGAAAACTAATGAAGAGCAATTTGAGATGCGATAGTAAGAGAGAAAAAATCAGGAAATTCACTCAATGACAAACACGCAATCAGACCTCAAATTGACAAAACAGTCCCTCAAAACCAAAAGAATCCCAAAGACTCAAATGGACCATGTAATCTAGGCCCAAACGAGGCAAAGCGAAATTCGAATGAAGAAGAGAACAAACACTCAAATAACGCAATAAAGTGATAATCAATCGCTAAACGAATGTAAAGAAGCAATCACAAGGTCGACTGAACCGATAGAAACCCAAAACTCCCAAGGGAGGCTCGACACACAAGAGGACCTAGATGCCCTAGGGCTAGAAAGTGAAATTGATGGAAACAGGCAAACAACCAAAGGACGAAGGTCACAGCCAGTCAAACAAGGCTCCAGAACACTCAAGCAAGAGAAAAAACAAGGCCAAAATCACAGATCAGTCTCAGAAGGCTCAAAACACAGAAAACCCTAATACCTCACAGGATTGGTGCGACTGTGAGGTTGAAATTAGCGCTAGAATGGAATTGGCGCGGGTGATACACAAGCAACCTACGCCAATGGGCGCGACTCTCAAGCTGAAAAGCGCGCCAGTCGAGTTAACTATGGGAAAAATAAAAAAGAGCAGTCCAGACATAGACCAGTGATGACAAGGCCAAACAAAAGCCAAACAAATAGAAAAACAAACCTAAAGAGCTGACCAAGCAAGCAAGGTCAAGAATCAACCGAAAAGACAAGACAACACTCCAAGTGTTCAGTTCATAAACTAAACCGGAGATTGACTGAAGCAACGTTGATCTACTTCGCTAATACAGAGCAAAAGCGTTTCGAAGGCTATCTGACTAACTTCAGGCTCCGTCTGTAGCTTACAAAGCAGAACAACAGCAAGCCAACGATCCCCAGTGGAGTCGCCAATTTGTTGTGGAGGTAAATCCCCTCTGCGGACAGAGGCGATCCCTACTAGCCCGGACCGGGTCTAGCAACAATCGTTCACGCTATAGTGCAGGTTCCTAATTGCAGATAAACCAACTAGCGATGAAGGTTTACCTGGAATCCAACGCTATCGCTCGTAGAGAAAGTAGCGCTCCCGTTCCTTAGCTCTGGAAAATCACAATCCTCACGATCTCCGTGATCGGACACCTGCACACGCCAGAAAAAAAACAAACGCAAGCGTAAAATCCAATGCATACAACTATATGTCAGTCAGAGAAGACATAACTCATGATCATCATCAAGAACAAGAATGGAACCATAACCAATAGTCGCTTATCATTAATTAATCAAAAGAAGAATACAACCATAGCTCTGACGCTGAATTCTCCTTCGGAGGGTCGTCAGCAGAACGTGTCTCGATAAAGCCTGTCAGGGATGGGACAAGCCTCTCTCTCTGGATGTGTCGACAATGATCTCCTTGCTTGGATTTGGCCTTAAGGGAATGGATCAAAGCTCTTGCAGCATTAGGCTCTTGGGAACTTGGAGACTAGCTTGCAAAGGGGATGAGCAAGCTTTTATAGATGGAGGAAGGGGAGTTGGGATCCCTATAATCATGGGATTGGCCCTATCCTCAAGGAAGCTTCCATGAGAGGTGGCAAACCACTTCCTCTACATGGAGATCCGGAGCCAAACCTCCCAACTCAAATTAGATACCAGTTTCTGGATCAGTTAGGACGAAACTTCCACCATTTATTTTTAAAAAACACTCCTTAAAATGGCTGGCGTGAGTGCAACTCTGGGACAGAGCGCCAATTGGCGCGCCCTCTTTGAAGGATTTCCCCCATTGGCGCGGGTACTGAACTGGCTGCCCGCGCCAATGCAAAAAGGGGTGTTTTTAGGGTTTTTCACAAGGAGTTGTATTCGGGGCAATGAGAGTACATGTTTAGGGGAATGCCATGAAAGTGTTTTCAAGTTACGTCACTGCTCACAGGTCACGGAATGAGCCCTCCAATTGTGCGGGATGGGGAATTGCAAGGACGGTGATAAATTGCTGTGTAACAGCCATCACCTTCAGTGGTAGATAAAATTGAGCCAGTGATCATGTAGACAGAGCCATTGCAGAAAATTGACACGCCCAAAGTTACACCTGTAAAACAAAAACCAATAGTGAGCAAACATGGCAGCAAGAGTGTTACAAGAAGCCAAACAGTGGCTAAGGGTAACTTCCCATAGTCCAAGCTGAAGATATAGATGAGGGAGGAAAGAAGCTCAAGAAAGCCAAAACAGCTAAGAAGTTAGAGTTTGAAGGTGAAGATGCAGGATTCATGTTTCAAGCTAGGAAACCAATGACAAGACATGCTAGAAAGGTCTTGGAAATCAGTAAATAATCTCAGAGGGTCATTGAAATTGTCTAGCCACCACCAAGCATCATTGACCTTTCCTCACCTGCAAAAGAAGAATTAGTCATTAAACAAAGGAAAGGAAAAGATAAAATCATTGAAAAAATAGAGATTGAGGTCCTAAAGGAGCAGTTGAAGCTATAAAATGATGAAATATTAGTCTTGAATAAAGAGGCAAGGAAGCACTAGGTGTAAAAGGTACAGTTTGAGAAAATGAAAGAAATTTGGGAGGATCAAGTCACAAGTGTCTCTAAGACCTTGGACAACACAGAAAAACTGAACAAATGGACTAAGCCATTGAGAGGAGAGGTGAAACATCAGAAAAATGAACCTGCACTTATATTATAAGAATAGAACACTGAAGGACCAAGTGAAATACCTTCAAGAACAACTGGAACCGATTCATGAAGATATGGAGAAGAAGGGCTTAAAGATGATTGTGGTTGAAGAGCCCATAGCTCAATTAATCATTAATGAAGAGGAAACACCTCAAGGGTCTTAAGTTGAGGTTGAATGTGTTTTAGAAGGTTCGTGGCGTGCTGAGGACCAATTTTTTACAGCTGGAGGTCACCTTTTTGAGACAGTGTTGAAATTTGGAAATTATGCAGTTTTTCACAGTTTCGTAGTGTTTCCTAAGCTTAAAGCCAAGAAAACGCTATGAAAATTTCTGTAGCAGCGTATTTGCTTCCAGAATCAATTTTTGCAGTTTTCAAGGAGGGATTTTAATGGTGGTGAGGTTTCATGTCTTGGTTGACACCATGGAACAACAAAGGAGCAAAAAGTTTGGATGTAGAAGCTTCATTTTCAACGCTACGAAAGTTCACTACAAAATTGTCTTGTTTTTGTAGCGAGCTACTTTGAAGGTTTTGAAGCATCCTAAAGGAATTTTTGGATGGTTGGACTCCTCCAACAAGTCAAGGGACCTTACCATAAAACATTTATGACTTGAAGAAAGTGTTGTGGAGACAACTCATCAACTAAAGCTCTTGTTGAAGATAAAGGTCTTGCATTCCTGAAAAATAGGGTTTTGTTCCACATGTCTAGGAGGGTTTTTAATATGTAAAGTAGTGATGAACTATGTCATAGACTATTCGAGCATGTGATGCTTATTTGTAACTGATATGTAACTATTTCACAAAGATAAGGTAGAATATGTAATAAATAGGAGTTTGAGTCCTATTAGGAAATGTTATCTTTAGGGTGTAGCTATCATTTTCTTGTTAAAATACATGTTTTTCTATTATATGAGGTGTCACAAGAAGAATTAGATGAATCTATCCATCAAGCAGATCATCCTTGCTTTAAGAATGTCTATTTAAAGACAAATCATTGAAGTAGTAAAGGGTTGGAGACTTTTTGCACCAAACTACTGCTTTATGCATTTTGACTCATATCAGTAATACAGAGGGCTTTCTTCTTGACAGACCTAGGATTCTCATGGGGTTTTCAATGTATTTCTGATCTATTATCTTTATGTTTACCACTTGTAGAATATTTCATCCCTATTACTCAAAATTCATATTTTTATGCTCTGACTTCCTTTAGTGATGAAATTACTGTGTTGCTCTATGTTTTATGTGTGATTTGTTTGTTAAAGACCCCTATCTGAATCAGCTTCCATGTCAAGAAACCTTTCCACTGAAAATATTGATTGTTGACTTCATAATCCCAGTGGTAGCAAGCTTGCATTATTTCAACCTGCAATCATAAAAACAAGATACATATTCTATAGAGTTAACCATCTATCAATATCATTATCAAATATCATAAACCCCCTTGAGAGAGCCCTCTCAGACTGAAGAGGCTAAGCTTTAGTCAAAAGCTGGTTTGAAATAGTTATATAGGGTTTTCTGATCAGAAGCCAATCAAGTGCAATTTTTTGATAACAAGATCAAAATAAGATCCTAATTTTTCAATAGTAAGATATTACTAAGACGAGGAGATAGTTAGAAAAGTCATAAAATTACTGCATGAATATCAAGAACTGTTTCCCACTAAATTTTTATATTTGAAGGGAATATTAGGAGATTTAGGAGTCATGAAGATTCCCTTGAAACCTAATGCAAATCCATTGAAGTAGACACCTTATTGGTTGAACCCAAAGTATAAGGAGAAAGGTTCAACCTTTCACTACACATGGCTAATTTTGATCATTTCATTGTTGGCATGGAAGGATCTGGAGGAGTCACAATTTTCTCCGGTAGAATAAAATGTGTGTGAAGCAGCACAGTATGAATCGTTGTGGCATACTACCAAGTTGTTGAGAGTACAAGAGAACCAAATTTTCTTTGTATTGTACCACATGGATCTACATATGGTGGTGAACCAACATCTCCGTCTGTCACCAAGCCTGTACCAACAATATAACAGAGTTGTGAAGTTCAAGGAAGAATTTAATGGAATATGTGTACAGGCCCGAACAGATACAATGAAGACGTGGCATCCTCTACCATACTTAGCCACCAAAGATGATCTTGCTACATTGATATAGTAGTGGCCAGAAGAATGGATGACTACAACGGAGGAGGAGGTAGAGGGTAGTTAGACGAATGAAGAAAAATCAGAGCATGGAGGCCTGAGTGGAAAATACATAGACAAAGAGGAGCAGCAGAAAGATCTGGAATAGGAGCATGACGAGGGTCAACCAGATCCTCTTGGAGACGATGAAAAATACAAGGAGAAGATAGTGATGGATAAGGGAAAAATAAATATACACACCGCAGTCTCCCTAAGGAGTAAGAATAAGCAGAAGGAAAATAATTCGAAGAGAATAATGCCATTGGTCCTTACCAATGGGGACATAGATGAAATTGGGAAAGTTTTCAAGAAGTGGTAGAGGAATCATGGAGAAAAAATGAGGGTCACTACAGTGCACTCATGACCGGTGTTGAGAGGTGCAATGCAGAGCTAAAACTTCTAGCGTAGACAAAAAGACAACCAACGCTGATAAGGAAACAAATCCAACTAGAGAGATTGATAGAAACAACATCTGGAATGAGGATCATGCAGATACTTGTCGAAACTCTATGGTTCGACACAACTGAAGCAAAGCAGCAAGCGAAAATTTGGGACAAGGTCAATATGAACATTGTAGTGCTTCCCATTCCTATTTTGCATGACCTGCATCAAGGTATTATACATGAGATAAAGGAGTGGGAACATTGCACATCAGTTCAATATTCATGTAGAATAAGAGAAAGTTGCATTAAAGAAACAATTTGACTAGACAACAAAGGAGAAGGACTAGGCATAACAACAAAAACATAGGTTGAAAGAAGTGGTCGAAGCCACTTGCAGAGCTGTTCCAGACATGGATTTCTACGAGGAGGAGCCAGTAGAAGAAAAGGTTGTGAAGCTCAGCCTTTCATTTAAGGGATCCAAGAAGAAGGTTGAAGAAGTAAAGTGAGTATGAGATCAATATAAGTGAGCTACAAATGAAGTTGCAGCCAACCACACCACCAGAAGTACAGGAACAAAGGGAGATCGACCTGAAAGATGCAGTAGTAGGAAACTTTGGGACAATGGAAGATTATAGAAAATTACTAGAAGAGACATTACAGATTCATACTTTGCTGTAGGAAGATCCTAATGTACATAAAATAGAGGAAGATATCCATGAAAAGCAGAAGAAGTTGGAGGAAATAAAGACAGCGTGAAGAACTTTCCATTTTTGCAGAAGCTCGCAAGGATTAATGAAGGCAAGGCACTTCAAAAATAGATAGAAGAACTCAAGAAGGAAGAGAAATTTTTTGTGGAGAGAAATCAACCATGGCAGGATGAGGCTCTCCATCTATCGCAGTAGGTGGATGGGAAGCTATAGGAGTTTCGATAACAAGAAGAGGAAGCACTAAATAAGACTGCAGGATCAATCACAAAGGTAGTATTGGAAGAAGTCCACAGTCAGGAGATGCAGGTCGTAGAGGTGTTGCAAAAGTTCAATAGTGCCTACAACAACATAGAATGAAATATCAAGGGGAAAAGCAGCTAAGTGACTCAGGATGAGTCACATGTGAGTGTTGGGGGCTTGGTAGGTGCAACCCAACTTGGCCTCAATTTTGGCTAAGTATCCACATTTTGAGGAGCGAAGCGTGAAGTATACCATGCAAAAAATAATTGTGGATATACTATGTTGTATCTTAGGGGATTAAGGGTGGGTCGAAGCCCCTCCTTTTTGTAATGGGTTTGGGCTATATTAGTTATTTTATGGAGCCCATGGTATTTGGACCATGGTTTTGTAATGATGGAATACTATAAAAATGGATGTAATGCTAGAAAATATCAATTATAATTATAAGTTCTATGGTTACGGGCTAGTTTTATATCTGTCTTTTTGTGGCGAAGGAAAGGCTTTGTAGTTGATTGTGCAGAGACCTTGGGATATTTTACAACTTAGTGTGCAGACCACCTGCAACTATGTGCGCAGGTCAGAGAACTTATTGTACTTAAAATATCCATCATAATAGAAAATAAGAAGTTTGTGAAGATGTTCTATGTTATTATGTGTTTATAGTCTATTTTCTTAATATTAGTTATTGCGAATTCATTTTTACAGTTGTGCATTATAGAAGTATAGTATATGATGTTGTATAATTTGTTATGTTGAATGTGGAAAATTAAGTGAAGGGTTTAATATAACACAATAAATTTATGTATGATAAAATATAATATTATCACAGTAGATTAGCCACATCACGTAGTCCCTCAAGGCTGTAGAAACCTAGTTCTGCAACAACCCATAGTCACCTTGGGTGAGACTGTTATCTACATGCAGGTCGTTGTCGAAAGGGTTGGTGATCAAGGGATTTGTTGGTGTGCAACATAGATCGAACCTGGGTCAAGCCCAAACCAACCAAAAAGGCATAGAACCATCCACCAAGGAAGTGTTTTGGTGATTTTCAACACATGCCAACATTTTGTGCGCACTTTCATTAATATTCTCCCTTACTTTGATTGCATTTGTACTTCTATTCCGATGATTTTTCCCAACTATTGATTTTGTGCACCTTATCTTTCACAAGTGTCTCTTTTACGTTTTTGGTTGTCACTGTTGCTCATTCACTTTAATAAGTGTATTTTTTATGTTATATTTTCTCTATCATGTGTCTCTTTTAAGGTCGTTCACATTTTGCAAGTGTCATCTTGATGTCTTCTTCCTGTCGCAAGTGTCGCTTTTGTTGTTTTCACTCCTGCATGTATCACACCTTTTAGTATCACAAAATATATTTATGGAACACTCTTCTACATTATATGGTCCTATATATCATTATAATATGCACTAAACACATTCCTACAACTTAGCGCACATTTTGATCATAGTCATCACTTTTGTTGTAACTTGTGTTCTAAGTGTCGTAATGTGTCATTCCAACCTTAACACCTAGAAATAAGTTTCACTTTGATTTCGTTTCGAGGTGTGATTGATATCAATGTGTCTTGTGTATCCTTTCGGATTTTATTGATGGTTTTCATATATGTGGTCCCAGTTTCAGTCATGTTAAGATGCATTTCTTTCTCTTACCCTATTGGACCCACACTTAGCCATTTTGGGAGCTCTTCTTTGCCCTTCATCCTAGTGCAAGTTGTGAAGGAATTATCCCTATTAGAAAGTGATGAGATTAACCTATTCATGGGCCTCATTGATGTTATCCTACTCACCAATATTTGTGCACTAGTTCCTCCTCAATATCATCTCAAATCTACTGCACATTATGAACCTCCCAGGGGAATTTGCCTAATCCTTCTTGCTTATGTTGACTCACTACACTGAGTTTTGGTCATCTCTGCCTTGCATGACACATAAAACAATCCTATATAACATCATGGACCTCTTCCACCCTATTTTAGAGGAAAAACATGCAATGCAAAGACCCTCCTATCCTTCCATTGTAATGAAAACCCTCCTAGGCAAAGTGGCTTCCTTTCTATGGATTCCCTTAGTGAAAAGCACATTTTAGATGAAAAATCCCCCACTGTTGGGTAAAAATTCACTATAATAAAGGGACAAGTGCATTCAAAATCAATATTTACCCTTTTTTTAGTCAAACTATGCTTTCTTTAAGGCCTTCTCTCCCTTTGAGAGCATGCCACAACCTTGAAGCCTGAAGGTTGAAACCTTCACCCTTACCTCTTCCCTAATGAACTATGGGATAAATCCTTATTTATACCCTTCCTCTTTAACACATGGAATATTATGAAGGGTAAAGGAGGCCTCCTCTCATCCCTTGACTAGTTAAACTGCGCTTTCCAAGTATTCCTCCCTTTCCTTCTATGGCGCATGGCACATCTTTAAGTAAAAAGACTTCCCACCTTGTCCCTTCAACTTCCCCACTACATTGGACCAAGGAGAGATATAATTCATAGTGAGTGCATAGTTAAAGTGAACAATGAAGCCTTCATAATCCATTTATGAGTTTTAATTCACCTTCCTAATCAAGCCTCCTTCTTTTAAGCCTCTCACAATCCTATCACTACAATGATCATTCCATGAGCTAGGTAGTGATAGAATGGATGTTCTTAAGACTGATTTCACTTTGTCATGAATGAATTTCATTGGCAGGAGTATCTTCCTAGAATGAAAATGTGATGTAGAAATTAAATGGAAAGGAGAAATAATAAATAAACACATTCGAAGAAGAAGAACAAAAGAGAGCTATCATGGAGACATGAAGTAGATTATGGACCAAAATAGAAAGAATACATTGCATAATGACTTAGAGTATTCCAAAGCTCATCTAAGACCCTTTTAATGGTTAAGATCGGAAGCAAAGTGGAACTTTCATATAGATGAAACATACATCATATCTAACATCAAGAATGCAAGATGAATAAGCAAGGAAGACAACTTTCCATTGAGACCTCATCATAAAGTCCATGTCATGATTTCCAAGTGTCATCATAATGGTCAATGTGTATCCATGTGTCATGCTACTTCATCATGTGGAATGTAATGGTGTATTCTCAAGAAAAGGACAAAATGTAATGTGTAGAAGTCCAAGGGTCATATGTGAAATATGAAGAGTCACACAGTCATATATGGATAAAAGTCACATGTAGAGGTCCAAAAGTCACATAAAGAAGTCCAAAAGGAAATCTAGAAGTTCAAGAGTTTTTTATAAGTCCAAAGGACACATTATAATTTCAAGATTCATGAGGGTAATTAAAGATTCAAGGGGAGATGAAAAGTCATTCCTCTTATTATAAAATCATCTTCATAACTTAAGAAAAATGCTTTGTGGAGGCTTAAGATTTGGAGAGCTAGTCTTAGATTCTCTACTTGGCATAGTAGAGAAAAATATTCTTTGGAGAATAAAGAAGTGACTTAATGTTCCACTACTAGAACTAGTGCCTCACCATTTTAACCATGTACTTAGATATTTCACCTAATATTGAATGTCAACGAGCCAACAAATTTTCATGCATGTATCAAAAACGTTTTACGACTATTCTTGGGATGTTTATGGTATATGTTTTTTTCATATGTACAATAGAAATTGAACTATTTCAGTGGTTTTGGTACTCATATTTTTGAATGTGTGTTGTATTCACTTTAAAAATCATTGTGTGAACTATTTTGCTAACAAATATTTTCATTCTCTCATGTGTCTCTCTTGGGTTAGTACTATTACTTTCTTCCAAAGACTCACTCTCATCTCATGCTCATGAAGGTATCCTTTTACACATTGCAATCAATGTTTCATGATGCCAAATTAATTAATCGTTTGAGTTTTATGTATATAATATCTTATGTTATTTGTTGAAACCAAGGAAAACCTTTGTGTTATGGTGGTTGGGTCGATACTCTAGACGGGGCTCCTACTCCAAATGATGTGAGGTATAATTGGGACTTAACATTGGGGAGACCCCATGTATGTTGGCGGTGTCCAACACCATAAACAATTCCATAAATTTTATTTCCCATTTTCACAATAGAATGAACGATGGCATTAATGTGATGCAATAAGGATGGGTGCAATGTTGTGAAACCAACTCCAAAAATAGAAGAAAAGAGATATCAATGCCTTAGAAATAAGCCACTTCGAGGGGGAAACATCCAATACATTACATGAATGAACAATTCTTGGATGATACAAATGACCAAAACCTCCTTCTATATATAGGAGTCCATGGGGCCACAATATAATCCTAGTGGGGCCACAATGTAATCCTAGCCGACCTAACAATAATAATGTAAGAGCACAATAATAACAATATGGGGGTTAAAAGGGTACAACAATAACAATAAGGGGGCATACACTAACATAATACGGGACAACACTATTAATATAGGGACTTAACATGCCCCTCTCCTTCAAACAAGTGTTGTCCTCAACGCTTGATTATTTCTTGATGCATTTGTTTAAAATTATCATCCTCCCATGTGGAATCTTCTACAGGAAAGTTCTTCCACTTGCTGAGATACTCTAAAATTTATTGTACTTTTCGAGTTCTTGTTTCTGTGACTGCTTCAGAACTTATTTCGATGTGATGTTGATCTTCCTGTTGTTTCATTAGATTCTACAACAAAGTTAGGTTATCCTTTGAGAGTTGGAGAACTTGTTGTTGATGCTCGATGTGATATTCCACTAATTTATCATCCATATTAGCTATTATTTGATCCTTCAAACCATCCAACTTAGCCTCCATTTATGATTTTAAACCATCTATGTCATCTTCGGTTGCTCTTCGTAAGATCGAAATTTGTTGCACTTGGTACTGTAATTTTGATATCTCATACTGCAATTCTTCCTCTTCATGTGTCATAGTGTATATTTTTGAGGGCTTAATGTGTATGAAATTATTTTTTGGAGGCATTATAGAACCCATACTGATACAAATTCTAAAATATGTCCTTGGAATCACTTAAAACTGCTTTTTCAAACAAACGTTATGCAATTTTAAAAACCAAATACACACTTTTTTCTTGCTTTTGAGGAGCTCGATATTGAAATTGACTTATCTCTATACTTGCATATCCTCAATATCTAAAATTCGGCCCTGTAGTAGTCCTCTGAAGCTTCTCTCAAATTCCATAGGTCTGACTTGATTTGGATTCTTCAAGGAAAATTTATGTCCAATCTCCCACAATGACCTAATTATGGACTGGTTCAGTAGAGCGAACTTGTATGACTTGCCATGTGTTACTATGTGCTCCTTTGGCCCTGAAACTTATAGAAAGGAAACTACAGTCCATGTATGTCCAGTCACTTTTTACAGAATTCCAATCCATTGCTCAGAGAGATATTTATGAATATTTCCCCACGGTCACCTCTTTGAGATGAAATTCGGGAGCATGAAAAATACCTAAATTCCACAGATCATATTTCTAAAAATGTTGCAAACTAAGCTCTAAATTTTTTCTATGATGTTCCTCAGGATTTAGGCTTCACGCTCTAAAAATTACAGCTTCTGAGCCTTCGTAGAAACAAATTTATAGTGAAAATTTCATGATGACCTTTTAAACTAAAATTCAGGAGCCTGCAAAAAGCCCTAACTTCCACAGATCATATCTCTGAAAATATTGTGAACCAAGCTCTGAAATTTTGCGACGATGTTCATTCAGATTTCGACTTCACACTCTAAAAATTTCAGCTTCTCAACCTTCGTAGAAAAAATTTATAGCGAAAATTCCACGATGTCCTATTTGGAGCAGTGAAACCCTAGAATCCAAAGCTCTGATACCAATTGTTGTGAAAACAGCTCCAAAAATATAAGAAAAGAGATATAAACTCCTTATAAATAAGCCACTTTGAGGGGGAAACCTCTAATACATTTCATGAATGAAAAATTCTTGGATGATACAAATGACCAAAACCTCCTTCTATATATAGGAGTCCATGGGGCCACAATGTAATCCTAGTGGACCTAACAATAGTAATGTAAGGGCACAATAATAAAAATATGGGAGTTACAAGGGTACACAAATAAAAATAAGGGGGGCTACATTAACATAATATGGGACTACACTATTAATATAGGGACTTAACATGCAACCTATACCTTAGGGGAAAATAATTGGAAATTGGGAAAATTTTTGACTACCTCAACGTAATAACAAAAAATAAAAGTCCAAATATATCATATGCACATGAATTTATGAGAAATTGGAAATCTAAAACTGTGATATCCAAAATTACCACTATGGCAAGTATTTATTACTTTCTCAGCTTTAGTGTGGATGAGACAATGACATGTTATTGTATAAAAACCATGATGATAAAGATAATTGCCTAAAAAAAGTTAGTGATGGGTTTGGTGATGAATATGTCATTGGTCATCACAATTCATATGTTCTTTTAACTTATATGTCTGAAAATATGTTATAATGGAACCATACCATGTGTCATTAGATGAGATGGAGAAAAAGTGTTTATCTAGAAGGCCATCGTTCAAGGGAGGGTCTTGGCATCTTGCACACTTGTGGGGAATCCAGAAATGAACTTAGTGAGAGGCAAGACATTCTTAATTTTCAGGGTAACAAATAAATTTTATGAAGTATAGCAATCTAATTGGCATACTTCCCATTTATGACTCCTCGACTCAAATGGAAGGATATAGGGTTGGATTTTGTGAGAAATTTGGTTGTGCGTGTCAAGATATAATGACATAGTTTTTGGATAGAGAACACAACATCCAATGCCAATTTTTCCTTAGGGGTATAATACATAAAGGGTCCTATTAGGTTCTTTCTCACATAATAAATGACATGTCTATATCCATCTACACCCTCTTGAACCATAATAATGGATAAAAAATATGTGGAAATCGAAAGTTACATAATAAACTCCTTATCAAAGTTAGGTGTACTACTCAAAGAAACAGAAGTGAGGGCATATTTAAGTGCATCGAATGAATATTTTTCCATATCATCCCACACTAATAGAATATCAGACCTCAGGAGATGAAGAAATCCATGAGTGGTGGCAAGGTATTCAAGAACTAAAGCACACAAGAAATTAGCATTCCCCTGAAGGATTTATGGCTAGCAAAGGTGGCGATGGAGAGGATTCTTAATGATGGCTTGAAATTTGGGAAGGTAAATAGTAATTTTGGACTTGGATACAATGAAACCAAAAATATGTCTTGAAATAATGTAGAAGACATAATTAGAGGGATAATGCATATATTATACTTATGAGATCAAAGGAAGATGGTACACAGATATTCCAAGTGTTGCAATCATCATTTCAATCAAGCAGTGATACCATCAAGGTAAGAAATAATAATAAGGACCCATTCATGAATACAGTATTACATGTCATGTTGAAAAGTGGCTTTAGAATTTTATTTAAACCTAAATGGCATTACTCTATACACAAAATTTCCCTAAGAACTAGTGAATGTGATATTATGTTAGTCTGCAAATCAAATGGTCATTTTATTATAGCTCAAAAATCCATTCATAAAGGACAAAACTTCATGGCTTGTACATTAATCGTCAATTTAATAAATAAATGGGGTGGGATGATTGTATTTAGGACAATATTTATTCAAATCCTGAAAGTAAATGCAAACATCAATGTTTCCTTGTTTTTTCCTAAAAATAATTGGGTTAGAATCCCATGAGGTATAAGTGGCAGGATAAATGAATATCATTTTATATATCTTATTTATTTCAACCTTGATGTCATCTCACTTGTAAAGGTGAATAAGCCTTTTCTTATGGTGGAAAATAATGGCACCCAAAAAATTGTAGATCCAATGCTTAAAAATGGATAGATTGAGCCTAGGCATATCAGAGTAGGACCAAGAGAAGACATATCAAAATTCCTTGATCAATTTAGTGTAGGACGAAATTCTTGGTCTCCAAAATTTTCATATCTAGCTACTCCTTTCCTTTACTATTTCCTTACCTTTTGTGCATATTTTCCCCTAAAACCATATGGTTTTTATTCCAGTTACCCCTAACAAGTGTGATGAGGTAATGTTTTCTTAATTTGTTGAAATCCTAAGTTTTTATTATATTTACGTGGATTTTTTATATTATATTACTAATTATGGATTTATAGTTCACTTTTAAAACCTATATAAATATTATTGTACCAAGGGTTTATGCGGTCATCACTCAACATATGTGTGGCCACCTAAATGGAATCCTAGATATGGGTTTTCATTGGAACTGTTGTTAGTGTCTAGTAGTCACAGTGATCAAATGTACTCTTTCCATGTGGTTGATAGGGTTTTAGGGTCAAATTTTTATATTTTCAAATAAAATTTGACATCTTTTGGTTTTCAAAAAGGTGCTAAGTCATTGTCTAGGTGTAATTTTACTCTCATGTCATGGTCATCAAGGTCAATCAATCAGATTCATGAGTCTTTGAGTCACAAAGGTCACTTTTTCCTTTATTAGAGAGTCATCATTAAAGAAAATGAAAATAAAGAGTCATGGCATCATAAGGTTGATCATGGAGACAAGACAATAGCATGCATAATCAAAGAGCAACAAGCACAAATCAAGGGACTACATGATGATCTCTCAAAGGCAAACTTTATGGTGGCCTTCTTGAAACAGGAAAATAGGCACTTGAAAATGAACTTGATGCAACAAAGTACCTCACAAGAGCCTCCATCATCCAAAAAATTAGTTGAAGACAAAGGTAAGGCAGTGATAGATATAGATCAGATTGAAGACATAGATATTCAGAGGCAGCCAAGGAGACCTACCACAAGAGCTTTGGAAAAGAAGAAATAGCAAGACAAGGAGCTATCTCCTTCACAAACACACAAGGACTCTACTGACCCTATAACTGCAAGTATTGAAGAGAATAGAGAATATTGGCTTGAAAAGTTCAATGAGCACTTAGAGAAGTTGTTAAAGAAGGCCAATAGAGATGTCACTATGAAGATAAACATGGATACACATTACCATGCTAAGAATTTGGTTTCTAGGGCTAAGGTAAAGACTATGAAGGCAAAAATCAAAAAGGTCCTCAAGAAGCTCAAGAAGAGGGAAAATTTATACGTTCTAGCTGATGACTCCTTAGTGGCATAAACTAGCTCAGAAAACGAGAAAAGGAATCAGAATTTTGAATTTTTGAGTATTTTTGCACACAGTCAAAAGGGTCACTCTCAGAAATGCAGGGTGCCCATGCTACTCCTTTTCCCAGGACCTTCAAACGACAAATGGAAAACATGTAAATGTGTCTTATGGTTATTAAATCTCAGAAATCTACTTTTGGTACATTTTTAGCTCATTGATTTGTAGGAAAAGGTCGAAAACCACAAAAAATTCACCTTTCTGTCACTATTTTTGGTCACACACCACGTTTCTAGGTTTTCAATATGTTTTTCATTTTTTTCCCCTTCTTCGCTCACCCATTCTTAGAATTTAAACTCAAAATGTGTCCCTAAAACCTATCCCTATCTCACCTATTTTTTTCAGTTTTTTCCCAACCCCATATTCCAACCATTTCCCATACTAATTTCCTCATTTCACCATTTTCCCCAAAACCCTAGTTTTTTGCTGCACTTTTACCCTAAGTTTGTGTTTTGACCTTTTCACCCACTTTTTCTCACTATTTTTGAGAAATTAAACTTCTACCATTTTCCTAACACCCATACCCACTACCCATCATTTTTCTACAATTTTTCCTACCACCCTTCCCTCTCATTTCCCTCCTTTAAAATTCACTGCGCTTTTAACTTTGTTTTTGGTCATTATTTTCAAAAGAAGTTTTAGCCCAAATGAAGATGCATTTTGGAAAACCAAAAGAGGTTTTTGTTAAGGAAATAACCAGTCACAATAACCTCCTTCAATTTCTACACATGGATCATATATTGGGATACTTTCAACTTATTGGAGAGCTATTTCAGACAATCAAATTCTCCAATGTTTCTTGTTTGTTTTAGTCATCATGTTGTGGCACGTATTCTGTGAAAATGGAAATGAATTTAAAAACACTGAGAGATTTTTTTCTCCAAAACATAATTCTCTAAAAAAACCTCTCCCAGGTTTGTAAAAAGTGTTATGGTTAAAAATATATCAGTTCATATTTAACCCTTAATGTTTTGTTGCGCTTTTGGAAAATTCGTTACGTTTCTGGGACAACTTGACTTCAATGCAATGTTTCATAGGCTTGGAGCAGTGTTTTCCAGTGCTTGATGATTCCATGGTGTATTAGAAATATCCATATTTCCAACCATATGATTTTCAGCCAAAAATTCATCCTGGAAGGCCTCCAAATCATCCTCCAAAGTTTCATTTTGTTTCTGAGAAATTCATCGTGCTTCTATGTTTGATGACTTCTCTTGACACATGGAGGTCAAAGGTCAATTCAGTTGACATAATAGCTGGCTCATGAGCTTTTTGATGGAAAATAGGCCTATTAATGATCATATTTTTATGGAAACTTATTTTTAATGACTTGAGACAAAAACTCAACTTGTTAGATAAAAAGGGGGAAGTTGTTTCTAACTTCCCTAGGATTAGGCTATGAGTCATTAGGTGCATTAATTAACTGTTTTGGATCAGGATTCAACCCCTAGAGGTGAAATATTGTTTATTTTTCTATATGTACTCATATTGAAGTCATTGTGAGGGTGCGATACTTGGTAATCATAGTGTGGAGCTTGTGTACACCATGTTACAATGATTTTAAAGATTGTTGCAGCTATAATCTTGGGATTCCTATGGTATGTTTATTGATAGTTTTTATTCTTAGTTTTATCATCAATTTGAATATTTATTTCTCCTTACAACCATATGTATTATTTCATGTCATCATGTCATTATTTTTTTTAAGAAGACTTCATAAGTTTAATGCTCTGTTTTGATGAGATCTTTGTGTTTGTGTTCCATTTCTTCTGATGAATGAATTCATAGCCATATGCTCATTTTTATCCTTCATTTTTCATCCCTATACCACAATTATAGCCCAAATATGTCACTAAAAATACCTAATTTGCCTCATTTTCATCCCTGCAATTGATCATTTCAAACCCTGACCTAGTTCTTAGATCTATGACCTTCATCCAACAAACTTAAATAAAAAAACCCTAATCAAAATTTACTGAGCTTATAACTGGCTTAAGATATTTCTTCTCCAATAATTTTCATTGGTTGTGAGCTTGATATAGATAGATCCCTCTCTGATTTAGTAGGGCTAGATACCAAATCTAAATATTGGTATGTGGTTACCACTTTAGCTTCCTTTCTCAACCTTTGGAAACTGAAGAGAGCTAACATTTTGGTGCCATTGTCAGGGATCGAAAGGTCACATTTTCCCTGGGTGTGAATAATAAGGATCATATCTGATTTGTTGATGCTGGGAAATGATCAGACAAAGGAAGGCTGAAATCATTCACATGGAAACTCCAAATCCAGTTTCGAAATCAAATCCAAAGACTCCACTGGAGGATGAATCTTACCAATGGAAACATGAAAGGAAAATATGGAAAGATCAGGTATTCAACTTGGAATTTCATCCAACACATCATGTTCTTTGTTATAAATTATTTCTTCTCTTTTCCTGATAATGTCAAGAAGTTTTTATAATGTATATTGTATTTGAGAAAATATTATAAACCTGCATTTGATTCCTTTCCTTTGAAAATTGTGAATACAAACTCTATGTATGCCTTTGATCTTGGTCAAGACCCTTCTTATGAATCTTATGATGAAAATATTCAGCTTGATGAGCCATAAGAGATCAAGACTAATCTTACATCTTATGTACATACTCATATACCTTGTAAAATTCTAGATAGGTAAACGTCACTCATCTTACCTCCTATACTCCATGATTTCCCTAAAAATTACTACAAATATCTTCCCAGGTTTGACGAAGAATATGGTAACATCAATGATGAAAAACACATTCAGGGTTTTGAAAATTTTCCCAACCTTTTTCAAGTCAAAGAAGATGATGTTAGTATCAGGATTTTTTCTCTATATTTGCAAGGTGAAGCCAAGAAATGGTTCAAAAACTTTCCAGTTGCAAGGATTTTTTATTTCCATCAGTTTGTGAAAGTATTCCTTGAGAAATGGGTGATCAAGAGGAATCCTTTTCATATTTTAGAAGAATATCATCAGTTCAAAAGACATCCAGGAGAAACATTGCAATAATTTTCAGCTAGGTTCAATATAGTATACCATTCAATGCTTACTAATATAAAATCACCCCCGGTTTAGCTCTATTACACTACCCAGATGCCTTTGATATGGAAATGGAATTTCAATTGAGAGAAAGGAACACTACAACACTCAAATAAATGCAAGACAATGTAATAGTTGTGGAAGCTAATATGTTGGTAAAAAGGTCAAAGTTGAAGGCATAAGAGAGGTAGAACATAGAGAAGGAGCACCGACATCTTCATAAGCGAAACTTGACATTTTGGTAAGCGCGATGGAAGAAATGATGCAAACTATCACTATGGGAGATGAATTTTTTGTTCAAAAATGCCCATGTCCCACTTATTGCAGAAGAAGAAGAGGTTTCTCACCCTAACCATTTTCTTGCTAATCCCAGTTACCATAGATCATAAAATGATTATTTTATGTATTCATTTATGGAAAATCATGAAAATAGATTTGTAGATCAACCTATAGAGAAGAATTTTTTTGATCCAATGTGCGTGCTTTATGACATTACTTATATTGATTATTTATCCAAGTATGATCAATATGATGATGACTATTTTTTCGAAATCAAGGCTGACTATTCAAGGAAATCAACAGCTTTTTTTTGGGAGGAGGAATTCTAGTTACAATATCTCAAATATAAAACTCATCCTACACATATTTTCCATAATTGCAATGAAGAAAATGCAGAAAATTTCAAAGCAGGTGAAAGGTCTTTGCCTTTATGTTTTGCTTCATTTCAATTACTAAGAGAAAGCTTTCCTAAGATTAGAAATCAATTGTCTTTCAATTTTTATATTGATTAGGAAGAAGACAATGAACTTCCTGATTGGGACTCATTACCTTTTTGTTTCTCTTCATTCGAAAAAATAAGAGAAAATTGTAAGGTTGACAAGGAAGAAAATAAATAAGTTGACAACAGTTGGAAACTTTCTCCTGAAGTTGTTGAGAATGTTGTTTGTAATATAGAACTTTTTTTCAGTCCACAATCATAGTTACCAAGAAACATTCAGTTTGAAAATGTAGCTGAAAGTTTGGAAAATGAAGAGTTTATGCAAGATCATGTAGTTTCATCAGAACCTGTCCACAACAAGTTACAACAACTCTCTCATGTTTGAAATGATCTCATAGGCAATTATATGGATGATATTTGTATTCAAAATTCTCATACTTTAGCTAGATGTGAGTTTGAAGATAGGGTTGATAATGATTTAGTTTGGCATCCAGATTCATTGTCTTGTTCAACGGAAGTCTCATTACAAAACTCATCCAAAAATTTGCAGCCATATCAGGTGATTAAGGATGAAGATGAAAGTTTATATTCATGGTAAGAAGACTACCCAGAGAAGAATTAAAATATGTTGGGTGAGCTAAATCTCAGTGCAAATTCATTTGAAGATCCTTTTGCACCATTTTTTGAGTCAACAAGGGGATCCAAATTTTTCAATCCTAGCAAACTTGGATTTGTTTGCAGGTTTTTATTGGAGCTATCATCATGATTTTTTTTTTTTCTCATAAACAAGCATATGGAAATAACTCAATCAATGGATAAAATGCTTGTATGGTTGCATTGGTTTTTTCACTTCACTTGATCAGATGATTTCTGGATCAGTTAGAGTAGCTAGGGTGTGATTAATGAGCTCAACAAATATGAGAATCTTTTTAGTATTAGTTTCCAGTAGAATTTGTAGTTGATGATGTATAGTTCAGTTTTTAGTTTAATTTGAGTTAGTTTGAAGATTGTAGCTACAGTGACTCCATCACCCAATGGGAAAGGTGACCTGGTCTACAGTGTTCTTGACACCTTCTGTAGGAGTTGTCATCACCAGTTGGAGCCAATGTTAGTGTCTAGTAGTCACAGTGATCAAGTGTACTCTTTCCATGTGGTTGATAGGGTTTTAAGGTCAAATTATTATATTTTCAAATAAATTTTGACATCTTTTGGTTGTCAAATTGGTCCTAAGTCATTGTCTAGGTGTGATTCTACTCTCATGCCGTGGTCATTAAGGTCAATAAATCAAATTCATGAGTCTCTGAGTCGCCAAGGTCACTTTTTCCTTTATTAGAGGGTCATCATTAAAGAAAATAGAAATAAAGAGTCATGATGTCATAAGGTTGATCATGGACAAGAAAATAACAGACATCATCAATGAGCATCAAGCAAAAATCAAGGGACTACATGATGATCTCTCAAAGGAAAAATTTATGGTGTCCTTCTTGAAACAGGAAAATAGGCACTTGAAAGTGAACTTGATGCAGCAAAGTACCTCACAAGAACCTCCAAAATCCAGAAAATTAGTTGAAGACAAAGGTAAGGTAGTGATATATATAGAGAATATTGAATCTAGAGATATTCAAAGGCATCCAAGGAGACCTACCACAAGAGCTTTGGCAAAGAAGAAAGAGAAAGACAAGGAGCCATCTCCTTCACAAACACACAAGGACTCTATTTACCCTATAGCTGAAAGTATTGATGAGAATAAAGAATATTGGCTTGAAAAGGTCAATGAGAACTTAGATAAGTTGTTAAAGAAGGCCAATAGAGATTCCATTATGAAGAGAAACATGGACAAACATTACCATGCTAGGAATTTGATTTCTAGGGCTAAGGTAAAGACTATGAAGGAAAAACTCAAAAAGGTCCTCAAGAATCTCAAAAAGAGAAAAAATTTAGACCTTATAGCTAATGGCTCCTTAGTGGCATAAACTAGCTTAGAAAAAAAAAATGCATCAAAATTTTGAATTTTTGAGTATTTTCGCACACAGTCAAAAGGGCCACTCTCAGAAACATAACATGCCCACGTTGCACTTTTTCCCAGGACCTCCAAATGACAAATGTAAAACATGTACATGTTTAGTATGGTTAGTAAATCTCCAAAATATACTTTTGGTACCATTTTAGCTCATGTATTTGTAGGAAAAGGTCAAAAACCACTAAAATTCCACCTTTATGCCACTAATTTTTGTCACACGCTGCGTTTCTGGGTTTTCACCGTGATTTTAATTTTTTTCCCCTTCTTCCCTTAACCATTATCATAAATTACACTTGAAATGTGTCCTTAACACCTATCCTTATCTCCCCTACTTTTTTCAGATTTTTCCCAACCCCCTATCCCAACCATTTCCCATACTTATTTTCCTCATTTCACCATCTTCCCAAAAACCCTAGTTTTTTGCTACAGTTTTACCCTAGGTCTATGTTTTGACATTTTGACCCATTATTTCTCACTATTTTCTACAAATTACACTTTAAAATTTTCATAACACCCATACCTACTCCCCATAATTTCTCTACAAGTTTCTTACCCCCCTTCCCTCTCATTTCCCTCCTTTGAAATTCGTTGTGCTTTTAACTCTATTTTATGTCATCATTTTCAAAAGAATTTTATGACCAAACGAAGATGAATTTTGGACAACCAAAAGTGGGTTTTGTTAAGGACATATGAAATCACAATAAAATCCTTCTTTTTCTACACAGGTATCATATATTAGGAGATATTAAAATTTCTTGGAGACCTATTTCAGAATATCAAATTCTCCATTTTTTCTTGTTTGTTTTAGTCATCATTGTGTGGCATGGATGTCGAGAAAAGGAAATGAATTTAAAAAAACTGAGGGATTTTTTTCTCAAAAACAAACCTATATACAAAAATGACTCCCAATTTTGTAAAAAGAGTTATGATTTAAAATATATCAGTTCATGTTTGACCCCTATTGTTTCACTGTGCTTCTACAGAATTTGTTGTGTTTCTGGGACAAATTGACTTCAAGGAAAATTTTCAGAGGTTTGGAGCAGTGTTTTCTAGTGATTGATGATTCCATGGTGTATTAGAAATCTCCATATTTCTAACCATACCATTTTCAATGAAACAATCATCTTGGAGGGCCTCCAAATCATCCTCCAAAGTTTCGCTGCCCTTCTACTACGTTTCTGAGAAATTCGTTATGCTTCTGGGTTTGATGACTTTTCTTGACACATGGAGATCAAAGGTCAATTTGGTTGACATAAAGGATGGATTGTGAGAATTTTGATGTTTAATAGTCCTATTAATGGTAATATTTGTATGGAATATCATGTTTAATGACTTGAGACAAAAACTCAACTTGTTAGCTAAAAAGGGGCAAGTTGTTTCTAACCTCCCTAGGATTAGGCTATGAGTCATTAGGTGCATTAATTAACTATTTTGGATCAGGATTGGACCTCTAGAGGTGGAATATTGTTTATTTTCTATTTTTACTCAGATTGAAGTCATTTTTAGGGTGGGATACTTGGTAATCATATTTTGGAGCTTGAGTACACCATTTTACAATGATTTTAAGATAGTTGCAGCTATAATCTTGGGTTTCCTATGGTATGCTTATTGACAATATTTATTCTTATTTTTATCATCAATTTGAATGTTTATTTATCCTTAAAACCATATGTATGCTTTCATGTGATCATCTAATTAGTTTTTTTAAGCAGAATTCATAGGTTTTATGTTTTGTTTTGATGGGATCTTCATGTTTGTGTTCCATTTATTCTGACGAATGAATTCATAGCCATATGCTCATTTTTATCCATCATTTTTAAACCCTATACCACAATGATAGCCCAAATATGTCATTAAACATACCTAATTTTCCTAATTTTTATCCCTGTAATTGATCATTCAAAACCCTGACCTAGTTCCTAGATCTATGAACTTGATCCAGCAAACTTAAATCAAAAAACCATAATCAAAATTTATTGAGCTTATAACTAGCATAAGATATTTATTCTCCAGTAATTTCCATCGACTGTGAGATTGATATAGAGAGATACCTCTCTAATTTAGTAGGGATAGATACCAAATCTAAACATTGGTATGTGGTTACCCCTTTAGCTTCCTTTCTTAGCCTTGGGAAATTGAAGGGAGCTAATAGCTACTACAACCACCCTCCAAAAATTTTCCTACACTTTGATTTTGGACCCTTCCTTTCTGTCCATAGGAGCTTATTCTGTATTGTGGTCAAGTATTCATCATTTTATCAATAATTATCCTTTTCATATATGCTTTTGTTTTCTTCTTTTCATACTTATATGATCTTTTGAGTCACAGGCTAACCTTTTGACTTGACCTTACATCAGTTATGGGCTTGCCTCTAAAAACTGTGCTATCCATGAGGGAAAATGAACCTTGATGATGGAAATTCCGCAATATATATTGGAAGATCTACCTTGAGCCTTATAATTGTGCATTCATGGATGCCATCCCAACCCTAAGCTAAAAAACTACACAATACATTCCTTGAGCTTAGAAACTACGCAATGCACTGAGTTGGGAAGTTGCCCAGTTCCTCATAATTGTGCAATCCTTCTCGGTAGTGTGCATGCAATTTTCCTGAAAAATAAAAAAGATAAAAAATAATCCCTATAAAATAGTGATTCATTATTAGTTTCCCGAAGGTGGGATAGCTGTTATTTTAGAAATTTCCGCAAAGTGTCCCTTTTTCCTTGATTTTAGGTATGCACATCATAAACCCTAATCCTCTAAAATATATTTAATTGAGGCCTACAGAGTTAATTTTTACATTTTACCTTGGATATTTATCATTCCCAAGGAGATCAAGGAGCCTTTGGTGGATTTCATGTTGCTTTTCCAAGTGAATTTTTCTTTTGTCGTATTTTGTCATTTTTTCTGTCACTTTTTGTTGCTTTGCTTATGTGAGTGTTGTTTTTATTTTTTCTCTTCATGGTTTTTGGTTTTTTAACTTATAATAGCTTATATAATTTTTGATTCATTTTTTCATCCGCCTTTCATAAGTGTTGCATTAGTTTTCTTGTTTTTTCACACCGGTTATCACCGTTTTGGTGACTCTCCTCACATATTTTATTTTTTGTCTATTGCTTGAGTTTCTACACTTAATTCACACTGATCCATCCATAATTAGTTATATATTCACTTGAAATTTCATTATTACGTAGATCTTCTTGTTTCCCACACCCTCACTGGGCAGATCTGCACTTCACTTAGTCATGCACTCACTTTCCTAGTTGTGAATTGCATAAGTCCAAGACTACCTCCGAGACTGCACAATGCGCAGTACAAGATGGCCCAACTTTGGATTTCACAGAAGGCTCAGTCTACCACCTTGGCCACTGATACTGTGTAATACATAGTCTCTCCCAGTCACTTCCCATGTTTAACTGCGCATTGTGCAGTATCAAGCCTTAGGATACATACTTGACTATTGGGATTATGAAATGCACATTTCTCTCAACCAATCCCCCTCAATCATGAAAATTTTGTAATCTGACTCATTAGTATGTGTATTTTCTGCATTATATTGCTTTCAAAATCTAATGTTTTATTTCCATGGGTGCCTTTTCCCTCCTGCATGTACCACAACTGTTGAGAACTTCTATTTAGCAATCAATGTTACCATGGCACCCAAGATAAATTCTTAAAAAGATACCACATAAAGAAGTATCAGGGCAGCAGTTGAGAAAACACAAGTAAACTTGCAAGTGTATGCAAACACTCAATTGTTTTTGGAAAAGGAATCAGATCTAACATCGCAGAAACTAAACAAATATTTTTCAGCAAATAGTTTCAAGGAATATCTAGAGGACCAACAAGTATATGTCATTGTTCATCTATCAGGATTACACAAGGTTTCATGTGGATATCCAACCTTCCCATGTGCAGATGTCATCAGCTGGATTATTTCACATATTCATGTGAAGACCAAGACAATGAACAATGCCAATGGACAAAATATTTCTACTCTTATGGTAGAATATTATCGTCTTATGTACCATTTTCCCGTGCCAAAAAAACTCATGGAATCATACTTCTAGCCACCAAAAGATATCTGAGCACAAAGGATATTGTTAAAGGTTGGGTGAAAGAGCCATCGAATTTTCGATAGAAACCAACCAACACATACAATACAAAGTCTCTCAAGATGTCCTATCAGCTCTTAGTTATCCTAGCTTGTAGAGTCTATGGTCAAAAGAGCACAAAGTGTTATGTAAACAAATACCTCTTGTAGACAACAGAGATCTTCCTAGATTCCCAAGGAAAAATAGAAACAAGAATACAATTAAATAACTCTTTCCCTAAGCCTACTTCATTTGAATCATAAATACAAGAGAAGGATAATGAAACCATTACCTATTTGTGAAATTATTGATGGATATCCCTGATCTGTCCCGATGCAACTTCTCAATGCTCAAAAATACCTATAATCACATACATAAAAGATATCAAAGGAATATGAAATAAAAAAATTCAAACAAGCTTATTCTAATGATCAAGGATATTATAAATTGATATCATCTTAATGAATAAACAAAAGGAACATAAATCATTCACCATTTTAGAAATAAAATACAATGGAAAAATAATTCATTTGTATTATTTCAGTGATAAAGAAGAGCCTTACAACCTTTTCCTTGATGTCATAAGGTTCATCCAAAATGCCTCCAACCCTCTCCTTGGATGATAAACTTCCCACTCTAAATCCAACAACATAAGACTACCTTTTGTGAACTCCCATAACCCTCTAGCATATAGTCAGTTTATTGCCAATTAGAGGAAGTTTTAGATCCATAAGAGAAGGATGAGATCCACTAATAGTGGGATTAGGGTTCCTTGATGAAAGGGAATTAGATCCATGATGTAGGGTAAGGCTAAAAAAGATATGACCAAGAAGCTTTCAGTTGGTATATATTCACCCAAAAAGGATTATAGAATTCACCTTTATTTTTACTTTTCGTTGAGTCATGTGCACAGTATACCGTGGAAGACAGAGCACAGTTCTGCACAGGTTTCAATGGTAGTAACTGGGAATGCATGAAAACTGAATAGGAAAAGTGTGTAGGTCATACTAAAAAAGTTAAAAGATATTGTTACCCAAAATTCATATTTTCTTCAAGGGTTTTGGATTATTGACTTGCAAGGGAGTGCTTCGAAACATGTTTATGGATGGTGAGAGATCCATTTTACGATCAATTTTCATGGCGAAAAAATGACATGTAACAGATTTTCCCCTTAAGTGTGAAGTATGAAGATTCATTTAAATATTGAAGCACTTTATCATGAAAAAGATCGGATCAGAGGCAATGGTTGGAAACCTTCAACAATCATTCTAGGATTACAATGAAATATATATATATATATATATATATATATATATATATATATATATATATATATAATCATCACTGAGGTAGGCATTTCCATACTCAAAGTAAATTTAACTTGATGAACAAGTAAAAAAATACCATAGAATCATATCAATAATAGACACAGTATGGATGCAACCATTAATTATGAATATTTCTACATAATCTTAAATACATAACTCCACGCATCTTGGATGGATGAAAATAGATCTAGGGTCTCTATCTCCATCTCTTGATCCATATTATGAATTTGAACATGTGAACAAATGCCTTGATGTCAAACATGGAAGATACCACTTGATTAACTGTCAATGATGTGAAATGATAACAAGTGCAAGAGAAACCACCAATAATGACAATGGCTCTCAAGGTACTCAATACAATATAAAGAGTTTGAAAATATTTCCTAAATTCAAACACTCATAGAACTGTTCGATCGAAGGTCAATGATGAGAATCTATCGTCGAAGGCGAGAAACCTGTCATTAAGGAATGCAAGCCTCATGGTACTGAAATTTTTTTCTAGATCAGCTTCCTATATAGTAAGTTGAAGTCTATAGGAAGAAATACATCACAAGAGGGCTTACGACACAAAACTTCATGTCAAGTTTTGAAGAGCTATTTTTCAATGATTGACTCAGGGAAGGCCGACGCGATTGAAGGCTAAAATTTTCAAAGGAACATGAACTGAGATTGAACTTCTCTTGAACACATGGTGACATGAAAATTGATGTGGCATCATTTAAATAAATTATAATACCCAAAACCAGTTGAATAATTTCAATGAGGTTAGATTAACTATAAGACGAATGGATTTCCCAACTCGGACACATGTGTGACGAAGTGTCGTGTTCAAGAGTGGAATATTTCCTTATAACAAATGAAAAAATGAATACCTATTCTGAATTCCCCTCCCTGCCATTACTGGAAAGCACATATTTATTTTTGTCAAGCTTGAGAAGGATAACATCTTATTTTCCTATAAGCTCATCCTTCGGATGAGTACTCTAAATTATTTTTAACGAGCCTTAAGAAGGAGTGGTTCAATGTCATCATTATTGATGATTCCTACACTATTTAGATTTTACAGGTACAATGTAGGGTTAAATCGATGTCATTTTCATGTTTGAAGAGCTTGAGACACAAAAATAAAACTCATTAATTTCTTTCAACGTAAATTTTTAACGAGCTCGAAGAAAGTGAAACTGGGTGTTTTTCAGTTTTAAGGAGTTGGGAGAAAAACATAAGTAAACTCCATAGTGTTATTTTTCGTAAATTTAGTTCTTCAAGACTGAAAAGGGATTAAATAATTCAACAGAGAATTCTATTAACCATGATTAGTCAACGTATACCTTTTTCATAAATATACTAATTCAGTGTGGAAAAGGGGTAAAATTATACTGAATAGATGAATGTTCATTTACTTTTACGAGTTTGAATAGTCAAGTACTCGACGATATTTTCATATTTAGGGAGTATGAAAATGGCTTAAAAGAGAACTCCAAGGTTTCTCTTTTTCATAATTTTCAAGAGGCTGGAAAAGTGATAAAAGTTTTCTCAGAGTCAAAATGATCCATTTTTATGTTGTAACCTATATTTTGCACATTATACTCAATAAATTATCATAAATGCTCAAAATTATAGTAATGAACATCAAAAATATACTTTTGAAATGTTAAAGGCATAAAAAATAATATTTTGTTGACCTAAAACCTTATAAAAGTTGAAAAAGTAATTTCATTTTTACCATTTTGAGTTTTAACCAAAATGAGATAAGAAAATAGGGTTTTTACCACAAAAATTCAGAGGTTCATTCCGAGCAAACCTGTTGACAAAATTGCAGACCTTTTTCTCCAAGTAAGATATCTCTTCATTATCTTCATTTTCATCTGATTAATTTTTTATTTTAACCATTCATTTTATTTTTTGAGCGGGGTTTTACATTTGAAAATTCTGCCTTGGATGTGTGTGATTTTCCTTCATTGGGACCGTCCACATCTATGATATTTTACATACAGAAAAACACGATCTATGTGGTTTCTCCGCTGAGGAATTGCACAAATGCACTCTATATTCTAAAGAGCAGTCACGCAAGTGCCGAGGGTTTTCAGAAAAACAACGAAAAATACGTCCCAAAATTTGCAAATTTCTCTCGAGTATTCATCTAACTATCCTCAAATGTCATTTTCGGGACTTTTTATTGTTCAAAATGGAGTGGAGAGAGAGAGAGAGAGAGAGAGAGAGAGAGAGAGAGAGAACATGAAAGCCAACATGCAGAAGTTTTTGATGATCCAGCAACTCTGCATGCATTGAAAAATTGCAGCCTCTACAAGTATTGGATAACTATGGGAATGAAAGCTCAGATAGAGCTCATGACATGGATGGTGAGGACTTGGTATTTCCAGGATTAGTGTTTCATGATAGGGGATCATCACCTCACCATAGATGTTGATGATATGTACTTATTTACTGGGATATCCCTTAGAGGGCTTGACATTTATTTATTTGTCCATATACAATGTGGAGAGGCTACTGATTCTTATTTGAGGTGGTATTGTGTTGATGGGGTTGAGATAAAGGATGGTAGGATTGACATCAAAACCATCGAGCGACTTAATTTGAGGAACATTGCTTTCACAATCACCAAACTATGTGGAAGCGTAGCACTTCACTTGGAAACAAAGGCTTAGATGCAGATTGTCATGGAGTGTTCACAGTTCACTATTTTCAAATAGTGTGAAGGATTAGTTGCCAACATGAAAGGGAAACTGACTAGATCCAAGAATGGTAAATTGAATAATTTCGGTTATGGTTCCATTCTCATTTCTTTTTCTCTATATTTGATTCCTTGAGATCCACGTATGCTGTGGTGGGTTTCTTTGATGGATCTCCATCGAGGCGATGGACCAATGGTAAAGTATACTCCTCAATTTTTTGTATGGCTGGGAAACTAGATCATCATGATCGAATGTTTCCCACATGCAGGGATGGATTATAGAGGTGACCTAGATATCTCACTCGCAACAGGGATGCATTGGGGTGATCTAGGTAAAAACTTCTCATTTTGATGTTTTAATTTTTATTTTATTTTTCCTTTCTAACATCCAAAGCTAATTATTTGAAATGTTTATGGAGATGTGGGCCCAATTTGACCAGCAAAGCTACTAATTTTTTACATACAAGGGGACTAGGTTGTAGTAGTTGTAGTACCCCTCTCAGATGCAACAGAGGCCTTAACTTAGCTAGAGCACAACATAGAGAGGTTGAATATAGATGTCATAGAGACTTGGAGTGATGATTTTCCTCTTTGGTTCCAGAGGCACGTGGTCTGGGTTCTAGGACTGATTATGTGACTTCTACGTCGAGTGGCTCGTGTTATAGTCTGTTATCATGATAATCATCATGGACAGTTGCTAGTAGTTTAGGGCTAAATTTTGATTTTTGTATCGGCATATTTGTATAATAAAGGCCATAGGGCCTCATGTATTTGGATGACATTTTTGTTGTGACACACTTTTACAGACTATATTACCTAATGGGAACTCCTACTTTTATTTTCAGTTTATCTTGTTCAATATATGGAGGAATATTGTTTTTTATTTGCAAATGTTGCAAATATCTATCTAACACATGAATAGCCAATGCATCAGCTAATGTGTTTAAATTTCTTGGAATGTGTTGATATTCAATATAATTGAATTATCTTTCCAAGATACAGACCTGTAAATTTTTTTTATCATTTATGAACTTCTTACTGTATAGATGCCATTTAAGTGTAATACTGTGAGTTGTGAATCTAACCTAATGATCAAACGTTAAATTCCAAATGCGATGGTGTCGGATAATAGTTCAATGACTACACTATATTTTTCCTTGACCAAGGCATATCCCACGAATAAAAACTAACTCATCAGTGGGTTAATAGATGACCCAAGTTGCAGAAGACAAATTCCAAGTACTATGACTAGCGCCATCAGTAAATACAATGTAAGTCCGAGGTAACGTCGACATCTGCAAATCAAGTGTAATAGAAGATAACGATGAAAATTAGTAGGAAATATAAAAAAATGAAAAACTAAAAGCACACACTCATAAAAATATGATATAATTAATGTACAAACATATTCCCGAGGTAAACTATGCATAATATTTCTTAAGGTAGAGACCATTCCTAGGCTCTCCCAAAGAAACAATGTCATAGTCAACTAATTGATATGCCCCTTTGTCTACTACATGTTTTACTATGTAAGGACCATGCCACATAGGTTCAAATTTACCAGCGTCTATATTATCATGTGTTTGATCATATACCAAGACTAGGTCACCTTACGAATATGAACGAGGATTCATGTTTCGATCAAATTGAGCCTTAACATGTTTCTTATGAGCCGCACTAGCTAGTGAAAAATTACGACGAGTTTCATCTAGTTGTGTTAAGTAAAAAAAAAAATCTTCCTCCTCTGTAGAGGTAGATAGTAACAACCCAATCTCTAGTTTCAGTGACGAAATTTCACATTCAATTGGAAAAACTGCCTCCAAACTGTAAACAATATGGAAGGGAGTGAAGCAAGTCGATGTTTTTGCAGAGGCACGATATACCCACAGGGCTAAAAAAAATCATAGTATGACAGTTTTGTTTGTTAATTCCAACAATTCGTTTGATAATATTGGTAAAAAACTTGTTAAATACTTCAACTTAGTCATCAGACAGTTTCAAAAGTGGCTACCACGGTCCGTAAAGATGGCTTGTGCTATGTCGAACCTATAAATTACATAATTGAATATGAAAATAAGTGTGGTTTCACCATCGACCTTATATGTTGGCATCACCTCGACCCATTTTGTAAATTAATCTACTGCGAGGATAATATACCCATGCCCCCTAGACGAGTGAGGGTTACATGTAACAAAATCAGTTCCCTATTTATCAAATGGACCGACAACTATGATTTGGTGAAGAGGATATGGAGGTGCATGCATCTTGCGATCGTAAACTTGGAAATTATGGGACTTTATAACTGAATTTATGTAATCCTTAAATATTGAGGGCTAGAAATAGCCAGTGTGCAATATATTCTAGGAAGTGGAAAACCCTGACATATGACCACCACAATCTCTAGAATAGTAGTCATTTAATTCCTTCTCGGTTTCTTCGTGTGTCAAACAACATCAAAAGATGGAATCAACACCACACCGATAGTGTGTATCAACAACAATAGTATATTTTTGGGATTGGTACCATATTTTACGACAATAAGTTTGAGATAACTCGGGCTCAAAAGTTTGAGTTTGAAGATATATAATGATATCTCCATAACAAGGATCTAAATTAATGATAAGAAACAAGGATTCGTCTAAAAGAGAATCCTCTGCCACAGTTTTAGTATCAGTATAGGTAAAGTCACACAATAAATCAACAAATACCATGACTTCTTAGACTTATATATTTTGAATTCTAAATCAAACTATTGTAGGATAGCAATTTGTTTAGAGTATTTCCCCCTTATAAATTATCTTTTAAGAATGTATATCATAGGGTTTCAGTTAGAGAACACGGTTTTTTTGTGTAAAAATATATAGTGACGAAAACGTTGGATAGTTTGAACGGATGCCAAGGAAAACTTCTCCACATGTGCATATTTGATTTTGGTTTTTGTGAGATTCCTACTCAAATAGTAGATTACATGTTCAACATCAGATTCATCTTCCTGAACTAGCACCATGCCAATGGTGGCATCGTATGCAGCTAAATACAAAAATTAATCCCAACAATAATCTAGCGGATGCAATAACAATGGATGGGTCAATGCATTTTTCAATGCATAAAAATATTTTTGAGCAAGTTCATCCAAAATAAATGGAATTCCCTTTTTCAATAGTCTAGTAAAAACTTTAGTTATCTTGACATAGTTAGGTATGAATCTACGTAAAAATTGCCCTTTCCCTTGAAAAATTTGGAGTTGGAAGATATTAGAAGGAGGCTTAAAATTGACAATAGCCTCTACCTTGAGTGGATCAACACAAATGCCTTCCTTCGACACGAAAAATCCCAATAATCAACAAGATACTACACAAAAGACACATTTGTGAGGATTCATGCGATTATTGTAGCGCCTACATCAAATAAAAATTTCTTTCAAATGCACTGGATGATATTTCCATCTTAATGAATGAGTTGGTAAGTCATCTAAGTAGGTTGCACAATATGTTTGATATCATGAAATGTGTAAGACATTTCCCCTTTGAAAATTTGTTCCAACATTCTTCAATCCAAATGGGAGCTTGTGATAGGAAAAGGTTCCCCATGGAAAAATGAATGCAATCTTAGGTTGATTGACAAGGAGTATGTTTATCTGATTTTATCCAGAAAATCTGTCCATAAATGAAAAAATCTTGTTTCCAACACAATCATCAACAATTTGATCAATATAAGGAGTAGGTAATTGTATTTTTGACAATCTTTGTTGATATACCTATATTCAACATATACTCTAATATTCCCTTGCTTTTTGTTCACTGGAACAATATTGGATACCCATTCAGTCAAGGGAACTGGGTAAATGAAACCTGCTCCAAGTAAATTTTCAACTTCAGCTTTGATAGCAGAAAATTTCTGCCGATGTACTAGACGTAATCTTTGTCTAACAGATTTGGCATATAGGTGTGTCTTAATTTCTTGAACTACAATGCTAGGGTTCATTCCTGGCATTTCTTCATATGAATAGGAAAAAATATCTCTGAATTCCTGAAATAGGGCTTTACATGTCTTAATTTCATGAAGGGAGCACGAAGAACCTATGTGAATTTTCTCAGTAATTCCAGTTTTAACTGAGATGTCGATGGGTACTGTTGTAGATATGTTTCCTAGATTCGCTTTAGAATCCGAATAAAGGGTTGACATAGGACATTGAGGACTATCAACAATATTAGCTCAAAATATAGATGAAAATCCATTCTCGATTTTATCAAGTTTAGGCATAAAGGATGAATGATGATGGTAATCATCCCATGGCATTTCGTCCAAATTAATGATTTCCATGATACTTTCATCAGTTGGAAACTCGTTATTGAATGAATCAAGGAATTCTATTGGTACTAAACGCTATATATGAGAATAATTATCAGCAATCAGATTCACTTGATTAGATTCAAATGATGATGGGTTGGAAAATGATTGAAATTCATGATAAGCCAATTAAAATGGACTCAAAGGAATCTCACTTCTGTACAAGGCCAATTCATACCCCAGAGGCACAATCCAAGGATCAGGCAATGGTATTTTTCTTTATGTAATCATATTAACCTGGGAAATATTATGAGGAAAATTGGGTGGAGGAATTGCAAAATTTCCCATTAGAGATGAATCCTTAAGAAAACCTACTCCAACATCTTCATATGCAGTAATCGAATTTCCATCAAAGGGTATACTACTTGTAGAATTAGGCTATGGAGTGTAGTAAGGAAATTGGTCTAATTTTACAATTTTTCCTTTATGAGGAAACATTATCATATGAAAAAATGAGAATACCATTACCGACATAGCATAAGACCAACTTCGCCCTAGTAAAAGGTTATAGTCAAGATGAGCATCGACAACTTCAACTTTAGCTGCAACTATTTTATCTTATAACTCTATAGGTAGATCAATGAGAATTCCATATGGAAAAAAACCTCTTCCATCAAAGGCTTTCAAAGTCTTGTGGGGTTGATTGATAGCTAGAGAACCTAAGATTCTAACAAGCAATAGACATGATGCACGTAGAAGCTCCATCGCCAATTACTGTGTAAAAGACTCATTTGGTTTTGACAAAAAATGGTTTTTGATACAGAAGTATACATACATAAATGTCTAGATAGAAGACAATGAGATTAGAATCATGAGGATCAATGGCTCCTATTGCTGAAAAAATAAATTTCCTTTATGTTAAACAAGTCTGCAAGGGCTGACATTTTTGAAGGTAACGTAGCCAGATCTTCAACAATGTTGTAATTCTGAGTAGCTTGCGCATGTGGGTTGAAAGTTGACTTTCTAAGAACACCTTGAGGAGGTGATCAAATCACCACGTCATTATTAGGTTTTTCAATCTGTAATGGTTCAAAAGGAGGAGGAATTTATGTGGAAGCTTGACTAGGTGAACTAGTTTCATTTCCATTGACAGGACCCTTCAATATGTAATCCTTAGATCTCACGGAAACCATAACTTGAGATGATATCATCATGATATCTGCTAATATGATTGAAGAGGAAGGATTGTGTGATACCATCTTACTTTCTTAAGAATGGAATGGATCCTTCAAAACAATAAGGGTGGGTTAACCTTTAACAAATTTAGGTACCTCAATGTAATGAGGGCACTCCTTGGTGTAATGATATTCATCACAGATAAGACAAGGATAACAAGGCTTTTTCTTTTCATCAGATGGTTCATTTTTATTTGATTTATCTTTCGAGGAAGTGTTTTGTTTTTCTTTATATTTTCCTTTATTTTTACCTCCGATCGATTTATTCTTAATATTAGATGATTCTACAACATTAATCTCATAAGTTATTTAGGGAGAATGATTTCCTTTGGGTGAATCTATTAAAGTTATAACTGGATTATATTTGGAATTTTTCTTCTTACTCTTAGTTAGCTAAAAGAACTAATCACACCATCAACGGCATGAGAGCCTAAAGGATTTGTGGTTATTTGACCAGGGTGAGGAAAATATGGAATTTTATCATACAAAGTGCTAGATTGTGTGTAAACAAGGTCAAAATATTGGGCACAAGAAATAACATGCTCTTTAGTTATAACACCTCCCTTGGCCACATCTTCAGTAATGTCTAGAAGTAAATATTTTGTAAACCACTCATCCAAAATATGATATGGAAAGAAAAACTTAACTAAATGACATCTGTGTCTCCATTCGTGTTTATGATCATAAATATGAGTAGACAAGTTATGTTTTAAAGAATTCAAAAGTTTTGTACCAGTATCGTAATGGATTGGTAACTAATAATGTTTTGAGAAAGTAGTCATTAAGGCATTGAAGTTATGAAAAGAAGCGCACGTTAATTCAATGAACCATTTTGTTGTTGAACCGGTTGAAGTTCCTTGGAAAAGTCATAATCGAATGGAATCATCGATTAATGAATTTTATGCGCACCAAAGATGATACGTGATGATGGTTTGATGGATATTATCCTGATTTTCCCTCAAATTTCAGAGTGTCATTAGGAAAATTAGTGTGAATTTATAGCCAAAACGGGAAATAGTAAATAGGATCATTTGTTACCTCAAAAAATTTCGGTAAATATAAATTTACAATGAACGGTAAGTGCCAGTTGGGATCTTGTTGTGAAAATTGATTACGCTGCATGATAAGTCTAGTACCTGGAGGAGGATATCCAAGATATCCTATGATAGCCTGAGCAATTGGGATTTTCATTCCTACAGGATAACCAGGGTGATCCATTCCAAACTTTGAGACGGAATTTGATAAGTATGGCCAGGGTATGGTTGACTCTAGAAAGGTGGATTTTGGCCCATCTACCCCAAGTAATATTTCCCTTAAAAGGGTTGGATTTTTAAAGGTTTTCCTTGAAATAAATGGCTATGATAAGGTTGATCTTGAAAGAACTAGCCCTAAAATGTCTATACTTGAAACTTTTGGCCTTGATATGGTGTTTGTAGAGTTCCCATACTAGGTTTCCCAAAGGTATTTGAGGTATATAATGGATTATAGGACCAACTTGATAAATACATGTCTGGGGGATAGCGTGAGTAATATGTTTCACCGATATTTGAGGGGTAATTGGAACATAAGTTTTAGTTACTCCCGGGATGGGTGTTTGAGGTGTACTTGGTTGTTGAAAAAATGTTTGAGCAGTGAATTGGATAGGATTGGACAGGAGTGTGTGGACTGCTCAGACCAGGCTACTGACTTAGTTACTGAATATATATTTGTGGATTAACTTGAGGAATCCCCTGAAAAATTTTCTAGAATTTATTTGGAATGCCTTGTAAAGGTATTTGTTGAATAAGTTTTCCAGTAGGCTGAAAAAATTGGTAAATTGGTACCTATGAAGCAACCTGAAAAGGATGTTGAAAAAACAAATGGTTCCAAATGGTATTCATCCCTGGATAAGGAGTACCTACTAAGGGTTGTGACACAATGGGTTGAACTAAACCATATTGAGGTATATGAACATAGATTTGATAGTTTCAAGTTAAAGGTTGTCCTACAACCATAGGATATGAACCAAAAAAAGTTTTCTCTCCAAGAGGAGGTGGTTGCCCCCCTGGCAGATTATAACCACCTATTGGGTTAACTTGATGATTACCCACACCACTAGAAACCATATGAATATACTGGTGTGCCTTCAAACCTTGGGTAGTAGAAGTTGATAAACCAAATGACATAGGGATTTGAGATGAAGGAGAAGCTCCTGTAAAAGTCCCAAAAAATGACTAATATCCAAGAGGAACTAACAAACCACCATATAACAATGATTCTGGAGAGCTTGAAAACATGGATGTATTAGTAGGCATACTTCCAGAAATATTTCTCGACATATTAAATCTATGCAAAGAGTAAAAATAAATGTGGTAACATGGATGAAATTGATGTAAAAATTCAAAAGGTGTGAGATACCAAGGATCCTGTCAAAAATGAGAAATAGGAAATGGTCTATTCACCGATAAAAAATGGACTACTTGGAGTTTCTTCTTCCTCATCTGCAGTAATATATTTGATACTAACGAGAATAGGAGGTATATTCTTGGTATGAATAAGTTTTACTTTGGGTGAATTTGGAGCAAGAGTAGTGACTATAACCTCTAAAGGAGACTCAAGTTCTGAAAAATCAAGCCCAGGTTCAGAAATTTCTGGCTCAGTTAAATGTGTATCTGAAATTTCACTGGTATCAAGTTCTGATCTAACAGTTTCATTAACTATTGTTTCATATTGCACTAAGTTTTATCAAACCCTTGATGTTGATTCACTTAAGTTTCAGATTCTATAACAGTATATGTTTCAGGTTGATCTAAAGATCCATATCCTGTAGATTTTGACCTTTCAGCCTTAATTTTTTCCAATTGACTCAGGGTATAATCAGGGGGTTTATCTTGCATTCTCCGTGAATATCTTGGTAAATAAGCCAAGATGAATTTTAATTAAGAATTCACAAAATATCAAAAAATCACACCTGAAACCTCTAAAATTTAAAAAAAAAAAAGCAAAGTAACACGCACTAACAAATATAAGAGTCAAACCACACAGACAGTATTTTCAAAACGAATTCAGTAATTGGTGATGAAATCCAACCTCGTGGAAATCAATGTGAAAATATATAGATAAAGTGGATGGAACTAATTACCCTGACAACCTGCTTAATGAAACAATCTAGAGCAAGTAACTCCACTTATGCCATATCAAGTGAAGATTACCCTCCAAAAGGTCCAAGTGATTCTATTCAATGCATGTTCTAGGTACAGTAGAGAGCTTCCCTCTACCGTCATCTTGAGAAAAATCGCTAAGATTATGGTCACTAAGGTTACCACCATAAAAATTCAACCTGGGGGGATAGTCATAGATCTGACATACACGCAAGTGCATAGTAACAAATCCCAATCCCCTTGAAAGCTCCTCAACATGGTAAATCTGAGGTTTAATTCCAAGTGACCCCAAGCACCTTTATACATTGTTTGTAATGCATCCAAATCTTCTACCATAGACAATGAATAAAGTATGATCACTTCACCGTGTCTTATAAGATCTTGTGCTTGACTCCCTTGTAAGAGGATTTTCCCAGAGAAAATTTTCAATAAATGGATTTACTCCCTACTGCAAGATTCAACTGTTTGTTTAAGGCTTTGGAAAGTTAAATCACTTCCCTATTCCAAATCCCTACAACCTGATCTATGTTGGTGGAAAGATCCCTAAAAATGTAAAAAATTATAGATCAATTTTATTAATGTTGTGTTATTAAGATGTTATTTACTTAATGGTTTATGGACATGAAACTAATGATATTCTAACCGGACTCAAAAAATTTAATGAGGTCAAATATGAAATTGTAATATTTTCATTCAATGAATTCCTAGTTATGGGAGAGTAAAAGTATTTTTTATTTTCAAATGAAATGAAAAAAATCAAATTATAATAGAATTATTTTCCACAAAATGCCAATTTCACTGTGAAACAATTCAATTGTAGAAATTAAATCAAATTTCGATTCTCTTAACAAGTCAAAAAACCATAAAATGTCTCTTTCACAAGAAATTACTCACAATTATTCAAAATGCATGGAGGAATCAATAAAAATCTAAAATTAAATTTCTATAATGAACGCTTCAACTTAATGATGTATATCAGTGTAATTATTAAAGACTTCAAAACTGAAAATAAATTATTTTCTTTTAACATTCAATAATAGAAGAAATTATTCACAAAACACACTAATTTTTTTAAAAACCTACTTTGCAATTAAAGAAATAAATTCCTCAAAAATAAATAATATAGATAATGAATCTGGTATATTTGACAAAAAAACATAGGGAGACAGTGATATAAACAACAACCTATCTCTTTTTGATCAATCAGCAAACAATCCAGATGAAATCATACCCAAATTTGTGAAAATGATTGATTCTCAACAAGACTTCACTATGACATTCAAACAAGTTCACATAAGGTATCTGAAGGTAAAAACAAACATAATGACCACTCAGAAATCAAAATATAGACTTTGATCAAGATAAAATATATTTTTCAAGAATTTCTAAGGATTGTGCAAGTTAATAGTTAAGTCCAGTGCACATGTGCACTGTTGCTGAATAAAAACTGCATAGATATGTGCTATGTTGCTAAAGAAAAACGGCGCAGATCAAGAAATGATCAAGAAAATGTAAAACCAAGGAAATCAAATCAGAGGATCTAAAAAGTCACTACTTTGCTAATACTCAGATAAAGCTAATAAAAAAATATCGGAAAGAAAAACCGAAGAAAAGGAAGAGAACTAAGATGTTCCCCATTATGGTCGCCAAATGGCTACGTGGACAAATCCCTCTTGTGAACAAGATCGATCTCCTTAGAGTCTTAAGGAAAACTAGAAACAAACAGAAAATTAAATAACTCTTTCCCTAAGCCTATTTCATTTTAATCATAACTACAACAGAAGGAGAATGAAACCCTTACCTATTTGCAAAATGCTTGATGTAGATCCATGCTCTGTCCCGATGCAACTTCTCAATGCTCGAAAATACCTGTAATCACAACACAAAAGAGATAAAAGGCATATGAAATATACAAATTCAAACAATATTGATTTAATGATTAAGGAGAATAGAAATCGATATCATCTTAATAAATAAACAAAAATAACATAAATCATTCACCATTTCAGGAAGACAATACAATGGAAAAAAGGATTCTGTAATATTCCCAAATGGGAAAAGCAGGAATATTGTGCAAAACCATGGAAATAGCAGTGAAAACATTACATGAAAGTAAGAGGCCAATATGGAGACCTTTCATCTATTATAACAGCAGAAAAATATGCATAAATAATGGGCCATAAGATGTACAATAAGAAATAACAAGCCTCCAATGGACAAAATCCCTCAAAATAGGTGTTGCTACTATATATAAGAAGTTGGAAGGCTGCTACAACGTTTTTTTAAAGGAACTACTACACAAAACACCATGTACAAGATGGGGATCTAAGCCCTAGGGCAGAAGATCCACTGCAAAACACATATATGGAAAGTGTGGCTGATCTGATATGATAAATAATGTAGCATCCTCCAATAGGTCCTCTAAATGAAAGTAAAATCTCTTTCACTAGAAAACCAACTCTCCAGTTGGTGTGCCAAACCACCCTGCAATTCCTCCCACAAAAATAACGCAGATTTGGAAATAAACCTGCGCTATAGGGGTAAAAAAACAGTTGGCTTGATACAAATATTTTAAAATATGCACAAGGGCCTTACTTACTATCCTCCCAATGGAAAGGAAGCCTTCTCCATTGAAAATACACAGTGAGACGACCCAAATCTAGTCTCCACTGCTGCAACCTGCAAAAAAACTTAACCCTCAATAGGATCTGCGTTGTAAATGAAAGATGAAGCTTGGCCTTAAGCCTGATAGTGGACGATGTAGTATATGAATCCTCCAAGAGCTTCTCAATAGAAGAGGTGGGATTCCCGATCAAGAACACCTAGTGCTAAACAACACTCAATCTCAGCTAAACAACAAGAAAAAGATATATGCTTAAATAGACCATATATTCAAAAATATCATATACCAATACATAATTAATAATGGCTATCATCCTCTTCATTAAATAAGATATGAGCTGGAAAACCCTAAGCCCCATCCAATAATAGAATTATTTCCATGCAAAGCATCTCCATCTAAAATTGTGTTGTCTTTCATTGATGGCCACTCCTCCATGACAACGTTGTTGATTTGGTCAAAGTTGACCTAGTCAAGGGGTTCCAGCTCCTTTCCACACCTAAGGGTGCTCAATTAAGCTGCCAAGATCTATCCTTTTCACATTGGCATTGATTTATTTATTATCAAGGATAACTATGGACCTCCATTGTCATATTATTCATAAAAAAAGTAGCAAAACAAAATTTAATATTCCAACTAGCTCATGGCTAATTGGGAATATTACAGTCCTCCCTTCCCAAATATTGCTTGTCCTCAAGCAATTGAAAAGGTGAGTACTGCAATTCTTCTCCTCCTCCATTGGTGACACCAACATGTGGTAAAATTCCCTCATAATCTAAGTGTCTACAAATACATCCCTCCATGAATTTCTCCTCCAAAGTTCTTATGAGATGCAAATAATTCATCACACAAGGAGACAATAGTTCAAATGAAACAAACATGGTTTGCCCAATGTTCTACCTGAAAAATGTAGCATAATGAACATGTATAATATCTCTCCCATAGGGAACATACATTCCTCCCATCCTCCCTCCAAACATTCCCATAAAAATAATAAGTACATCATCAATGTTTGGGATCAAAACTAATTACATACAAACAAAATTTTTTACAAATGGAGGTGGGTCATAGTCCCACATGTGGAACCAATGCAATATATCTCCTGACTACATCAGATAATGGTATGGTAAGTGGTTTCCCCACCACTTACTTGCTACCGAAGCCTTCTCACAATGGCTAAAAGTGTGAGATATGTTTGGTGCTTTTGGAGTGCACCCACAGTTATACAACATCTCCCTATTTCCTCCAAGGGAGTGGCCATGTTTAGAAATGTTTATGGCCCAAATTTGGCCATGAATTTTATATGGAATAATGCTTCTTTTTGGAGCTATGGCCTGCATATACATGGTAAAGGAATGCAAGTAATCATCAAATGAGACATTATGTACATAAGCATGTTCTTTACCAAAATTTATGTTCATACAAATGGAGTGGCCTATAGATAGATACCCTCTCATTCCAAAAGAGGAAAGAGGTGGCTTTGATAACTCCTTCATTGAGTCATGTCTCTCTTCCAACTCCACATGGTTCATGCATCTTTGAAAATTTTGATATAGTTCCTCTTCAAAGCCTTCCCAAGTATAGCTCTCCATGATAGTGTTATAGGCTCTCATGGAATAAGTATGGTTGAAAAGGAAATATTCATGAGCCCTTTGTAGAAAATTCTCCTTGAGCTTGGAGGCTCTAGATAAGAATATCCTACCATGATATTAGACGACTTCTTCTTGGACTGAATATCCCTCTTCATGTAGCTTGTTATCAAGTATCATGCATGTGAAAATATCCTTGGAATAATCCACCAACAGTTGGGATTTCCAATATGGATCAATCTTCCATAGTGAAAGCATTGATGATCTATCACAAAGAAAATATGTCATATGGCTAATCTTCTCCTCGACATATCCCATGCCAAATTTATATGTTTGAAGGTTGATATTCCTCCCATGCTCCTCCTCCCACGACGCAGAATCTGAAATGAGAGTGGATAATGATGATGTTGGGAGAATGACTCTTTCCTCCTTGAGTCTACCCAAGACTCCCAGTGTTGTATCTTGCCCTCCTAATGCTCCCATCCCTCCTGGATCTATGCATGGAGCATCATGTTGTTATAGGAAAAATTTCCTCCTCATAATCCCAGAGGAGAAGGTAACATGGAAGGAAGAAAATGACCTACACAAAACCCATTTTTTCCAAGGTAACACACCCCAAAAAGAGCTAGGTAGAGTTATAACGCACCTAAGACATGCAAAGGAAGCGTTAATGCCTAGGGTAATTCTATATCTTGCCCAAGGGGCAGGGTTATCCATGTTTTAATGTGAAAAGGGAAATATCTTATGGAAAACTGACTAGCATTTCCAGCTTTTTCTCAAAATGGAATCAGTTCAAAATAGAAACTAAATGGCACAAACCTTTTACTAGGCATTTCCAAACACAACTGAACTCTTATGGAAGGAAAAAGCAAGGAAAAGCGAGGACACATCTATATCTTTCCTGATTTGAATAGGTTGATAGAGTTGGCAAGGATTTCTCTCTCCATATCCTATAAATTGGACCTGTGGGCTCTTGGTCTAAGGTCGAAGGTTTGATTATATGTGGAGCAGAATTTCATTGTTGTAGTGTGAGGCTTGAAGATCGATGAAATTCATTGAGAGCTTTCTACCTTGAGCATCATCACAATCGAAGATAGAGAAAGAGAGAGAGGAATTGGAAGATTTAGGAGGGCTTGGTGCAACTGACTGTTATAATCCTCCTTTTCCTAAATCAATAGAACTGTATATGTTTTTTCCATTTGATGCATCAGTGTCACAATTGTTGTTCAATAGTATATGTAGCATGATATGAATGTCTTATATCTACATTTTTTTATGTTTCTTCTATGCTAGTTTAATTGAGAGAAAGCTATATTGGTGTAGAGATTACACGGGTGCTTTGATTGGTTGTAGGATCTGGACTTGGAGTTGGTGAAGAAGGATCTCTACTTCGCTGCTTGGTGTTCTCCATAGGATCTACTGTCCACAAAGAGGTAATATTTTCCATATCGCTTTGTCAATTATATGTATTAGCATGAACATGTATGCGGTACCTTTGGAACTTTAGAGCTAATATGACAGTCTACCTCGGGCACCAGAAAGCCCTGAGAGGGATACCCATAACCAGCACCCAAGAATATTACCCTATAGCAGAAATGGCGAATCCACTGGGGAGTAAACCCCAAGTTTCTGGGTTGTTCCTATGAATTTACCTCTTTCCCTCTGTTCACATATCCTTCTGACCATTTTATATGCTCAGTAATCATTTCAAAAGCTCACAGAGTCTATATTAGACCCTTCTTAGCCATCTAAGCAACTTTACCCTGAGTAACGCTTCCCCTGTAAGTGTTTCAGTGTGTTATAACGTTGCTTATTCTTAGATACAGTGCATTTGTCTCAATATTAATGCCCTGTAGCCTCTGCTTGCCAGCGTTACCCAGCCAAAATCTGTTGTTTACACCTCTGTTGTGTTTCCCTTTGGATGTGGAGTTATTGGCCATCAGATTAGTTTTTTGTTGGATCCCTGTGCTTGGTCACCAGTTATCATTTTTTTCTTTAGTTCTTGTTTAAAAAGTTAATATTAGTCGCATCTACTTTTTGAAGAAGAATCTTTTTTTTTTTAAGTTTTCTGAACTTAGCTGAATTAATTCTGAATTTTTTTGGTTAAAAAGTTGTTAAAATAAGATAGATAGATGTCTGAATCTTTAAAGTTTAAATGTGTTATTTGAATGTTTGGTGCACGGGTGTTGAAAGAATCTCTCCTTGTAGAATAAACTCTTCATTGAATTGAATATTTAAAGCATGTTTCTACATGTTTTTTGAGTCAGAGTCTCATCACATTTCATACGTCCACTCCCCCTTCGCAAGAATAATAATCAAGTACACTAAGAAAAAAGAGATAATAAAATTAATCATATAAATTATCTTGAGCTCACACCAACAGTAGTTCAGGCTAGGATCTTGGGGTAGGAGAAGTGAGAAAATCACCCAAGATCTCAAATCTTGAAACTAGAGTCATTAAAAAAGTGAAATCCTACTGCACTCATATTATCGGAACCACTCCACTACCACTGGAGTTAAGCGTGAGACAACACTAGGGTGCATGAGAAGGTATCCCACCTTCAAGTGCATTCAGTGGGCATGCTATATATTGGGGTTCCCTTCAGGGATGTCGAAACTAGATCGGGGATCTAGGTGTTCTTCCCATATAGCATGTTGTCTACGACTGTGACCCCCCTGATGATGTCTGTGATTTGAGGTATCTTTAGTTGCCATAATTTTTAGGGACTTACACGAGGTGACTGGGACGGGCTATCCTAGTACCTAAAAAAAATGTACCTACTCTGTCTTTGGTCTTTGTGAGGGTACTCGTCTTCATGGGAGTGCTTACACCTATTGTCTAAGGTCCAAGAGAAGCTCTAGAGTAACCATAAATGTGTTTACAACAAACCCTCTCTATATGCTATTGTGATAATAGGTTTCATCTCTAGTAAAAGATAGTACTTAGACAGGGCCACCCTGTTCTGGCTTCTTGTTGATTGATTTTAGAAAGTACTTTTTATTTTTTCTTTCTTAGGTCTGTGGTTACTATCACTAAGACTTTATAATACATCACAAATAATTAAAATTTGCTAAAAATAAACAGGTCACTGTGGCGTCCTTCGACCCTCTCCATCTATCTCGATGATAGTGAGGTCTCCCTCCATTAACACCGGAGGAGGATTCGAGTCTCAGTGAGCTCGTGCCTGCTTCGGAAGAGCAGTCTCCAATGACAACCCGTGATTTTCACATAGCCCCGTATCATATGGAGTTTCCAAAGGATCCTTTTACGAAAGGAGTCGTACCTCCTTGCAATCATCCTCTCACTGACCCGTCGGCGCCAGTGTTAGTTCAGGTTACACCAAACCAAGATATGTCTTCGACTACACCAACATCAGTTTCACAATTGACACCCATGGGGTCGATGCCAATGGTAACCAACTTTGGTTTGCAACCATCTTCCTCACCGGTATTCAGTTCTACACCAATGATCAGAAACCCCAGTAGCCAGGCAATACCTGGACCCAACAATCTATTCACCACAACTATTACCGAACCTCCGAACCCTTGGGATCTTCTCCTACTATGACTGTTTCGGGACCCATGGTTTCTGCTCCCGCTAGCGGGGCTACTTCGGTTCCTTTTAGCAAACCTTTCGGTTGGAACGCTTTGCTGAGTTCAAACCCCTTGGCCACCATGCTAGGGGGCAGTGTCACCAACACATATATGACGGGGGGCACTTTGGTACCCCTGCAGTCATTGGGACAAACAAGATAGCCTATTTTTAACACTATTCCCTTAAGTGGTAAAACTTCAAGTGTAGGGTCTATGTTGTTTCTTAACTATGCGAATAGAAGTATGCCTTTGGCTAGCTCTATCGCATCCATATGGGCAAACCAACCCCAAAATCAATTTGGGCAAGGGGGTAACTTTTACACTGGGGGAAACCAACAGTTTTCCCCCCAATACAACATACCCTATGGATAGCAACCATACACCCCTAAACCCCCATCCACAGGGAGCTTTTATCAACAAATTCCTACTTATCCCATTGGTAACACATTGATGGGCAGACCCTACGGTCCGAACGGTCAACCAATCTGGGGGAAAACACACAATTTCCATTTTTGGCAGATCTAGACATCCCCGACATCTACAAACTGATCAATTATCCCATCAACCACAACCCACTCTGGCCTCTAGTACCGCACAAGATTCTGTCTGACATCCCTAAATTCGACGAGAAACAAGGGGACGATCCAGCTATGCACATCGCCACCTTTCATCTATGGTCTGTTTCTAACTCCATGGTGGATGATAACATTCGACTTCGACTTTTCCCCCACACTCTCACAAGCAATGCTTCCAAATGGTACATTGAGTTACCACATGGGACCATCAACACTTTTGGTGCCTTAGCTACGAAATTTCTTAAGAAATTCCAATTACCTATTAGATACAAAACTAGCACGGAACTCTTAACCTTGCTGCGCCAAGACACCACCACCTACATGTTGGCTTGAGGGGTCCTGACCCAGGTTCAGTGTGCAAGGTTTGCCAACAAAGCCCTATACTAATGGCCCTTTCGGCAGTGACCTGCTTTCGCAGGTCACAGTCTCACTCGAAGTAGTATAGGTGGGCGCTGGAACCAGGTTTCCGCACCCTAAGAAAGGAAGGGTAAGGCAAGTATGGTTGTGTTCTGTTCAGATTACCTTGTTTCTTTGCAGGGTTAATTATGTATCTATTTTCATCCACGTGCACTAGATATACAATTATATGCTTTTCATAACATCAACAGAACATTATATAAATAGTGCAGAATAGATCTAGATCCAAGCATTTAGTACACAGACTTTTGCAGCAGAAAGACAGAAACTACATAACACAGTAATTATCAACAGTTCATACACCAGTACTCATGGATTCAGATCTCTAACAATCCTTTACATTCATTCATTTATCAACCTTTCCTTACAATTCCCTTCCCAACCTACGCACACAGCAACAGGGTCTGCACACAGTTGGACTAGGAGCTCCGCGCACACATCCAGCAGGAGTATGTTCCCCCAAAACCCAAACAGATAGCTTAAACAGCTAATCACATCAATAGCTCATCAATTCCTATCCTTTTCGATACAAAATACATCTCTATTTATAACAATCTAGCTCCGAATTTCTTGTGGTTTGCAACCCATGGTTTTTGGACCCCTAGTTTACCCTTTAACCCATTACAATGCGTTTAGGGCTTTGACCCGCCAAAAAACCCCTGTGCTATACTAAATATAATCAAAATTAATCAAAATGGACCATTTTTGTAGCTTGTTAGGAGACCCCGTTCCAACGGTCCCCCAACACAATCTTGTTACTCATCCCGAGTCACTGCACTGGTGCGACCACATAGTCGACAGCCTAGTATGGTTTGAGTCGATTACCATTGACAAAGCTAGGAATGAGGTCACCATGCAGGGTAGCTAACTAGACTGCACCGCCATTCGTAACCTCCTTAACTGTGTAGGGACCAAGCCATTGTTGTCAGAATTTGCCTGGGTGTTTCGCAAATTGGCTATCGTATAAAAGGATGAGATCACCTTCGACGAATGTCTTCTAGTGAATGTGTCAGTCATGCCAGGCTTTACCCCGAGCCTTTTGAACCTGCTAGTGAAACTGAGCAATAAACCAATCTTCCTCCAAAGCCACCAGTTGTGCCAGGCATTCTTCTATGATGTTGAAGTTAGCCATATTCATGAATGCTACGATGCGTAGGCTAGGAACAACGTACTCTATTGGCATGATGGCCTCCTTGCCATAGACCATTCAGAAGGGTGTCATGCCAGTAAACTTTTTGCAGATCGTTCGGTATGCCCACAGAACCGAGGGGATGCGAACATCCTAGTCACTATGATCAGCATTACAAAACTTCATTAATTCCTACTCCAAAATTTTGTTAAAAGCTTCAACCGCCCCATTAGCCTGGGGATGATATGGTGTACTCCTGGCATGGTGGATCCGAAATTCCTCAATGAAATCTTGAATCGTTTGGTTAACAAAATGTGTACCTCTGTCACTCATCAGGATCTTCGGGTAGCCAAACCTGTTCAGAATCTGCTCAAAGATGAAGTGTGAAGCAGTATCAACAGTATAATATTTTACAGCTTGTGCCTCAGCCCATCGTGTGACGTAGTCAGTGGCAGTGATAATGTAGCGTGCACCTGTTTTCTTTCCTGGTGGGTTGATGGGTTCGATAAAGTCAATGGCCCATTTATCAAAAGCCTATAGGGCCATATGAGGCTGTAATGGCATGTCATCCCATCGTGAGGGTCAGCCAGTTCGCTGGCATGTATCTCACGACCTATAATAGGCGTAAGAATCCCGATGTAGGGTAGGTCACCATAAGCCAGCCCTTAAAATATTTTGCGTCATAGCTCTACCCGCATAGTGGTCGCCTACGACTCCATCATGTGCTTCTGTGAGGACGGTGGGCCATTCATGTTCCAATACATATCTGTAGAGAATTTCATCGGTGCCCAGCTTGTATAGCTATCTTGCGATGATAGTGAAGTCTGGAGCCTGGGTAACCAACTCCTTGTTTTTTTGTACTGAATACGCATCAGGGGCCACACCCGTAGTAAGGAACTCAATGATATCAGCAAAGTGAGCATCAACCATCTTAATGGGAAACTGCTATGCATCGGGTAAGCCTTCATCCAGGTTAGTGGGTTCTTCCCCTGTATTGATATGAGACAGGTGAGTCGGGCCTACATTCAACCACCTGAGCTTAACAATGATCTCAAAATCATATTCCTGAAATAGCAATAGCCAACGGCAAATATTCCCCCCCAACACAGGCTTGTTGACCAGGTATTTCAAAGCTGAATGGTCTATGAACATCTTAAAGTGTCCTTCGAGCATATAGTGCCGATATTTTTGTAGTGCGTACACCATAGCCAGTCCTTCACACTTAGTGGTAGAGTAATTTCTTTCAGTGCTTGAAAGTTTGCAACTAGCAAAGGCAACCGGGTGATCAATTTCTCCTTCGCTAGGCTGCGTGAGGACCGCTCCTAGGGCAATGCCTAATGCATCAACATGTACATGAAATTATTTTGACCAGTTAGGGAATATCAGTATGGGCACAAAAATCATCTTTTCTTTTAGTAGTTGAAAGCTCTTCTGACATTCATCATTCCAAAAAAAAGTTTTTGGAGCTGTTCCATGGGTGCTGTGATCAGAGCATATCCTTGAATGAATTTTTTGTAATATCCTGTGTGACCGAGAATGGAGCGCAACTATTTCTCCATGGTGGGGGATGCAAGGTTGATAATTACGGATATCTTTGCAGGATCAACCATCAGTCCTTGCCGACAAACTATGCATCCAAGCAAGATTCCGCAAGGTACGCAGAAGATACACTTTTTGATATTCAAGGAGATCTGGTACTTTCGGCACACATCCAACATTAATCGCAGGTTCGAGACATGTTCTTTCACTAAGCCAAAAACTATCCAGTCATCAAAGTAAACTTCTAGGAATTTATGAATAAATTCTTTGAACACAACCACCACGACCCTTGAAAAGATAGCAAGTGCATTCTTAAGACCAAAGGGCATGACCGTATACTGGAAGGAACCCCATTCGGTGGCAAAGGTGGTCTTACTACGATCCTCAGGTGCAATTCTGATCTGGTGGTATCCCAAGAATCCATTAGTGAAGGAATAGGCCTATTGGCCACCCACGCTATCAAGGATTTCATCGAAGAAGGGAGTAGGGAAAGGGTCATGAACGCAGGTGCCATTCAGCTTCCATAGGTCCACATAGGTGCATATTTCTCCCTTTGTTTTTTTCTCCTGAATGACCATTGGGCTTACCCAATCTGACTATTCAACTGGTTCAATGATACCCGCGGTCAGCATTTTTTCCAACTCTTCTTTGACCTTTTGCTTATACTTAGGATTCAACTGGTAGGGCCACTGCTTGACGGGTCACGTCTCTGGCTTCAGAGTGATGTGCATAATGCCGAGATCCCTAGTGATTCCTTTGAGCTCAGAAAACTTTGTAGGGAATAAGTCCTGGTACTTCGTAAGTAGTTCGAAATTTTTTCCCACGGTGCCTTCATCCCAATAATCCCCAATTTTAGCCAACTTAGGGTGTTATTCTATCCCAATATTAACTTCGCGTAGCCGGAGAGGTTGTGTTACATCAACATCTTGGAGTGATGGTCCGATAACGGTACGTTCCCCTTCTGATTCCATAACAGAGATATTCTGTGAGTTATCCTCTTCTTCATTAATCGCCAAGCTTCGGTAGTTGACTATGTCTTGCATCTGGGCCTCCCATATCAGAATGGCTAGAGGGGTGTGTGGGTGAGGCTTCTTAAAGATGAATGCGTCAATGTCCTGTAGGGATTCTTCAAGCATCTCTATTCCCCCAATGAGTCCAAACGTTCCAATAAAGTCCTCTTTTAATATTTCCTAGTGGTGGGTCCGCTGATGTAACTCTGCGTCTAAGTACCAAGTAGTAGGAATAGGGCCCAAGGCATGTATAAATAGATGGATCCATTCTTCTGGGGTTCGGTCGGCCCATTTGGTTGTCCAAGTATGTAGATGTGTGCGGTGGTCCCTGAGTTCTAGGAATATCTTGGTGCACACATCAACGGGAGGTGTGAACCGCAGCACCATCCTATCCCGACACGTCTCCCAGTCTAGAAATTCTTTCTTGTGGGTATCCCACCATCATGCAGGTGTGCCACGCAGTGCCAGATTGAGTGCCCAGAGCCGCTGATATTTTGGCACCCTAGCCTCCGATGTTCTTAAGAAGTTATGGACAATACTAGACTTGTCAAAGTGGGTAAGGTCCCTTACCTCCAAAGTAATGCAGTAGAGGGACCTTGCAACCCGAGGGCATTGTAGTGCTGAGACATTGTGTAGCCAGGTCTGCCAACTCTCAAGTTCTTCATCCAAAACAGAACAATACTCCCTGTTTTTCTCCCAATCGAATACCCCGCCTGTTGTAGGGTCACCGTGGTCTTTGTCCTGTGCTGTCATCTTGTAGATATGATCGAGTTCCTCCTCTTTGTATGCTGGTTCTATATACCACATACCCTCAGCAAGATCTAGTGGTACTATTACACGGGTACCATTCTTAAACACCATACTATGTTTTTTTAATTTAATGACACCCCCTACGTCGATAGCCCAGTCCAGTCGTAGGAGTGCAGGATATGGATTCGTATCCTCCACAATTTCTATGACCTCAAAGTTAGCTAAGACCCTTACTCCTATGATATCGACCAAAAATTTTGGAAACCTTCCCAAATGGATGATCTTCTATTGATTCACCATTCGTAGCTAGATAATGGACTAGTCTAACTTAGGTTCTCCCATTCGTTGCCATGTTTTTTTTGGTAAGACGTTTGCGTCAGATCCAAGATCAATAATAACCTGATGCATCTCGTAATCAACAATCTACACAATCAATCACAGTACCCTCTCGGTGCGCCTTTTGTAGCAGTGTAATTTGTGTACTTCCTTAACCTCAACCACTGGGCTGGGCCGGGCTACGCAGTTCTGTAGCAATACTTGAAGATTTTCTCCAACCTGTGGGTTGCAGAGTAGCTTCAAGCATGCCCTTAACAAGGTTTAAACTTCCTCTTCTATCTGGAGGTGTGCTAGCAGCTGCGCAGGGGCTTCCAGTGACTCTTGTTTTCTGGGATTTGGTTCCTTCTGGGTAGCCAGCTCCTCCTTCGCTCCCTGGGTGACCATGCTGTGCGTTCTGATTTTTACACTGGGATCTTCACTCCTTAGCTCCGTTTTGACTCTCTGTAAATTTTGGGTGGGGGTAGACTATTTGTCCTTCATTTTTGTTAACAAGATCGGGCAGTCTTCGATCCCATGGTCCAATTTTCTACAATATTTACAGGACTGCCTCGTGGTATTTGGGCAGTCCCTAGCGAAGTGCCCTACCTCTCTACAGTTGTAGCAGATTAGCTGGCCCCATCCTCATCCTGCGCTCCCTCCCCGTCCCCCCCTGCCCCCTATAGGAGAGATACAAAATGTTGCGAGAGATCTCAGAGAGGCAAGATCGAACTATACTCTATAAAAGGGTTCCCCGATCTACCAGTAAGTCATATGTGTGACAATTTTTCTCGTCATGCCCTATATATCAGCATAACCTGCACCATTTTTGCCTCAATTCACCCCTATATATCCTAGGACACTGGGTTGTATCATGTAGTCTCGCTACCTGGCAATATTTGCACCAAAGATCTGTGCCTATTCCTTTTCCTCGTTCCGTCTATAAGCTCTGTATTTCTAGGTGCATGGCCCCGAGCTGCTCCTGTATTTGTTACACTCCTTCCCTTGTGTCATCCTTAGGTGCAGCTTCAAGTTTCATGGCAACTTCCAAGGCTTTTTCCTGCGATTTGAAGGTCTGATAGCCCATGGGTATGCGTAAGTGAGGTAGCAGCATAGCAATGAACCATTATGTGTGTTGTTTGTCATCGTACTTGAACTCACCTTCCCTAATCGCTTTCTTTAACCGTTGATCGGCCTCCTATATCGACTCATACATCTCTTTCTCGAAGTCTTTTACTTCCACTACCAACTGGGAATAGGATTTTGGCTTTCGGAATTGTTGTTTTAGGGCATCCTTGATATTTTGAAGCGTTGCGCTCCCATTCTGAAATATATACCGCATATACCAATCCAGCGCCCTCTCTTCGAAAGCCAAGAATAGCTGCGCTTTCTTCACAGTATCGCTTACCACCCCTTGCACCATCCACACCGAATCGGTCACGAACCAAAAGCGGTCCATGTCCTCATCGGCTGCTCCTTTAAAAGTAGGCAACTTTAAGTGTGCTGCCATGGGCTCCTCTGGTTTATCTTCCTAGGGCCCTAACATCAAGGCAGCTGACAGACCTTGTGTAGGCCTTGGCGGGCTATGAGCAGAGCAATCCTCTTCTCGACTGTCTCGATAGTTCTTATTGCTCCTCATTGCACTTCCACCCAGAATATCACTCATTCCACCCTGCGTTAGATCTCTAATGCCATTACTCGATCTCGTTTCTTAGACTTCTTTAGATCCCGGCAATGGAACCATTTGTTGGCTTGAGGGGTCCTGACCCAACTTCGGTGTGCAAGGTTTGTGAACAAACCCCTATACTACTGGCCCTTTCGGAAGTGACCTGCGTTCGCAAGTCACAGTCTCACCTGAAGTAGTATGGGTGGGTGTTGTAAATAGGTTTCCGCACCCTGAGAAAGGAAGGGTAAGGCAAGTAGGGTTGTGTTCTGTTCAGATTACCTTGTTTCTTCGCAGGGTTAATTATGTATCTATTTGAATCCATGTTCACTAGATCTACGATTATATGCTTTTCATAACATCAAAACAACATTATATAAATAGCAGAATAGATCTAGATCCAAGCATTCTGTACACAGACTTTCGCAACAGAAAGACACAAACTACATAACACAGTAATTATCAGCAGTTCATACACCAGTACTCACGGATTCAGATCTCTAACAATCCTTCGCATTCATTCATTTATCAACCTTTCCTTACAATTCCCTTCCCAACCTATGCACAAAGTAGCAGGGTCTGCACACAGCTGGACTAGGAGCTCTGCGCACACCACCAACAGGAGTCCATTCCCCTAAAACCCAAACAGATATCTTAAAAAACCAATCACATCAATAGCTCATCAATTCCTATTCTTTTCGATACAAAATACATATCTATTTATAACAATCTAGCTCCGACTTTCCTATGGTCCGCAACCCATGGTTTTCGGACCCCTTTTTTACCCTTTGACCCATTACAATGTGTTTAGGGCTTTGACCCGCCCCAAAACCCCTGTGCTATACTAAATATAATCAAAAGTAATCAAAATGGACCAGTTTCGCAGCTTGTTAGGAGACCTCATTCCAACTCCACATCTCCGATCACATTCATTAATGGGGACATAGGCAGAGGCTCTTCAAAATGCCAATCCCAAATCATCTCTTATCCAATTGGTTTTGTAAGTCACTCTTACCCCCCCTAGCTAAGGATGTTTTTTTGTCTAGTGCGGTCACGATAGACAAATCCATTCTTTGTGCACAACATTTAGATCTAATCTATTCGCAATCCGGCACACTATATGATTTAATCCCCCATGCCACTGGTAATATGAATCCTCCCGCTACTCAAAAACCCGAAGCACACGCCGATGGCCTCGTTGGTACAACATCCGGCATAGTGATAAAAAAACCTAGTGGGAAAACCTCCCAACCATCTTTGACTGCCACTACCCCTAACCAATCAACTACTCTTCCTACCGCTAAGGTGAATTCTGTGCAATTTTTACAAAAACCTAGTGGCAAGAACAAGAAGAACAAGAAAAAACCTCTTCTTCTGAAGAGCATTCAGATACTCAGAATAATACCAATTAGAAAAATGTTGATAAGAATGAAAAAGGAAATGAGAAACCCATGAAATTTCCTTGCAAAATATGTGCATAGTACCACTTGACATACAAATGTCCTCAGCTGCAGGAATGCATAGATTTTATCATAAACAAGGACTCTAGGGGGACACCTGTCATCCTTCATAATCCCTTCCCTAATACATAGTAGAAACAACAACACATGGTTGCAAACCCACCACAAACCCCGCAGAGGGGCAAAAGTGGTACACATCCTTCCGGTGAAGGATCGTCTGCCATTTATGGCATTGAAAGTGTTGAACTCCAAACACGGGCCAAACTCTATGGAAATCCTATCATTGATGCTCAGGAACCTGGTACCAGTTCAAATCCACTGCCGCCCAACTGTTTGTATATCAAAAGGCCTGCTACTAACCCTACGATTCGTCCCCCCAAAGGGACACTTCGACACATGACTCATAACACCTCTGCACGTGCTACCCAAAAATACAATATTGTAGAAGATTTGGCACAAGCATTGTCAGTCATGTCTTCACTCGAAGTATTGCAAACTTGCCCATTGCAAAGGAAAGCTTTGCTTTCGGCCATTGGTGGAATCGACCCCCGGGATTATACTCTACCCATCTTTGACATGGAGAAATCTAAACCTCGCCTCTCACACCAACTTGCGTTCCAGGTACAAGTTGTGTCGAAAGGGAGACCAATCCATCACACTATCATAGACAAAGGTGCTTTGACCTATGATATGTCAACTACTTGCTGGATCGATTTGGGTTCTCCTACTTTGTCTCCACTGTTGAATTCCCTTAAAGCTTTCGATGGCCACACTTTCCTCCCAAAAGGCTACCTTGCTAGCTTTCCCCTTTCGCCTAGTGGGAAAATGATAATGGTGGACATAGAAGTCGTAGATCGTCATCTCGACTATAATAGTTTTTTGGGTCACAGTTGGTCTTACGCAATGATTTCCCTTGTCTATTCGATCTCCAACTCATCCTCTTTCCATTGGATGGGAAAATAGTCATAGTGGATCAATTATCCTTTTTCACCCCCGATTATTCCACGTTACCAAGTAGCATTGTACCCCTAGTAAGAGGTGTTCTTGATTCATACGTCAGCATAGGTACTAGTCTTCTGAAGGCATCTTCCCTGATGGATTTCTTTCCTCTCCTGCCACCTGAGGTTCCACATACGATTGAAATAATATCCACCATTTTAGATGGCTCTATCGATCCATGGATCCTACCAACACCTTCATACATTGATTCCTACAGAGATCAAATGGCGATATCACCGGTAGAGTTGGCTTATCAAGCCATCCAAATCACATCTAAACCCTCCACTGCTTTGGTTTCGACCAATGGTGCCAACCTCCTGCCCATCAAGGTTCTTTCTAAATATCTCCTCGATGAAGTCCTGCCTATGGACGAAGCTATTCGAGAGGTCATGTCTATAGAAGAACGAACTTGGGGAGAGTTCCATCATTGTGCTTCGATGTTCGATTCAAATGTGATAGCTACTCAAATCCCATCTTTTGACCCATTTGATATCATTCCATCCACTTACGCGACTGTTCAAACTATCGATTGAGAAGGGAACATGGGAAATCTTTCCAAGACTGTGCTCATAGATATCTCAGTCAAAACGGGTACCGTGGAAAACATTATTCTTGGAGCCAATTGCAATCCAAATGAAATTGCACGCCTTGCATCCCTTTTTAGGGAATTCCGCAATGTATTCACTTGGTCTTACGAGAAAATTCCCGGCATAGATCCTTCTATTGACGAGAAAGATATCAAGTAATTATGAGCATTCATTTTATGGTATTTTTTTCGCTCGTTAAACCGAAAAACCTCGAGTTCTCTTCTTCAGGTTCGTTAAACTTACACGAAGAAGCACTAAGCTTTATTTTTAGGGACTTTTATAGCTCATAAAACTGAAAAATCCCTGAGTTTCCTTCGTCGAGCTCGTTAAACTACTACGACGAAGAAATATGAGCCATTATTTTCCATCTTTTTCAAAGCTCATTAAATAGAAAAATTAACCAAGTTTTTCTCCATGGGACTCCTTAAAGATTCACAGAGATCATTGAGTTTTTATTCCTTGGACTCGATAAAATTTCAAAAAGAACACTGAGTTTACTTTGTCTCCTCGTACTCATAACAAAATGAGGCAAATTTCCATTGAACATAGGTTTCTCACTTTTTCGGATTCAATGGACTAACTCACGGAAAATGAACTATTTCGGGCTTACTATTCTCCCTTCGTTGTGCCCAATTATCAAACATGACAAAGGTACCCCCCGGAGTTGTCTTTTACAATGTTTTTCAAACTCTCTAAATATGAAAAAATCACCAAGTTTACCCGTCTAGTCTCATTAAAATTAATCGTATGGGGAAAAAAATTTGGACGAAATGGATACTTATTTTGTTACATTTTAAAGGTCTATTTGGCAGCACAATATCTTGAACATGGCACTTCCTAAAAAACTCTCTCGCATTTAGCCGAACCCTCCCATCTATGAGTTTAGACTTCACATGCCAATGTTCCTTGAACCCTGATACTCTTTGGTGTTCATTAAGCCTAAGCTTCCTAGTACCCTGTTAGAGTGCCTTCTATTATTCAAGAGGATCTCGCTATCTACTTCTCCTTGTATCAACCAATCCATCATATACCAGAACTTTTTTGTCATCAGTTATTCCCATTTGGTCTTGATTATTTCCATAAACAAAATAATATTTTACCATTTCGTGTCGAATGATTTAGGATTCCTTAGTGCCTACCTTTTGACAAATCTCTTCCTATCGACTTCAACATATTATCTAGGAAGTTGATCCAGAAACACATTAGTACTCAGGTACTTGTAGACATCAGTGGCAGGTCACCTTGTGTTTGGTTGGGGGTTCTCATTATTGGCTCCTGATCGAATGATTCTACGAGTGTTCAACATCAACTCCTTTTTATTCACACTTGCTAGATTGTACTATGCATCTTGCGGACCATCATCCTTATCGGTCACCACCCTTGCATTTGTTAATAGTTTTTGGTATTTACTGGTAATCAAATGATTTCCTGCATGTTCAAACAAAACTCATTTATTCATATGTGGGGAAATATGCAATTTAGTGAAGCAGAAACCAAGACCTTGGGTTGAGGTTTACACCATTACAGTTGTGTTTCCTCTCCTGAGTTGCGATATTGTTTTTTGGCAACATCTTATCAATTTGATATTTTTATGACAGAAGCTTCCACGTTATACTTATCAGAGGACGCACCATTCATATCTCTGCTCTAGAGAAATCATTTTGATTAGCTACTGAGCATGGGAATGCCCGACTTAGGACAGATACTATATTTTCTGACATATGTTGTTGTTTCAATTTTTCCTTAGTTGTAATATTCCCAAATTTTCACCTGATATTTGGAATATTAGAGTTCTTTAACTTTCTTAATGAATTAAGTAAATAAAAGGGTGGAGGGACCCATAATCCTAAATATGAATAAATATCCACTTTTGTGTGTGAATGTGGATTAATTAAGCCTATTTCTACATAACGAGGTATTTGAGCAACTACTAATGCAAATGGAATTGGAGATCATGTCTCATTAATGAGATAGATTATGGAGGTTGACATAGTAAAGTAAGATCTTGAAGAGGTAAAATAGAATATCATGGAGCACTCATGATGAGATGATGGAGGAAGTTGTGCAATTAATGCACACATGATGGAGAGTGTGTACATTCCACCTAGACATGATGAATGACTTGACTAGACAGCACAGTCAAACATGGAGGATCATGTCCACGTGCAAAGCGCAGTTTAGATGAGGGCCAAGGCATGGGAAGGCTCAAACTCTATATAATGAAGATGAATGCAAATGAAGGCATGTTGGTGATTATTGATGTTAAGGATCTATTTAGATCTAGAATTTTCATGTGACATTCCATTTCTTTCTTGGGCTATTTAGCAAATATTGCAAGTGCTGATTAGCATAGGGTGTTCCTAGTCGGGAATCCCACCTCTTTCATTGAGTGATATCTTGGAAGAGGATTGTAATTCATTATACATTAGGCATTGGTGCCACATATCTTTTCCTAATTTCTACAGAACATTCATATTCAGAACTTGCAAATTTCTGAAGATCAGTTTGGAAGGTGGAATTTGTATTCAGTATTTCAGCTGGAGAACTAGTGAAGGTTTATTACTTTCACCTTGGGCTTAAAGATCAGCATTCCCAGAGCTTCATATCAGATCTGGCATCAGGCAAAAATTTATTGACCTCCTAGCAGAAGTAATCCCTTCAGGAATTATGTTGTCCATTTTGCAGATCCAAAAGGAGAAAGGAAGTTGCTAGCATTTCAACTAGTAATCTTGTGAGGGACCACCCCCTCACATTTCCATTAGTGTTTCCATCAGCCTGGAGTTTATTGCAACATTCTTCAGCAAGCAGAAGGCCTCCCTTTCCCTTACAGTGGAATTTCTCTGAGCATTCGTGTTGCAACAGTTGTAATCATTATTGGAGGATTGAGAAGCTAGATCTAGAGCTTCTAGCTTGTATATCTGAAGGAGGGATCAGCCCTTCAAGCTTAGATCTGATATTGTGACATATTTCAGCCATCTATTTTTCAGATCTAGCTTCAAATATTTAATTCCTAACAGATCAAGGATCAAATCCTAGGAGGGTGATTTTCCAAAGTTGTAGATCTGGAAAATCCTTTCTAGGTTATCTTGGGAATCCATCACATTGGCTGGTTCTTGAATCTTGGCATCATCAGAGCTCTATATTTTGGTAGATTTTCATTTTACTTTTAAGCCTGTAGTCCTATATTCATATTCTGTTAAAGGGACAGTGCATTATTTACTTTATTAGCTCTCCAGTTATGCAGTGCCTACTTTGGCATGTTTTTAGGGTGATTCTAGACCATCTCTTTGGCTAGATCTACTCATATTTTGTATATTGTGTAACTAAATATTCATCTCCATATAATAAAATGGCTCAACTTCTCTATAAATTATGATGTTGTCTTGATATTTATTTTTTACTTAGTAGCAGCTCTTATATTGAGTTTAAGTATTACTGCATTCTCCCTTTTGGGATATTACAATGGTATCATAGCATGATCTTTGGCTCAGCTTATGGACACTTCATATTTTGCATCAAAAGAATAAGCAAATAAATGAGATATATCATGACGGATGATAGTTTTTCCACTCCTCTCTTTAGATCTATGCAAGATCTATCCAAGGAGTTCTATCAAATGAAGAAGGAAAGGAAAAGGAAGGATCCAAGAAGAATATTTGAAGAGGAAGGTCCAAGCACTTCCTATCAGTAGAAAATAAAACTGGAGAATCATAGATCTCCTCATAGATCTACTATGCCCACTTTCTTTGTAGAAGGTGAAAGGTATAGAAATGAAGAAATAAGAGAACCTGAGACTCATAGTTTTTATCTTGAAGAGTACAAGGAACAGTCTAAAGTATATAACTCTCCAAGAATTCTTTGAAATCAAGGAAGAAATAAGATCTTACAGCAGCAATAGAAGAAAGAGGCACAATAGATTCTATTTTCCTACATTTGATGGGTCTTCCTCGAGCATTGTTAAAGCTTGGAGGAAAGGGTTAGATTCATTTTTCATGCTACATCCTGTGGCTAAAAAAAATGCTGTCCAAATTATAGCACTTCATCTCTTAGGTGAAACCAAGGATTAGTGGTTTAGTCACATGGAGCATTCAAAGGTGACTAAATATTTAGATTTATTTCACAAGTTGAGGAAGAATTTTGATGTGAGGGAGGATGTCATTCTTGTCACTTTGGACAAGAAGTCACTACATTCACCACCAGTTGCAGAAGTACTTACATCTGGAGAAGAGATACTTGCATCTTTTCAAATTATTCTTGAGCTCTTGCCACATAGAGTTCGATGCATGATTTAGGAGATGCATGAGGAAGAGGAGGAAGATTCCAGTGTTGGTACATTGGTAGAAGAGCGGCCATCTCTCTTACCAGCAATTGGAGACACCATTTTCCCGGTTGGAGGAACTCTTTTGTTATGTCAATAGGTTCCCACACATCATTTGATCCAAGGTATGCATACAAATTTGTCACCTATTGTTTCAGTAGATCTTATTGAAACTTTTGGGGACATGGCATCAGGACCAATGCATAACCAAGGGTTAGAACAAAATGCTGATTTGAAGCAGCAACATATCACAGTGCAAAGGACCCTTGATCTAATCAAGGAGGAGATGAAAAGCTATCCCAGTTTTTCATGGATGGACTACATTCAACCTCTTGAGTTGAAGTGTAGAGTTTCAGAAGAAGGGATGAGCATGATCCTATGTACAATGACTGGTTATGAGATCAATATTGTACCTTGCTCTGAGATAGTATATGTATTACCTTGCAAATCTACAACGTTGTCACTTAGTAGCAGTGATAATGATGAGGCCCCATTATTCTTGGAGCATTCTGAAGGTAGCTTAACTCATGAACCAATGGAGGTTAAGAAGATGAAGGGTAGACATCTTGATATGAGAAATATTTTCTTCTTTCTTAATGACACTTTCTTAATGAGCATCTCACAACTCAAAGAGAGACTTCTACCTGCTACAGATCCAGAACCTCATTGGTTTTCGAAGTCCATGGATGAGAAGAAGGTCTCATTAAGAGATCTTATGAGAGGTGCACTTCAACATTTCATGAGGTGCAAAGTTCTTCATCAATTTGAGGAGGTTGGTGTCTTACAATGGGAGGATACCAAGTATTTGCAGAATGAGAACCATCATCCACATTGGGATTAATGACTGATAGTATGGAGCAAGGGGTTGCCAAACAACTTGTAGATCTATGATACAGGCTAGTAAGAAGCATGGTTGTGCTGGTTTCTCTTGGGTGAGTATGGCTACTACCCAAATATTCATATTTTCTTATCTCATACCTTAGGTCTCAATAATAGAATGCATAAGAAGAAGGCATGGTTACTATGGTTGTTGAGAAGAGAATTTGGACATCACATGTTATATCTTATGTCCATATATTTACTCTTGTTTGGGATATGTCTCATGTATTTACATGTATTTATGTTTGGGATGTATCTCATGTTCATGTATTTACTTGGGGTTGGGAGAAATTATAACTCTCACATAATGTGGCATAATGGAGCTTGTTTGTATTATGTTGATGAGACACCTCACATGTCCATTACTGTATTGTTGCTCCATGACTTGCATCATGATAATGCAAGGAGGTAGCAAGAATCCTTGTTGCTATGGTTAATATTGGGAGAATATGGGCTAATTCTTTCCCATACATTGCATGATATTGTTGGAGGATGGAAATAGGAGGCCTTACAACATTGGATTCTATTGGTTGATTATGGTCATTGTACTTGGTATAATGATGATGTGATGGGGCAGAAAGATGCCTTATTGAGGTGGCTTCTCTTGAGAGAATATGGCCACTAAATTTGGTACAATGATGATGTGGTATGGAAACAAGAATCATTGTTGCGGTGGCTTATTTTGAGAGAGTATGGCTCTCTTACTTATTTTCATGATGATCTAGCATGGAAGTAGGAGGCTTTTCTGCATTGGTTGTTATTAGGAGAATATGGTTTGAAATTGTTCATGTTTTTCCATATGTCTCTACTTCTTGTTTTTCACTATGTTGATGTGATGTTTGATTCCTACATGGCCAACATAGCTAATGATGAGGACATTGATGTATGTAATCTAATCTATGTATCATGGGTTGGAGAGATAATTCATGAGTTGGGACTTTCCAATTTGGGAATGAACCACTTTATCTTATATATCTCATGTATAGATCAGGAGAACTTTGATCATCTTATGGTTTCCACTTGGAGATTCATTGATGGGGAAGGGTATCTAAATTTTCAGTTGGAATCCATTCTAGACATTCCAGAAAGGCAGCTTTGGAGCTAGACATACATGACACATTATGACAGATGGGAAGGCCTTCCACATGAGGATGCAATTTGGAGGGAGGATGTTTGTTGTAGCATCCAATTTTGCAGTTGCTTGAGGACAAGCAACATTTTACCGGGGAGGACTGTAATATTCCCAAATTTTCACCTGATATTTGGAATATTAGAGTTCTTAACTTTCTTAATGAATTAAGTAAATAAAAGGGTGGAGGGACCCATAATCCTCAATATGAATAAATATCCACTTTTTGTGTGTGAATGTGGATTACTTAAGCCTAGATCAACATAATGAGTTAGTTGAGCAACTACTAATGTGAATGGAATTGGATATCATGTCTCATTAGTGAGATAGATCATGGAGGTTGACATAGTCAACTAAGATCTTGAAGAGGTAAAACAGAAGATCATGGAGCATTCATGATGAGATGATGGAGGAAGTTGTGCAATTAATGCACACATGATGGAGAGGGTGTACATTTCACCTAGACATGATGGATGACTTAACTAGACAGCGCAGTCAAACATGGAGGATCTTGTCCACATGCATAATGCAATTTAGATGAGGGCCATGGCATGGGAAGGCTCAAACTCTATATAATAAAGATGAAGGAAAGAATGAAGGCATGCTGGTGATTATTGATGTTAAGGATCTATTTAGATCTGGAATTGTCATGTGACATTCCATTGCTTTCTTGGGTTGTTTAGCAAAGATTGCAAGTGTTGATTAACATAGGGTGTTCCTAGTCGGGAATCCCACCTCTTTCATTAAGTGATATCTTGGAAGAGGATTGTAATTCATTCTACATTAGGAAATGGTGCCACATATATTTTCCTACTTTCTGTAGAACATTCATATTCAGAAATTGCAGATTTCTAAAGATCAGTTTGGAAGGTGGAAGTTGTCTTCAGTATTTTAGCTAGAGAACTGGTGAAGGTTTATTCCTTTCACCTTGGGCTTAAAGATAAACATTCCCAGAGCTTCATATCAGATCTGGCATCAGGCCAAAATTTATTGACCTCATAGCAGTATTAATCCCTTCACAAATTACGCTGTCCATTTTGCAGATCCAAAAGGAGGAAGGAAGTTTCTAGCATTTCAGCTAGTAATTTTGTGAGGGACCATCCCCTCACATTGCCATCAGTGTTTCCATCAACCTGGAGTTTATTATAGCATTTTTCAGCAGGTATAAGGCCTCTCTTTCCCTTACAGTGCAGTCTCTCTGAGCAGTCGTGTTGCAGCAGTTGTAATCATTATTGGAGGATTGAGAAGCTAGATCTAGAGCTTCTAGCCTGTAGATCTGAAGGAGGGATCAGCCCTTCAAGCTTAGATCTGATCTTGTGACATATTTCAGCCATCTATTTGTCAGATCTAGCTTCAGATCTGTAATTCCAAACAAATCAAGGATCAAATCCTAGGAGGGTGATTTTCCAAAGTTGTAGATCTAGAAAATCCTTTTTGGGTTATCTTGGGAATCCATCACATTGGCCAGATCTTGAACTTGGCATCATCAGAGCTCCAAATTTCAGTAGATATGCATTTTCCCTTTCAGCCTACAGTCATATATTCATATTTTTCTGAAGGGACAACGCAATATTTCCTTCAGTAGCTCTCCAGTTACGCAGTTCCTACTTTGGCATGTTTTCAAGGTGATTCTAGGCCATCTCTTTGGCTAGATCTACTCATATTTTGTATATTGTGTAACTGAATCATCTCCATATAATAAAATGGCTCAAATTATCTATAAATCTTGATGTTGTCTTGAGATTTATTTTTTACTTAGTTTCAATTCTTATATTGTGTTTAAGTATTACTGCATTCTCCCTTTTAGGATATTACATCAGTCCTCCAATTCCTCTCATTATACTACACTTTTTATAAATTATTTCGGCCATCATCTTCGTCTCTGACCTCACACTTTAGGGGGCATCTTTTACAGTACAAATTACCTCCTCTTCAGCTCAGAGGAGAAGGTAACATGGAAGGAAGAAAATGACCTAGAAAAAACCCATTTTTGACAAGGTAAGGCACCCCAGAAACAACTAGGCAAAGTTATAACACACCTGAGACATGCAAAGGAAGCGTTAATGCCTAGGGTAATGCTCTATCTTTCCCAAGGGGCAGCTTTATCCATGTTTGAATGTGAAAAGGGAAATATCTTGCGGAAAAATAACTGGCATTTCCAGCTTTTTCTCAAAAGGGAATCAGTTCAAAATTGAAACTAAATGGCACAAACCTTTTATTAGGCATTTCCAAACACAACCAAACTCCTATGGAAGGAAAAATCAAGGAAAAGCGAGGACACATCTAGATATTTCCATATTTGAACAGGTTGAAAGATTTGGCAAGGTTTGCTCTCTCCATCTCCTATAAATTGGACCTGTGGGCTCTTGGTATAAGGTTGGAGGTTTGATTATATGTGGAGCAGAATTTCATTGTTGTAGTGTGAGGCTTGAAGATCAACGAATTTCATTGAGAGATTTCTGCCTTGAGCATCATAACACTCAGAGATAGAGAAAGAGAGAGAGGAATTGGAAGATTGAGGAGGGCTTGGTGCAACTGACGGTTGTAATCCTCCTTTCCATAAATCAATAGAATTGTATCTATTTTGTCCATTCGATGCATCAGTGTCAGAATTTTTGTTCAATTGTCTATGTAGCATGATATGAATGGCTTAGATCTGCATTTTATTATGTTTCTTATATGCTATTTTAATTGACATAAATCTATACTGTTGTAGAGATTACACGAGTAATTTGATTGGTTGTAGAATCTGGACTTGGAGCCGGTGAAGAAGGATCTCTACTTCACTGCTTGGTGCTCTCCATAGGATCTACTATCCACAAAGAGGTAATATTTTCCATCTCTCATTTTCAATTATATATATATAAGCATGAACATGTATGAGGTACCTTTGGAACTTTACATCTAATCTGACAGTCTGCCTCGGGCACCGGAAATCCCTGAGAGGGATACCCATAACCACCACCCAAGAATATTACCCTATAGCACATGTTGTGAGATATCTCTCACCAAATCTGGATTAGGTGGCCTCCCAGGTGGTTTTCCACAAAATAATAATGTCCCATGAACCAATCTCATAGGCATAATAGATGGGACTGTTAGGTCCTTGATTCTACTGTGCAAATCCATATCTGATTTCTGTGTGGAAGTTGTAAGTGAGGGATATGTGTGCATGCGTTTAATCATTTGAGTCTTACCACTCTTTATATCCACCCATTCCATTTGCAAAGTCTCCCAATCTATGGTGACTCTTCCCAAAGTAATCAACCATTTCACACCCAATATCACATTGGTGTCAGGTATGTCAACCACAAAGAAATGATCCGTCAATGTATATGTCCCCATGGTGACTGATAAGGATGAAATATAATGCATGCATTGCATAGTCCTATCTCCTGGGACCAAAACAGAAAATCCCTCAACATCATCAGTGGGTATTGCCCTTCTCTTCACTAGTTGGGCATCAATAAAATTGTGGGTAGCCCCACTGTCAACCAAAACAGAAACCCTTTGATCTAAGATGGAACCTCGAACCCTCAAGGTCAAGGACTTAGGTACTCCTCTCAATGATGCAAGAGCCCCTCCAATTGGATAAAATTCCCCATTCCCATCTCTTGATGGTGTTGGTTCATCTCCTTCTGTGTCAGCGTTGTGACCTCTTCTTGGTTCATCTTCTTCTTCCTCCTCATCATCTGAGAAGACCTCTATGTAGTGTGCCTTTCTTGCTGCACATCTATGGCAGGGTGCCTAATATTCTTGGCATGTGAATCAAAGCTTCCTCCTCCTCAAATATATTCGGACATCATCATCCAAAGGTTTTTTATTTTGGCTCTTTTTTGGAAGAGGAGCCTTCTCATTTTTTCCCTTTGATGGAAAAGAGGGCTTGGGCTGAAAATTTTCATTTGCTTTTGGCAAGGCATATTGAAGATCTCTAGCCCTTTAAATTACATCTTGTAGGGTATCGGGATTGGTATACTTAACCAACCCGTGAAGAGGTTCATCTAACCCATCAATGAACATATAGACCCTTCTTGTTGCAGATAAATCAGGAACCATAATAGAAATTCTCAAAAATTCAGAAATGTAAGTTTCTGGATTACCTGATTGTTTTAGCTTTGCAAGCCCCATGAATGGTGCTTCAAGATATCTTCTATCAAACCTCACCACCAACCTCCTTGTGAAATCTAAATAGGTAGTCACATTGGCATGACCCAATATAGACAAGCCAAGGAACCACCAATCATGTGCTTCACCCTCAAGGTGCAGCACTGCTATCTTAATGGCCTCGATTTCTAGAACTTTGTTCAACTGGAAGTAGACGTCAAGCTTCTCTACCCATGATTTTTCAGTGCATTTAGATGACCCATCAAATTTGGGTAAGAAAAATCTGCCCATAGTGCAGTGTAGATCATGATTATGAATGAATCCACCACTTCTATTGTGATGCCTTGGTCTCCTATTTTCCTTGATTTGACAAAATTCTTGAAAACTCAAGTGGTCCTTTAATCTCTGAGTTTGAGACTCATACTCCATGAATTATTCTTCAAGGGATTCTTGTTCTTGAAACCCCTCATTTCCCACTGCCAAGAATGTAGGCATTGTAGAGCATTGGGAAACTTGATGTTGCTGCAATGGTTTATCACTCCAATGGTGAGAAATGTTGGAGCCTTCACCATGCTGAAATACTTTAAGGTATTCCTTGTATCTATCCATCCTCATCTCCTTGATTTCTCTAGCAATGTATTGAATAACTTTGAGAGGAATATTAGGGAACTCTTTCTCTTCATCTTCTTCTCCAGATAAATGGATTTTACCCTTGTCTTCTTTGTCATTTGTATAATAAAACTTCCGGTGTCTTCTTCTTTGATACCTCTTCTCTATATCAGTAAGAGGATCTCCTTATTCATATGACATATTGGCTTTTAAAAATTCACAGGCTGTGCCAATATTATGCTCAAGTACCACTGTAATATTTCCAAATGGGAAAAGCAAGAATATTGTGCAAAACCATGCAAATAGTAGTGAAAACATTGCATGAAAGAAAGAGGCCAATATGGAGACCTTTCATCTATTATAACAGCATAAAAATAAGCATAAATAATGGTCCTTAAGATGTACAATAAGAAATAACAAGCCTCCGATGGACAAAATCCCTCAAAAGAGGTGTTGCTACTATATATAAGAAGCTGGAAGGCTGCTACAGCGTTGTTTTAAGGGAAATGCTACAAAAAATGGTTATACAACATATCTAAGGCTGATATGTGCCTCAAAATATAGATCCAATACACATCTGAACACTATACAACCTCCTTTGAAGAACCCCTTAAGGGTTTTTAGCAAAACACAATGTACAAGATAGGGATCTAAGCACTAGGGATGAAGCTCCACTGCAAAACACAAATCTGGAAAGTGTGGCTGATGTGATATGATCAATAATGCAACCTCCTCCAATAGGTACTCTAAATGAAAGGCAGATCCCTTTCACTAGAAAACTAGCTCTCCATTTGGTGTGCCAAACCACCCTGCAACTCCTCCTACAGAAATAACACATATCTGGAAATAAACTATGATGTAGGGGTAAATAAAGAGTTGGATTGATGCCAAGGTCTGAAAATATGCACAAGGTCCTTCCTTACTTCCCTCCCAATGGAAAGGAAGCCTTCTCCACTGAAAATAAACAATGAGATGACCTAGATCTAGTCTCCACTGCTGTAACCTGCAAAACAACTTAACCCTCAACAGGATCTGTGCTGTAAATGAAAGATGAGGCTTGGCCTTAAGCTTGATAGTGGAAAATGTAGTACAGGACTCCTCTGAGATCTTCTCAATGGAAGAGGTGGGATTCCCAATCAGGAACACCTAGTGTTAAACAACACTCAATCTCAGTTGAACAACAAGAGAAAGATATATGTATAAATAGACCATATATTCAGAAATACCATATACCAATACATAATGAATAATGGTTGTCATCCTCTTCCTTAAATAAGATATGATCTTGCAAACCCTAATCCCCATCCAATAATAGCACTACTTCCATGCAAAGCATCTCCATCTAAAACTGCATTGTCTTTCATTGTTGGCCACTCCTCCATGACAACATTGTTGATTTGGTCAAAGTTGACCCAGTCAAGGTGTTCCAACCTCTTTCCACACCTAAGGGTGCTCAATTAAGCTACCAAGATCTATCCTTTTCACATTGGCATTGATTTATTTATTATCAAGGAGAATTATGGACCTCCATTGTCCTCTTATTCATAAAACAAAGCAACAAAACAAAATTTAATATTCCAACTATCTCATGGCTAATTGGGAATATTAAAGATTCATTTGTATTATTTCAGAGATAAATAAGAGCCTTACAACCATTTCCTTGATGTCATGAGGTTCCTCCCAAATGCCTCCAACCCTCTCCTTCGATGATAAGCTTCCCAATCTGAATCCAATAGCATAAGACTACCTTTTGTGAACTCCCCTAACACTTTAGCTTGTAGTCAATTTATAGGTCAAGTAGAGGAAGTTTCAGATCCATAAGAGAAGGATAAGATCCAATGGTCATGGGATTAGGGTTCCTTGGTGAAATGGAATTAGCTCCATGATGTGAGGGGTAAGGCTTGAATAGATATTACCAACAATCTTTCAGTTGAGATATATTCACCCAAAAAGACTTCTAGAATTCACTTTTTATTTTTACTTTTCATTTATTAATGTGTGCAATCTACAGTGGAAGATAGAGCACAGTTCTGCACAAGTTTCAATGGTACAAAATGAAAATGCATGAAAATTGATTTGGAAAAGGGTGCATTCTATACTAAAAAAGTTAAAATATTTTTTTACCCAAAATTCATATTTTCTTCAAGGGTTTTATATTATTGACTTGCAAGGGAGTGCTTCAAAACATTTTTATGGATGGCAAGAGATCCATTCTAACGGTCAAGTGTCATGGTGAAAAAATGACGTGTAACATAGAAATTACCTAAAGGGTGGGTAGTATTATTGAACCAGGTTGTGAATGAGGGGAATCCATTCAACTGGTCAGATCTATTGGCTTGAAAATTAAGAATCCATGCATAAAATTCATGGAATTCTCCTAAAGGTGGCAAATCAAGATTCTACATGTCTTCATATTTACTAGATGAAATCTATGCACATAATGCATTCCTTGGTATGGATTGGACTTGGAAACCTAGAGGCCCTGTCATGTACATTCACTACAGACTGCTCTTGGATTGCAGCCATCAAAGAGTCATGGAGAAGCTAATTGACTACTTCTTCATTCCATTGTACAAGATGATATTTGAGGAAGAACCACCATACATATCACATGGATCAATGGAGGAAGTAGCGGAGATAGTATATTGGTTTGCCTCACCGGATGACACCTTCCTCAGTGTTTTTGTCGATTAGAAGTCGCCGCCTCTTTTTCCAAGTTCTTCCACCGACAATATTTTCATGCAATAAGTTTCATATCACCTCTCCAAAAGGTTTTCAGTAGCTTTGCAAAAGAATAATAGTGCACCATAGCAAAATCTTCCTATGAAAATTGGGTTGTACAAGATCAAGAACCTAAAGTTTGTGGATACCAAAGGAAAAGTGATAGAGAAGTTTGCATTCGATACTAGAGACTTTAATTCGTATGATCCCTGTGCCATATTTTAAAGTACCACTATGAGAGAATCCATTTCAAGTGGCTTAGTATGAAATTTCATTTTCCAAAGGAGGATCCATGGAATAATTGTTATAATGCATCCAAATCCTGTGATCCAGTCAGTTTTGTAGGATATTTACATATGATTCCACAAAAGAAAGAAAATTCAAAAGCAGTGCCAGCAGAAGCGAGCAACCCCACACAATATAAGGGAAAGAGAAAGGTTTCTTACATTCCACGAGGATAACAAATATGCAATATGTAATTGGATCCAACCATTATGAAATTGAATTTAGAAATAGAGGCTAAGAGGAAGTAGAGGATGTAGAGAATAAAACGAAAGAAGAGAGAAGAGAAGAGGAGATTGGACGAAGAAAAGAATAAGCAAGAACAAGAAGAGAAGCAAAAGAATGAAGATGAAGGCAAGGCACAAAAACAAAAGAAACAACATATAAGCAAGATGAAGAGAAATAAAATATCCAACCACCAACATAGGAGGAGAGAAGACAGATGCAAGACAAGGAGCTTTCTTAGTAGATTGAATAATTTATTGAGATATTGGATATTGAGGAGTAACCAGAGCTAGAGAATCAAGATGTCAACCTGATGCTGAGTATGAAATAGGTCATCGTTCAGTATCCACCACCTCTAGCAGCAGAGTTAGCTCCGAGCGAGGAAGAGTGATTTTTTTCTCTTGATGATGATCTATTTAAGGACATGTATAATATTTTGTACAATGAACTTTAGATGAATATTGTAAAATCACTTAAGAAGCACTTCCCAGATGACCTCACATCACCTTCATTCATTAGATAAAGGGTGATAGTGGCATACACTAGGAAGAATCCCAATGCCATTACCAAAGCCAACTTGGCCTTTGTAGGTGCAACAAGGTCAAACACTCAATATTTGATGGCCAAGAATAAGAAATTGGAATAAAACTTACACACTGGCAGGAAAGAGGTAGAATAGATCCACAAAACAACTCATAAAGCAAGTTTTGCACAGGTCTACGTGGAGGAAATGAGATTAGTTATACCTGGTGAAGTATCGACACTTGGAGAGACCATGCAAAACCTCTATGAGGAGCTTGTTACCATACATAAGGCAGTTTTACACTAGCATGGATTGTAGCAGTAGTGTAAAGACTTTGTTAAAACACTTATGAATGTACAAGTTTCCATCACTGCTAATCATAATGGTCAATGTGATACAAAGGGGCACTGCTTGACTTGTGAAAGGAAATAAAGCAACAAGTATAGTTGTAGAAAGAAAGAGTTCAAATGTTGATTCATAACAACAAGAAAATCACCTCTTTCATTGGTAACATTTATGCCTCACACATACGATTATAAAAAGTTTTTATTTCTTGGTGAAAACAAAAAGGATCCCATCAGTTGGCTCGATCAACGAAGCCAAACCCAAGAACTAGGTTAGGAAGGAGATCAAAGAGTACTTGAAGCAACTTAGACATATTTCCACCAACGAATAATTGGTGTTGAATAGACAGAACATGCAGAACTACATCGGTAGCCCTATTTAAGTGAGAATAATGTTTCTCCTATTTTAGAAGGAAGTTCAAACTGGTTCCAAATCATTGTACCCATATTCCATGGAGGCTATATTCTTCTTCTAGCCAAACACCATAGCACATTTTGGGGATTTCATCACAGAGTACCAAGATTGGCACCAATACATGACCAAAAGACATCAAGTGGAAGGTACATGTAACAAACTTGGTGAAAATTCCATGTAATAAAGTTACAATAATAACCAAAGTTGATGGGACACATATTCCAAGCTAAATTTTGGGAAAAACATCCTAGTGCGGGTGTTCACATGGTTTATTATGAATAAGGAAATTGGCAAAGGCTATGGCTAAGGAATTAAAGAGGAAAAAAATATTTTTGGCATATTTATATATGAAAATAATGGAAATTAGGAGAAAATGGAGATGAAAGGTCAAAGGTTTCAGGTGAGGAGGAAAATCAAGGAAAATAATGGAAAATTAAGAAAATAGAGGCCTCTTCTATTAAAAGGCTTTTGAGGATAAGTTGGTACCTTTTTTCAGTGCATTTTTGGAGCTCTCTCATCACTCTGTATCGCTCTCATACTATTGGATACTTAGAGTTTTCTAGGAGCACTCTTGAGAGTGTGGATATTGGTTTGGAGAAAGAAGGACAAGGAAGAGCAGGAAACCTGAAGTGGGCATCGGGATCAACAACTACAACGGGATTTGATTGCAGGTACCAAGTTGCATGTATGTTTTACTCCCTAGTTTTGGCATGCATGGTGTATTCAAGTGGATTTTCCTAGAATTTCCATTTCTTGGATAGCCATAGTGTTGTGGGTTTATTTCCATTGATTTTTTTATGGTTGGTTCTCATGATTCCTTGTAATATTCAAAAAAATTAGCTTTTAGATAAATGGAATATTATAGATTGTTTTGTCACTACATAGGTGAATAAGTGGGTAGGGAGGCTCATAAATCTCCTTAGAAATAATAAAAACACTTCAAGTGTGAAATGAGACCATCTAAGCAGCTAAATAAATCACCTTTGAGTGTGAACAGGGGATGGAGCATGTTGAATAGGTCAACTTTGACCAAATCAACAACGTTGTTATGGGGGAGTGGACATTTAATGAGGGACAATGCAGTTTTGGTTAGAGGTGTCTTGCATGGAGGTAGTGGCACTAATGGATGGGGCCCAAGGTGAGGAACCTCACCAAGTTTATAAGGAATGGCAAGGAAACCATATGAGGTTATGTTATTGATTATTGATGTATGGTCTGCGTAACTTCTTGCATTCTTCAGTTGTTTAGTTGAGTTTGCAGTGTTTTTTAGCATAGGGTGTTCCCGAGTAAGAATCCCACCTCTTCCCTTGAGTTATCCTCTAGGAAGAGTATTTTACTATCATTTCCACATTCCAACTTTCTGGCCAAGCTTTAGTCTTCAGCTGCAGCGCAGTGTCTGCTCATATTTGTGTTGTGTTGCAAGATGTTGCAGTGGAGGGTTGAGATACCCAATTTCTAAGCTAGTTTTTCAGAGGAGGGAGCATTCTTCCCTTTGGGACATCAGCAAGGAAGGTATATGATCATATTTCAGGTCTTTGGCATCATGCCAAGCCATTACATCCAGTGACAGTGCAGTTTCAGTTAGGAATTGCATTATTTTGGAGGGCAGTTTCAGAGGAGGATCTATTGGCTCTTTTAGAGTTTTCTCCTTTAGGTGAAGGGTTCAGCTGTTCATTGGAGGATACCTTTGGAGGAGATATACATCAGATCCATATTATTTCAGCCTTCTATTTCATGGGCTTCAGTTGCAGTGACTCTTCATTCCTAGGGCTATAGATCACCATTTGTATTTGAGTGTATCTCCAGAAAACCTTTCTGGGTATTCTTGGAAAAGTGTTGCATAGCCTTATTATTCATGTAGATTATCTTTTGAGGCTAACATCAGTACCATTGTATCATTATATAGTCCTAAAAGAAGTTATTTCATAATATACTGCGTTATAGCAACATCTCCGACATTTTTATTGTAGCAACATCTCACTTTTGACAGTGGTTATGTATTGGAGGCTTGTGTGATCCCATTATATGATTTGTGCCTCATTGTTTTGTACTTGTTTTCTGCATATATGATCAATAAAATGTCTCCATATTTTTCTAATGGTTTCATGTGTTAAATATTTGCTATTTCTTTCATTTTATTGTTGATTTTCCCATTTGGGAATATTACAATGGTATCAGAGCATAATCTTGGCTCAGCATGTGCATTCAGCCAATATGTCACCATAAGGAGAAGTTTCTCACAAGAAGAAAAGATGTACAAAAGGGAAAAAGACAAGACTCCAGTATTTTGAGGAAGGGAGGAAGAGGAGCTCTCGAGGCTTCTTTTTCAAACTATGCAGAGCATCAACGAAGAGATCAAGAAGATGAGAAGGAAGAACTGTAGGGAATCTCTAATGGGGTTTGAATATGAAGAAAACCCTATATTTTTACATGATCAGTGTAAGCATTCAGCCACACAATTGATCCACAATGTAGTTTTATGCCTATATTCATATCAAGAGAGATGGAGGAAGAAGATGCATCAAAGAAGGAGACTTTGAGTGACTATCTTCAGGAGTATGAGTCTCAATATTGGATATTCAAGGAGAACTTGAACTTCCAAGGTTTTTTCCAACTCAAGGAGAATAGAAGGCCCAAAAATCACAAGAGAAGAAGAAGAGGTAGATTCTTTCTACCAAATTTTGATGGGTCATCTAAATGCACAACCAAGGATTGAATAGAGTAGCTAGACTCATAATTGCAGCTACATCAAGTTTCAAAAAAGGAAGCCCTTAGGATAGTAGCACTGCATCTTGAAGGTAATCCTTATAGTTGGTGGTTTTATGAATATTCTTCATTTAATCATGCAAATATAGATACTTACGTAGGATTAACTAAGAGATTAGTGAAGAAATTTGATGAAAAACAATTTGAAAAATATTTGATTGAGCTAACCAAACCTAAACATTCAAAACCTTTGCATGAGTTGGAAAGACCCATTATACCAACTCCACTCTAGATTTCTATTGAGGGGGAAATAAAATTGTATGATACCTTTCCAAGGGCAATATCCCCATTGCAGGAAGAACTTTCTTCTCCAAAGGAAGGCATGGAGATTCCTCCTTCAAGGGAAGACCAAGATCTAGAGTCTCTCATTCTTGATGAGGTGTTCTCAAATAGTAATGAGAAGGAAGAGCAGAGAGGAAGTAACAAAGTTGTCACTTCATGAGGATAAAAATCACCACATGGAGATGGGCATGAATTTATTGCTTCAATTAGAGGGGCTTTTTCATCTTTGCAAAAACTTCCCAAGGAGCAGCATGTGACATTAGTGATGAGTAGTAAGACATTGATAGAAGGAGGAGAAGAAAAGGTGGATAAAAATCAAAGGGTGGGGAGAATACACCCTTGTTTATTTCATTAGGTTTATATACAGAGTAAGGAGACTGGTTTGCGTAGTGAAAGGAGGGAAAAATCAGTCCACTCACCTATACGGTCTACTTCAGACTTGGATGTCTCATTACATGGAGGCATTCCACGTAGGAGGCCACTAGATCAAGAGATGAGAGACATCTCACACTATGTTGCACCACTCATTGATCTAGGAGGGGTGAGAACCTTGGGAGGATTTGGCACAACGCAGAGAGTCTTGGGTAAGCTCAAGGAGGAGGGAGAAATTCTCCCAATATCATCATTACCCACTCTCATAAGCTATTCTGCGATGGGAGAAGATATTTTTGGGATGGAGGATGGCACCATCATGGTGCAAGGAGACCACGCCATGGAATTGGAGAACCAGAGGATACTTCCACATAGGAAGTAATCTTCCCCATTTGGTAGAGGATGGTGGCCAATCATGCATGCATTGGCCAGACTTAGGAGACTTTGGATATTTGATATCTTCTTATGGAATACTAGCCTCCAAAAGATTCAACCTTCACTTGAGCATGAGCAGCTACAAGAGGGGCAGTAGGAACATGTTAGCAGCACACTGGTGCTCGACTTTGGCATAGGATATGTTAAGGAAGAGGGAAACCATATGAAAATGGCTACATAGTATATATCAAAAACACCGTCATTAGGGAGTTTAGATCCTTATTGGAGATCCCAGCTATTGGTGGAATACTCCAAGGATCTCCTTACATGCAGGATACTTGATGACCAGTTTTTAGATGGGAGATATACAGTGAGATATGGGGTCATATTTTATCAGGGTAGGATCTTCTTGACTAGAGCCTCAATGCTTAAGGATAAAATACTACATGCATCCTATGATATCTTTCTCTCCAAACCCGCTGGTTTCATTATAGCATACCATACTATCTTGGAGGGATTCATGTGGGAAGACTTCAAACAGGAGATGCACTATCATATGAGGAAGTGCATAGATTGTTTGGAGGATGAGGAGGAACACAAATCTTGGGGAGAGTTACCATCACCACCTCCTTACTCATTGAGTGTGAGAGGGAGCTCATTCATGAGCTACCTCACTAGCTTGAACCAAATGTATGGAAAGGATTGTAATTCTGAGCATCATGGTATACTTACTATATACTTGCATTTTCTTACCATGCATGTATAGGGAATTGCTCCAAGAGGGGGCACTCTTTCATATTGGTTTCATGGGATACTTGGGGCCATGATAAGTGATTATGTTGGCCACTCCCTAGGAGATTTTGGGGAGATGATGTATTCTTCATGGTGTGCTTTATTGACACCAAACATCATACACCTTCTCCAAGCATGCAAGAAGAATGGGGAAGCAAACAAGTGGTGGGGGAAACACTTGTTATATCATATTATATGGCAGTTAGGAGAAAAATTTCATTGGTTGCACTTGAGGGACCATTTCCCTTCCCCAGTACTACATATGGCAGCTAGCATGACTTTGATTGTGATCCCATATGCTGATGATGTTCTTATTTTTTTTGGGAACAGGATTGGAGGAGAGGCACATTGGTTGGATGTGTCCATTAGGAATGAAATTTCCCAGACTTTTTATGCTTTATGCTTCAATGGGGGTATGGGAGATGATATGGCCACTACAGTAGATCACTTGTTTCTTTATGAGGTGAGCCATATGATTGTTTGGAGCACTTGGGAGATTCCTCTCAAGAACATGTGGGAGGAAAATTTCTATGAATTACCATGCTAGAAGGTGATTCATTTCATTTGGATGATAGCATGGAGGTGGGAGTCTCTCATTGGGAATGAGATCCCCTGTACTTGTCATCACTCCTACCTTAAGAGGCCATTGGATAGCAAGAAGGTTTTCACATAGACCTTCCATTTTCTCATGATGAGATCCATTTTGTTTATCCACTAAAGGCCAACTTGCACATTTGGGAGGCTAACATCAATCCCATTGTATCATTATATAGTCCTAACAACTGTTATTTCATAATATACTGCGATGTAGCAGCATCTTCAGAATTTGTATTGCAACAAAATCTCACTTTTGAGAGTGTTTATATATTGGAGGCTTATGTAATCCCATTATATGATTTGTGCCTCATTTTTTTGTACTTATTTGCTGCATATATGATCAATAAAATGGCTCCATATTGGTCTAATGGTTTCATGTGTTAAATATTTGTTGTTTATTTCATTTTATGAGTTGTATTGCTGCTTTTCCCATTTGGGAATATTACATTCCTTTAGTTGTGGGTTGAGTTATTAGTTCCTGGAAACCTTGATTGGAAAAATGTTTTGGAAGCCCGGTGGACAAATGTGGGTTGAGTTACTAGTCCTAGAAGCCTTTATTAGACAACAACTATGGAATCCCTAGATGGATTGAGTTACTATTCATGGAATCCCTGGTTGGACAAACGCTCTGAAAGCCTTGTAACAGTTGGGGTTGAGTTACTAGTCTTGGAAGCTCTGGTTGGAAAAAAAAATCTGGAGCCCTAGAAAAAATTGGATATATACCAATCCATGATGGTTTTGATGTCCAACCGTGGGGTGGAAACACTGGTTGAGGTTTGAGGTGGTTTGGCCTCTGGAATCCATGTATTGATTATGATTGATGTGTTTGCTGAGATCCCAATTTTCATGCTAGGAACATGGCATGAGGGTGATTGGCTGAAGTGAGACTTGTCTCAGCCAATATATGGTTGGGTGGAACGTGGAAGTCCCATCTATGGTTGGTTTTACATTCGGTAATGAAGATCTCATTCCTCTAGTATTCCATATGAAAATACATTACTTTATGTATGGATTTTATTGTTTTTATATCCATTGTATTTCTGTTATTATTTTGATGGTTATAATCATGTATTCGATCAAGGATGATGTATGTCTCTATCAATGTTTTTACCTATAAATGAATAAAAAATGTATCTATGGTCAAATATACTGTATTGTAGCTTATGATGTAGGGGAGAAATTCTTCTTAGCAATTCTCAGATAAGTAAGTTTATTTTTGTTGTACATTTTTCTTAGGAGGCCCATTTTAGACCTCAAAATTCCCCTAATGCCCTATGTTTAAATTTGTTGTTTACACCTGTAGATGCAATGTTTGTGACATGTTTGACGAAATTCCTGTCATGGCTAGGAGGGGTCCAGATGAGTTACTAATGATTTGATTTATTCTATACCCATTTTTAATGTTATTTATCATCCCCTAAAGATTCATGAAGTTATGGGCAGTGACCTGGGCTCTCGGGCTGAAAAGGTGGCACAAATCCCTAAGTTGTAGGCACATAATTGTCTATTTGGCGCCTTGGTTGCATGCTTGTTGTGTTGTGCTTGCGACTATAGGATCCCAACTACTACCTTTCCTTGGAATGACTATGGCTAAGGCTTAGAATGCTCAAAAGTCAGTCTCCCTCAGGGAATCAGGGGTCTAGAAGGTTAGATTACATTCTGGGGGTGTTGTTGATGTTGTGTAAGATGTGTTTTCATGTTTCCATCAGTTCCACATCCTCAAGGTCATCTAGGAGGTTTAATATCATATTAGTAGCCTATCGTCTCATTTTTTACCCCGATTGGACAGTTACATAGGTAGATGTGGGAAGAGGGTGTTACAGAGTGGTATCATAGCATGGTTCAACCCTTGGGCTGGTTGGGTGGTGTGTTGGTCATGATTTTGTTGATTTCTTATGTTTTTCTCATACCTATGGTGTATGTATTTGTGCATCCATGTTGTGTTGTCCATGGTGGCAGTGGTGTTGCCATGGGAGGACTGATGGTGTTGTTTTCAACATGTGTTCATGTGTGTATGACTGATTATGTGTTGTTCATGTTTTTTTTATTGTGCATTCACATTGGCTTACAAGTTTTTACATGTTGTATATGAATTTCTTTTGTATGCTAGGTCACATATTGGTCATGCATGTGTAGTGTTTGTGTATGTGTGTTTGTGTGATGTTATATGTTGAACATGCATTGGTCATTCATGCTTGTTACATGTAACTTATTCCTGTGTATGTTCCATGCTTGTGATGGTGTGCGGTCAAGTTGCATTGGTATGGTTATGCATTAGGTCATGTTGTGTATTTAGTATGGTTATGCATCTATGACTTTATTCCAATTATAATGATGTTTAGGTGCTAGTATACCATGTGTTATGAGTTTATATGTTGTTATGATTATCTATACACATGTATTTTTTTGATTGGTTGATCTTGCAGGATGTATCCTCCCCAAATTACACTAAGGCGCGTTGGTTTATTTATGAATTGGTTTAGCTAACATATTGCACATTGCGAGAAGAAATCAAAGATGAATATAAGAATGGTAAACTACAGAGATTCTCCCTATGATTCATATGAGCAACATGATGTTGGAAATTCATCTAATTTGGCAGATACACTGAGAAGTATAAAGGAATAAATAAGGAGTTGTAAGGCAGATAATGATAGACTTATACATGTACAGGAAAAGCAAGCATAGGTTAATGCACCCATCCTTCAGATTTTGTTAGAGTTGCAGAAACAGGGGCCACTTAGGATCAGCTATGGGCAGGAGGATAGGACCAATGGATCATATGGCAGTAGGTCTCCTGGTGGTTACAGTTAGGATAGGGATGACATAATTAAATATGGAAGATTGTTGGACACTCCAGATAGGAGGGGTGACAAACTTAGGTATCATTATTTTTTTGGTTATGACAGGCATTATGATCTTCATCATTATCATCCTTATAGGAGGAGTGAAATGGGATATTTTCTGGATTAGTTTAAGAAGGAAAAACCACCTACATTTGATGGAGAGATGAAGAAACCATAGGATGTAGAGGCACGATTACTTGGCATGAAGAATTTTTTTAGATTGCATGATTACTCAAAAAATATGAAAGCTAGGATAGCTACATTCGGCCTTAGAGGTAGAGCATAAATTTGGTGGGAAGATGTGAATAAATTTAGATATATTTTTGAGGAGGAGTTAACTCGAAGTGAGTTCAAAAGGCTATTTAGGAAGAATTATCTATCAGAGAGATACTACGATTATAGGAAAAAGGAGTTTTATGAGTTGAATATGGGTTGCATGACATATGAGGAGTATACTAGTAGGTTATTGGATTTACTGAGATAGGAGAAGACAAAGATTTGGAGATTTATTAGTGGGATGTTGATTACATTCAGAGATAGGATTGAGTTCGATGAGCCTAGATTGTTGGAGGAGGCATCCAAAAACTCAAGCATTGTTATGAGAAATCGAAGCATAGATATAAGGCAAAGATAGACTGGAGAGGCAATGATAATAATAAAGGAAAATGGGACAAGAAGTGAGCAGGGCCTCAAGACATAGGTAACAAGGAGAATGTTTTCCCACCTAAGAATTTAAATACATATGGTAGAGGATATGGATTTTGATTTGAGGAGAAGAATAAGGATGAAGGTTGGAAGCCTATACAATGTTGGACATGTGGAAAGATCATCGTAGGAGATATTTTACACAACATCAGGGTTGTAGGCCACATATCTATAGTGCACAGGAGGCACAAATAGTGGGAGATGTTGGGAATAGCATTCCTCGGATTTATGCAGTTGTGGAAAACATGCAGGAAGATAATTAGGCTTTTATCATTCAGATGGAAGGTAAGATTTGTGATCAATTAGTTTCTATTTTGATTGACCCTGTGTAATGTTCCTTTTTCGGGAATTTCTGTAATATTGTCCTCAAGGATGTTGTATAAGGAAGGTAGTGTAAAAATAAGCTGAAAGGGGGCTTGGATCCCCTTTTTAACTCACTAAACACTTCTCTTCCAGAAGTTGAGCCCAAAGAAATGACTCTATAATGGTTATTCAGATCTACCCAAACTAGATCCCTTAAAGAATGCTCAAAAAGAGAGCTTACAACAATACATGAACACAATCATTAAACTCTACAAATATGAATGCAACATAAGATGAAATATATTATAGCCATCATGTAAATTATTGTATCAAAAACAATGTACAGAAATATCATGAGGAATAAACCCCTCATGCAATTGGAATCAACCTCCCAAGATTTACACATGAAATACAAGAGATGCAGCAACTGCATAAAATGTCGGAAAGCAGTGAAAACACTGTCTATAGGAGTGTAGCTACTGCTATAGATGTGAATAAATGAAATATTATTGAAATATACAAATAAATTCCCAAGAATAGAAGAATGGGCTCTAATACAAGATTTCTAGCCAATCTAGGAGAGATTGCTAGAAATGCTGGAGAAAGTACAAATGTGACAAATAGCTTGTCACTGCAACTGAATCAAAATGAGAATGAGGCTATGGCAGATCTGAAATACTCATTCCCTCCTCTGATAATGTTCTCAAGCAAAGGGCTGATCCCTTTTACTGAAATAACACTCCCCCTGATAAGCTCCAATGGCCCTCCCAGCAACTGCCTGCATAAATAACGCAGTAAATTCCCTAGACTGCGCTGTGAGAGATAGTGAATGATTGGCCTGGTGCCAAAGATCTGAAATGATGCCCAGGAGTCTCCTTTGCTGCTCCTCCAAAGAATATACAGGATCTCCACTAAATAACAAACCAAAGATTGACTCTATGAGTTCCTCTGTTGCTGCACCCAGCAACTCAACATTTTCTACCCAACAGAATAACGCTGTAGCTAAAGGATTAAACTTGGCCAAATGCCGGAATGAGGAAATGTAGCTCAAACCCTTTCCTTCCTTGAGGATGAGGTAGGGATTCCAGACCAGGAACACCCTTGGGTGCAAGAACACTACAACCCTGCTAAACAGCCCGGGGATGCAAGTCTTTGCAGACCCAACGAAAATAATAAGCTAATGCATAATGAAAATGGGCTGCCATCTCCTCCTTATAAATAAAATGAACTCCTCTCACCATGGGTCTCATTCACACTTTCCACCTAGCTCAAGCAAGTGGAGCCTCCACTAAAACTGCGCTATCCAAGAAGGTTCAATGTATCTAGACAATTTTAGTTGACTTGGTCAAAATGACTAGATCAAGCATGATCCAATCCTGTTCACACCATGTGGTGCTCAAATAAACTTCTTTATTATTCCTCCTTTAAAACAAGGAGTGATATTTCTCCATCTAAAGGGTTTAAGGTGTTTCCTTACCCATTTTATTCAACAAAATGACAATATGCAAACTATAATGTTCCTTTTAGCTTGAGGCTAAAATTTGGGAACATTACAGTCCTCCCCTCCCACATGTTGCTTGTCCTGAAGAAACTGCAAGGTACAAAAAAATTCCTCCTCCTCTTATTGTGGCCTCCTCATCAATAGACCCCACCATAGCTCATCAAGGTATGCAATAAATCTGTCCTGCATGTATCCCTCCAAGTGTGTAAAACCAAAGTATACATCATGAGATAATAGAAGGTGCAAGTGGAAATATCCTTGTGGTTCAATGGCCTCCTAAAGGTAGGAGTAATGAAAAACATGGGAATTCTTATTCCCAGTGAGTGACACCTTCACCCATGCAATCATCCAAATGAAATAAGCCATCCTAAGTAGCTCAACAAAGCAGTCCTCAACCCCAGATCTATGCAATATGTTGGGGCTGAATGGAGAGTTTAGATTTTCCTATCCAAGTAGTTTCTCCCCCCATTTATGATAAGTATGAGGGGGTTGCTGATATTGGGCTGAAATTTCATGGCCTCCAAAATTGGCCCAAGGCTCCCCAAAAAATGAATCAACCATGAAGTGCATCCTCCAACAATGCATTTTCTCCCAATAGCTCCTCCTATATGAAGAGAAAAGTAGTGTCATGGAAATCATGGTGTGCCCATTGTCTCTCCTGAAACATACAACATGTGAAAAGGGGAGAATCATACTCCCAATGGGCATATTCAACTCCAATCCCACTCTCCAAACAAAGCCTCCCATGAGTATACAAACATTGGTAACATATGGAAGCAAAATACAATGAAAAAAAGCTGCCTCATGGCAACCGGAGAGTGAATCATAGTTCCACATGAGGAACCAGCGCAATGCATTCCATGCCTACCTCAAAACAAGAGATAACAAGTGCTTTACTAGCCACTTTGTTCCTGCCACAAACATCTCATAAGGTGAAAACATGAAGGTACCAATCGATGCCAATGGTGCACACCAAGAAGTATGTGGCTTCCCCCACAAATCATCATGAAAATAGCCATTCCCATTGCTACAATGGGCCACAAGCACATCATAATAAGGAGCATAAGGAGATGTGATCATCCTTAGTTCATCAAGCTGCTCATAGAAAGTAAATAAAGGTAAATAAAAATGAGAGAATATACCTTCTCTACTATGTACTCCGATCCTTGAGCTGAAATGGCTCATCTGAATGCTCTCCCTCACCTCTAATGAGTAGGGAAATGGTTGTGCCAACCTCCCAAAAATCATCCGAGCTATGCATCTATCCATATGCTGATATAAATCATGTTGAATTCCCTCCCAAATAAACTCTTCTAGCAAAGCAAAATATGCATCAAAGTGCATAGCTAGAAAGTCCTCATGTGTTGTATGTAATAGTTTCTTCTTGAGACTAGAAGCCCTAGTAAAGAAGACTCTGTCATAATAATAGATGATCATATCATCCACCATTATACCTGTCACCTCCATCTGGGTCATCCAAGATCATGCATGCACCTAGATCCTGGGAGTACTCTGCCAAGAGTTGAGACCTCCAACCCATATCTATCCTCCTCAGAGACAACGCTGGTAATCTGCAATGTGATGCTCCCCTCATGCTGTTTCTTGCTACTTTGACATCCCCCATGCCAAATTCATCCTCCAAAATGTCGCCATGCCCATCATGCAGCTTCTCATGCTCAAATAGTGATGGTGTCCTTCGGAAGTTGGCCTCCCATGAGAAGCTGTCGTCCAAAAGAAATCTCCAAAGCTAGGCCAAAGTAAGCATGAGTGGTCTCTATCCACTCCTATGTATAAAAGATTCCTACCTCAAATGAAGTATCCTCTTCCCCATTAAATCTATGGAGCATTCATCCTGCATCGTGAAGATTCCATCCTCCATCCCTGCAGCAAACTTTGTCAGCGCAGTAGAACTGATGAGAGTGGGTGATACTGAAAATGAGAGAGTGTCTCCCTCCTCCTTGAGTCCATCCCAAACTCTCTGTGCTATGCCGGACTCCTCCAATTTCTTCACCTCTCCAGAATCCAAGAGTGGTGAACCAAATGACAAGATGCCCCTCATCAACTCTATATCAGGTGGCCTCCCAGGTGGAATGCCTCCATATAGTGAGACATCAAGTTCAGAAGTGGACTGATTTGTCCCTCTCTTCACTGCACTATATAGTCTCCTTCTCTTGTGGAAAGACTTTTTGGAATAGATAAGGGTGTATCAACCCTTGATGCCGATCCTTCTCTTCCTCCTCCATCTCACAATCCCCAATAACTGCTACATATGACTCTGGAATTGTGCCATGATTCCCACATGCTAAAAAATTTGGAACTCCTTGCAAAGGTACAAGAGCTCCTCCAATGGAAGCAATGGCTTCCCTCTCACCTCCATGTGGTGATGGATCTCCTCCCAGTGGGACATCACTGTTATATCTCATATGCTCATCCTCCCCATCAATAAGTTAGATTACTTCACCATCAAGGAGAGACCCTAGCTCTTGGTCATCTCTTGAAGGAAGTGCCTCCATGACTTCAAAAATGGCAGAGGGCCCTTCACAAAATGGGGATATTTCCCTTATAAATCCATCATACATATTTACATCCCCTTCGGAAATATGGAATGGAGTTTGTTGCATGGTTCTCTCCAGTGCATGCAAAGTGTTTGATGTTTTGATACATAGAGATTCACAGTGATTTTCATCAAATTTCATCACCAAAATTTTAGTGAATCCATCATATGATTCTATATTTGCATGATAACATGAAATAGAATTTTCAAACCAACAATCATGAGCCATACCTTTGAGTTGCAGCACTTCTCCTCCAATGGTCTCATCTCCTTCCTCCATCCTCTTGTCAGTGCAAGTGGGAAATGGACTACGTTGTGGATCTGCATGTGTGGCTGAATTCTCACACCCAACGTGGTCACAACTAGGGCTTGCTTCACCCACAAACCCTCTCAAAAAACATTTCCAGTTTTCCCTTTCTATCTCCTCAAGGTCTTCAATGATACCCTCCAGGGTCTGGAAAAGAAGAAGGGAAACCTCCTCTTCCGTCATTCCTCTTTTCTTGTTTCCTTTGTTCATCTCCTCTTCTAAGTGAAGATCTTATCCTTCTAATGGCATATAATATTGGGCTGCACAGGCTGAGCCAAGATTGATGCTCTGATACCACTGTAATGTTCCTTTTACGGGAATTTCTACAATATGGTCCTAAAGGATGTTGTATAAGGAAGGTAGTGTAAAAATAAGCTAAAAGGGGGCTTGGATCCCCTTGTTAACTCACTAAAAACTTCTCTTCCAGAATTTGAGCCCAAAGAAATGACTCTAGAATGGTTATTCAGATCTCCCCAAACTAGATCCCTTAAAGAATGCTCAAAGAGAGAGCTTACAGCAATACATGAACACAATCATTAAACTCTACCAATCTGAATGCAACATAAGATGAAATATATTAAAAAAATCATGTAAATTAATGTATCAGCAACAATATACAGAAATATCATGAGGAATAAACCTTTCATGCAATGGGAATCAACCTCCCAAGAATAACACATGAAATACAAGAGATGCAGCAACTGCATAAAATGCCAGAAAGAAGTGACAACACTATCTCTAAGAGTGTAGCTACTGCTATAGATGTTCATACATGAAATATGACCGAAATATACAAAAAAAATCCCCAAGAATAGAAGAATGGGCTCTAATACAAGATTTCTAGCCAATCTAGGAGAGATTGCTAGAAATGCCAGAGAAAGTAGAAATGTGAAAAATAGCTTGTCACTGCAACTGAATCAAAATGAGAATGAAGCTATGGCAGATCTGAAATTCTCATGCCCTCCTCTGATAATTTTCTCAAGCAAAGGGCTGATCCCTTTTACTCAAATAACACTCCTCCTGATAAGCTCCAATGGCCCTCCCGGCAACTGCCTACATAAATAACGCATTTTCTGCCCTATACTGCACTGTGAGAGATAGGGAATGATTGGCCTGGTGCCAAAGATCTAAAATGATGCCCGAGAGTCTCCTCTTCTTCTCCTCCAAAGAATATACAGGATATCCACTGAAGAACAAGCCAAATATTGACTCTATGAGTTCCTCTGTTGCTGCACCCAGCAACTCAACGTTTTCTGCCCAACAGAATAACATTATAGCTGAAGGATTAAGCCTAGCCAAATGCCAGAATGAGGAAACGTATCTTGAACCCTCTCCTTCCTTGAGGATGAGATAGGGATTCCCGACCAGGAACACCCTTGGGTTCAAGAACACTACAACCCTGCTAAACAACTCGGGGATGCAAGTCTTTTCAGACCCAACGAAAATAATAAGCTAATGCATAATGAAAATGGGCTATTATCTCCTCCTTATAAAGAAAATGAACTCCTCTCACCATGGGTCCCATTCACACTTGCCACCTAACTCAAGCAAGTGGAGCCTCCACTAAAACTACGTTGTCCAAGAAGGTTCAATGTATCTAGACATTTTTAGTTGACTTGGTCAAAATGACTACATCAAGCATGATCCAATCCTGTTCACACCATGTGGTGCTCAAATTAGCTACTTTATTATTCCTCCTTTCACACAAGGAGTGTTATTTCTCCATCTAAAGGGGTTAAGGTGTCTCCTTACCTATTTTATTCAACAAAATGACAATATGCAAATTATAATGTTCCTTTTAGCTTGAGGCTAAAATTTGGGAACATTACACCCTGGATTTAACTATAGTTATATTAATCCTGACCTGGTGGATAATTTTGGTTTGATTAAGGAGATGCATGTAGAATCTTGGTTAGTGGAGCTAGCCACAGTTACGAAAAAAATATTTCACCATTGGGAAAGAGCTTGTGCATTCGAATAAAATGGTATGCCTACATCAACGCACTTGAATATATTGCCTTTGGGATCATATAGTATGCTATTGGGTATGGATTGGATATATTATCCAGGTAGATATCAGTGGCCACCCACCTATTCCATTTGGACCGGCACTATCAATTCTTGCAGCTTTTCACATTCAACCCAACTTACTATTTTTTAGTAGGTTTTTGGGTCCTGCACTCCCGGAGCTGTTTCTGGGCCTTAATGATACATGTGGAATTTGGTGTCCACCCACGTAATCCATTTGAACCCCCACCATCAGTTCGTTCAGTTTTTAAGTTGCAGCACAACTTACTATTTTTAGCAGTTTTTCGGGTCTTGAACTTTCGGAGTCGTTTTGAGGCCCTAAATGTTGAGATTGCAACAAGATGATGAGCTTAGTGAAAAAAGTCACCTTCACTAAGTGGGCCGTAGGTTATTTTTGGTGCAAGTCTATTTTTAGACATGTCGATCATATTCTATGAGTTGCAGGATGCTATTTGTGGATGGTTGGTCAAGTTGGAAAAAAATAGATGGACTTCTATTTTAGACATATCGGGTGGAATCTATTTTTAGATTTCCAGTCTAAAAATAGATATGTCGAATATTATTAGCTTTTAATAATATTTGGACTCTAAACATTAACTTATTCTCTTGGAGCACTTCAGTTAAGTGCACAGATGTGGCACATGAGCTGACAGAAGGAATTACGCTATTCCTGAGGGTTAAGTGGAGCTATTGCATGGAGACTTCAGTTAGAACTCATGTGACGGAGTTTGGTGGAGTTATTGAGGTAGTTGGTGGAGTTGTGTTCAGTTTAACTCAGTTAGACACAGTTGAGCTAGTTGTATCTAGTCTAACTGATTGATACACTAGTGAGAGTGGTGTGAATTAATTATTAATTAATTCACTAATTATTAACTCATTAATCAACTGAAGAATACATCAGTTAACTACAGTGCATGGACAGTTTCAGTGGAGACCAGTGGAGAGATAGGTGAAAGGGCAAGATAGACTATCTGTTGTGACTATAGTGATGCATTGATTTCATCACACATACATTGGATTTGCCAATGAGGATTGCATAGTCAAGGATGGAGTAATTCAAATTCATTCAGAGCTATTCTTCAGCAAATATTGCACAATGGAGGTAGGCTAGCAGGATGCAAAGATCGGTGCATGTATTTGCAAGATTGGTCCTGATTAGTGTATGACGCTTGTACTGTACTGAGAGCTTGTGATAAGCTTTGTATGAGGATTGTTACGTAATCTCTATCCTTATATTATCCTGAGATAGTTGGGGTTTTTAGCTTCAGGCTTTCCCGTTAAAACACTGTGTTCATATGTGTGAATTTTTTATGGTTTCAATGTGTGCATGCAATTGATTTAATTTCCGCATATGATGATCAATAGTAGAAGAGATTTTCTATTGTGCATGAAGTTCAAATAGTGTGTGATCAAGAGAATCTTGGATGTATAACACATTAGCTATATAATTTCTACATGCTATCAGAGCTATATTGATCATTGGAGCAATTGCAAATCATTGAAGCGGTTGATTTTTGTGCTTGTGGAATTCGAATTTGCAGCAATGTTTTCTTGGTGTCGAAGTTGAGATGTCTTTCAACGGATTGTGATTGGAGTATGCCCTTGAGGGAAGCTTGAATTATATTTCATGGAAGGATATATGGAGGTGGTGCTGGAGGATAATGGGTTGAAGAAGTTCATAGATGCAAAAATTCCAAAACCTGCTTCTAGCGATGTTGCCACACTTGATTCATGGCAAAAGAAGACAACAAAATGTCGAAGGATTCTGTTGGAAGGTGTGAAGGATCACATAGTGTCCAACCTTCATGGTAAAGCTTCACCATTCTTTATGTGGAAAGCTTTGACAGACTTGTTCCAAAGCAAGAGTGACCAGAGGAAGTTGGCGCTCTAAGACAAACTCAGGAAAATAAAAATGGAGAAGGGCGAAAGTATACCCAAGTATCTCACGAAGTTTGTCCAGTGCAGGGATGAGCTAGGAAGTGTGGGGGTTACTGTAGATGAAGAGGAATTGGTGAGCTTGGCTCTCCTTGGGCTTCTGAAGAGTTGGAATTCCTATGAGGACTCTGTCAATGGTCGAGAGAAACTGCCAGGATGGGAGCGACTTTGGTTGGATCTTGTGTAGGAGGAGATAAGGCGGAGTACCAGGGATGGATCTTCATCGAAGAATGAAGATGAAGAAAATTGCGCTTTGGCTGCCAAAGCAAGGAAGGGGAAGGGAAAGAAAAATCCTTCTCAATCCGGTGAAGAAGAAACGGGACATGTCCAAAGTGAAGTGCTCATTGTCACCAACAGAACATTACAAAATACGCCACTAATTGTTCATAGAAGAAGAAATAAACGGGTTTTGGATCACAGGCTGGAAGACCCTATTCCACGGTTGAGCTATATTTTCAGTCATTTTGATTACTGCCAGTCTCATTCTTGATCAGGATCGGTGTCGTTTCTTGACAGTGGTGCATCTTTCCATATGACCGAGAGACAAATATTTGTTTTATGATCTCGATGAGAAAGATCTTGGAGTGCACATTGAGATGGGTGATGATGGTAGATACAGTGTGACTGGTATCGGTACCATTTCCTTTGAGAGGGAGTCTGGTAAACCATTTGTATTGAAGGAAGTGATGCATGTTCCAGGATTGAAGAAGAATCTGATCTCGGTGGCCATGTTAGAAGACAAGGGATATGATGTTGTCTTTAGCGAGGGAAAGTCTTTCTTGCGCAGTAAGGAAACTAGTGAGACCCGAAGGATAGGGGTTCGAGTTAGGAACCTTTATCAATTGCAGGTAGATGGCTACACAGCAATGGCAGGCAAGGTAGAAGGAGTGGTGAGTTGGGATGATGGCGAGCTGTGGCACCGAAGATTGGGCCACCTTCACCATGGAGCTTTGAAGATACCACAGCAAATTTCTACTGGGCTTCCCAAAGGTACACTTGCACTGTCAGATCAATGCAAGGGATGTACTTTGGGAAAATTTGTGAAAGCCACCTTTCACGAGAAGGATATTCGCGCCATGACGATCCTTGAGAGAATTCACACAGACGTCTGTGGACCTTTCTCAGTAGCTTCGACAGCAAAGCACAAGTACTATGTGATATTTGTTGATGACTTTTCGTGAATGACTTTTCTTGCTTAAGTCTTTGCGGATCTTCTTCATGTACGGAAGAGAGACATACTCAAAGTTCTGTGAGTTCAAGGCACTGGTTGAGAAAGAGTCGGGGAAGCAGGTGAAAGCTCTAAGGAGCGATAATGGTGGTGAATTCATCTTTGGTGAATTCAAAGACTTTTGCAGCACAGAAGGAATTTGAAGAGAGCTCATAGTGCCTCATAACCCACAACAGAATGGGGTCATGGAGAGAAAGAATAGAATGATTGTGGGTGCTACACGGGCGATGTTGCATGATCAGGGCCTTCCCATACACTTGTGGGATGAATTTTATGCTTGTGGTTTATGTACCATAGTTTTCCTCATAAGAACACTTAGCAGAGTACACACCAGAAGAGGTGTTTTGGTAAGCACAGTATTTCTCTTTTGAAGATTTTTGGCTCACCTATTTACATTCATGTGACGAAGGATGCCAGGAAGAAGCTGTAGCTGACTGCAAAGGTTGGGATATTTGTGGGGTACATAGAAACACCCCACAACTATCGTGTGTATTTTCCAAACAGTCGGAAGATTGTTGTGCGACAGGATATCAAATTTCATGAGGAGAAATCCATGAAGTTGTCGCTTGAGAGGGAGCTACACTTGCATGCAGATGAGGAGCTATTAGTTCCTAAGGATGAGCCTCGGGATGTGGATCAACCACAAGAGGAGGTTCATGGAGTGGAAGAAACCACTCATGCAGTGCCAAACATCAGAGGGTGGAAGTGCACTACAGAAGTTGAGCGACTGAATCTTGATGCAGTGCAAAATGTAGGAGCACCTACATCATGTATGAGATAGAGATAGTCACTGGCGATATCTTGGATACATGGCTTTGATGAAGCGAAGTGTATCGTGGCCAGTCATCTGTTGAGGAAGCTGTGGAGGGCCCTGCATGGGTAGATGCCATGGTGGAAGAGTATGATTCGATTGTTAGAAATAGTGCATGGGAGATTGTCCCAAGGCCGTAAGGGAAATCAGTGGTAGGTTTGAGATGGATCTAAAAATTGAAGCAAACTACTGATGGGAGCATCAAGAAGTACAAGGCAAGATTTTTTGCACAGGGATTCTCACAGATTGAGGGGATCGAATATGAAGAAACCTTTGCACCTGTCACAAGGTATTCTTCCATACGGAGCATCCTGGCTCTCTCAGCGTAGATGGGTTGGCACATTCATCAGATGGATGTGAAGACTGCGTTCCTCAACGGGGTGATTGAGGAGGAGGTGTACATAGAGCAGCCCAAAGGTTTCAAGATATTCAGTAGCGAGTCGCATGTGTGCAGGCTCAAGAGAGCGCTGTATGGGTTGAAACAAGCACTTCATGCTTGGTACACACAGATAGATAGTTATTTCACCGGACTTGGATTCTCCAAGAGTGAGGCGCATCCGAACCTATACCAGATAGTGGTGGAGGGTAAGTTGCTGATCATTGTACTTTATGTAGATGATTTTATTTTGACGGGTGATGAACTGTTTTGATACACTCATGCAAGGTAGATCTTGCAAAGGAGTTTGAGATGAAGGACTTAGGCCTCCTTCATTATTTCCTGGGATTGGAAATTTTGGCGTGTGTTGTTTGTGTCTCAAGGCAAGAATGCCCGGGAGATACTGGAGAAGTTCAACATGCAAGGCTGTAAGCCTATCGACATTCCTCTTCCTGGTGGTTGGAGGAAAGAGGATGCTACATCGACAAAGGTAGTGGATGCCACTGTTTATCGACAGTTGGTTGGTTTGCTCATGTATCTAGTCAATACACGATCGAACATATGCTATGTTTTTAACCAGCTTTCACAAGCTATGGTTAAGCCTACCAAGCTCTTTTGGAAGGCAGGGAAGCATGTTTTGAGATATCTCAGAGGCACATCGGGATATGGATTGTGGTACATACAGTTGGATGAGGTGAAGCTGCATCGCTTCATGGATGCAGATTGGGCAGGGAGCCCAACGGATAGAAAGAGCACATCTGGAGGGATTTTTAGTATCGGGTCTACAGCAGTTTCTTGGTACAGCAGGAAACAAAGATCCATGGCACTTAGTTCAGTGGAGGCCAAGTACTTGACAGCAAGTTTGGCTACATGTGAGTCTATATGGATGAGGAAGATCTTGGTCGAGTTGTTTGGTTCACACTTAGATCCTACTGTGATATATTGTGATAATCAGAGTTGCATAAAACTCTCGGTTAATCTAGTATTTCATGATAGATCTAAACACATTGACATCCAGTATCATCATATCAGAGATTGTGTGCAGCGGAAGATCATGTTACTTTCCTACATTCCTATGGAGGATCAGGATGTTGATATCTTGATGAAGGCACTCACCAGGAGAAAATTTGAATACCACAGAGATAGGATCGGGGTGGCAGATAATCCCTATCTTGTTGAGAGGGAGTGTTGAGATTGCAACAAGATGATGAGCTTAGTGAAAAAGGTCGCCTTCACTAAGTGGGCCCGCGGGCTATTTTTGGCAAAAGTCTATTTTTAGACTATGTCTATTTTTAGACATGTCGATCATATTTTATGAGTTGCGGGATGCTATTTGTGGATGGTTGGTCAAGTTGGAAAAAAAATAGATGGACTTCTATTTTTAGACATATTGGGCGGAATCTATTTTTAGATTTCCAGTATAAAAATAGATATGTCGAATATTATTAACTCTTAATAATATTTGGACTCTAAACATTAACTTATTCTCTTGGAGCACTTCAGTTAAGTGCACAGATGTGGCACAGGAGCTGACAGAAGGAATTATGCTATTACTGAGGGTTAAGTGGAGCTATTTCATGGAGACTTCAGTTAGAACTCATGTGACAAAGTTTGGTGGAGTTGTAGAAGTAGTTGGTGGAGTTGTTTTCAGTTTAACTCAGTTAGACACAGTTGAGCTAGTTGTATCTAGTCTAACTGATTGATACACTAGTGAGAGTGGTGTGAATTAATTAATAATTAATTCACTAAATATTAAATCATTAATCAACTGAAGAATACATCAGTTAACTACAGTGCATGGACAGTTTCAGTGGAGACCAGTGGAGAGATAGGTGAAAGGGCAAGTTGACTATCAGTTGTGACTATAGTGATGCATTGATTGCATCCAAAACAGAGTAGAGTTTCCAATGAGGATCAAGGCTGGACCAATTCTAGTTCATTTAGAGCCATTCTTCAGCAGATATTGCGCAGTAGAGGCAAGCTAGCAGGTGGCAGAGATCGATGCATGGATTTGCTAGATCAGGACCTTATTAGTGTGTAGCGATTGTATTGTACTGAGAGCTTGTGAGAAGCTTTGTATGAGGATTGTTACATAATATCTATGACATATATTATATACAGATAGTTGGGGTTTTTAGCTTCAGGCATTCCCGTTAAAACATTGTGTTCATATGTGTGAATTTTTTATGGTTTCAATGTGTGCATGCAATTGATTTAATTTCCACATATGATGATCAATAGTAGAAGAGATTCTATATTTTTCATGAGTCAAATAGTGTGTGATTAGAAGAATCTTGGATGTATAACGCATTAGTTATATAATTTATACACTAAACGGCGTTTTTTGCGAAAACTGGGAGCAACAAGAGTCCATGGACTGATGTTTCTCACATCAAAAGTTTTACTCCACGGATAGATCTTTCTAACGAGCTATTGAGCACGTCAAACAGAGATTGGATGCCAAATTTAAGTCCCAGGGAAGTTGAAACACCAATTTACCCAAACAAGACCCACAGTTTTGCCGCTTCGTCTCCTAGGGTTAGGTTTCTTGACGTTTCAGTTTTTCCATTGTTTCTCAATAATAAATAGGCCATCAAGCCTCATTGTAACATAGTTCAGAGGTCTGTAGCCGCCACATCTCTTCTTATAGATTCGCTACCAGCACCCTAGCTATTTTATTTCCATTATGTCTGTAAGCATATTTCTATTACTTGATATTAATGAAATGAAGCATTATTTTTGCTGCATCTCTATGTTTATGGTTTTTTCTGTATTTTTTTGCGTTCCTTTATAAAATCCGGATCAATATATCTTCACAGAAGCAAGGTAGATTTTTATGACAAATATATTGAGTGCTTGGATGACAATGGGGAACCATTAGTCTTGTAGGGAAAGAAGAAATCCACGTCAGTTAGGATGGTGACAACCATGCAAGCCAAACACAATCGTAGGAAAGGGTGTGTACTATTTGAAATTCATATCTCTAGTGAAAAAGGTAAGGAGGTGTAGGATGTAGATGTTGTGTGAAAGAATCCAATTTTAAAACATTTTCAATATGTGCTTCCAATAGATATTTTAGAGTTTTCACCTCACAAGGCAGTAGATTTTTATATTGATTTGATGCTATGGGAAGCTCCAGAATCAAAGGAACTTTATAGGATGAGCACACCTGAGTTGGTGGAATTAAATTTGCGGTTGAAGGAGATGCTTAAAAAAAGATACATTAGACCAAATGTATCTCCACAGGGCACATCGGTGTTGTCCATGAAGAATAAATATGGCACTCTCATATTGTGCATTGACTACAGGTAGCTGAAAAAAGTGACCATTAAGAACAGGTACCCACTATCGAGGATTGATGATTTTTTCGATCAACTGAAGGGAGAAATCGTGTTCTCTAAGATTGACTTAGGATCGTGCCATCATCAGGTACGCATCAAAGAGAGGGGCATCTACAACACCGAATTCAAGACCAAGTACAAGAAGTATGATTTTATTGTAGTTCCATTCGGTTTGACTAATGCCCCAACTACATTTATGTGTTTGATGAAGAGTGTGTTGAGTCCTTATTTGGACAATTTTGTGATTATGTTTATTGATGACATGTTGGTGTATTCTAAAAATGAGGAAGAGCATGTCGAGAATTTGGTAGCAGTATTGAGGTTGTTGAGAGAGCATCAATTGTAATGCTAAGATCAACATATACAGTTTCTTCCAAACTGAGGTACACTACTTGGGACATGTTGTCTTCAAGGAGGGAATTGTAGTAGATCCAGAAAAGATAAGGGCCATCATGGAGTGGGTAGCTCCTGAGAGTGTAGATGAGGTGAGATCATTCATGGGATTGGCAAGTTATTATAGGAGTTTCATCAAGAAATTCTCACAAGTTTCTTATTCGATTACATCATTGTAGAGGAAGGATAAGAAGTTTGATTGGAAAAAAGAGTTTGAGGCCAATTTTGAGCAGCTTAAGCATTTGTCGACACATGCTCCAGTGTTAAATATTAAATATCGAGATAAGGATGGTGTAGTGTGTACAGATGCTTTCAAGAGAGGAATTGGTGGAGTCCTTATGCAGGATGGATAGGTGATATGCTATGAGTCGCGGAAACTAAATTAGCATGAGCATAACTACTCAACAGATGATATTGAGATAGCATATATTATACATGCACTAAATATGTGGACGCAATGATAATCTTGGCAGGAGTTTTGTACTGATGAGTGATCACATAGGGTTGACATACTAGTTTGACTAGCAAAATCTGAACGTTAGTAGGCTAGATGGTTGGCAATGATCAATGATTTTGACTTCGAGATCAGGTACATCAAGGGAAATGAAAATAGGGTCACAAATGATCTTAGAATGAAGGTACATGTAAATCACATAACAATTGTAAGCTCCAATGGGACAAACTTACATGATAGGATCTTTCAGGTAGGTCAGCTGGATCATAGGTATATGGAGTTTGTGCACAGTTTGCAGCAAAGTACACATATAGGTACATGTGTTTTTACATGTACAATTCTTGGTATAGGTACAGGTGTTGGTATAGCTACAGGTACAGGTGATTGTACAGGTACATGTGGTATTATAGGTATAGGTACATGTGTTGTTATAGGTACAGTTCTTAGTATAGGTACAGGCGTTGGTATAGGTACAGGTGGCAGTACAGGTACAAGTGAAAGTATACAGGATTTGGACTACTGTCTCAAAGTAGATGGATTGGTTAGATTTAGAGACAGGATATATGTACCAGAGAAAAGTGAGCTCAATAAGGTGATCTTGATGGATTTTCACGTGAAACAATATTCAGGTCACCCAGGCTACCAGAAGACTTTTACTGCAGTGAAGAGATTCTACTATTGGTCGAACCTAAAGAGGGATGTGGTAGGTTTTGTAGCCAAATTTTTGGATTTTCAGATGGTTAAGGCAGAGTGTAAACATCCATGTGAACTACAATAGCCAATTGTGATTCCAGAGTGGAAATGGGAGGTTGTTTCAATGGATTTCATTAGAGGGTTTCCGAGGATAGTTAGACAACATGATTCCATCATGGTTGTGGTGGAAAGGTTGAAAAGGTTGCAAATTTCATTCTGGTGAAGACGACATACTCAGTTAGTGATGTAGCAGAGGTGTTTATCAGAGACATTATCAGATTTCATGGTGTTACAAAGAAGATTGTATCCGACAGGGATGCAAATTTTACTTCCAAGTTTTGGAAGGATTTGTTTGCATGTTTGGGCATCGCGTTGGCCTTCAACACATCCTATCATCCATAGACATATAGATAGACTGAGAGGGTCAATAGGATATTGGAGGATAAATTGAGGATGTATGTGATGCATCAACATCGCAAGTGGGAAGAGTATCTTCCACTGGTAGAGTTTTCCTACAACAAAGTGTATTAGGATTATTTGAGGATGAGTCCATTTGAGTCATTTTATGGGTGAAGTAGCAACACTCCTATCAATTGGAGTTATCTAGTTAAAATGGTATTGATTGGACTAGATATGTTGGCAGAAATGGAACAAGAAATGTAGGTGATCAAGAAAAAATTGAAAGAAGTGCAGGATAGGCAGATGGTTAATGTAGAGAGGAACAAGTTGTTCAAAGAGTTTCAGGTTTGGTATCAAGTGTACTTGTTCATCAAGCCCAAGAAAATCTCCTTATGGATTGGATCGTGTTCCAAGTTGACACCAAGTTTTTGTGGACCCTTCAGGATCATTAAGAGGATCGAACCAGTGGCCTATCGACTTGCACTGCCTTCCAAAGTGAAATTCCATGATTTTTTTCATATATCATTTCTTAAGAAATATGTTAAATATGTTGATCATGTGATTTACTAGTCTATATTTCAGGTGGATCCAGAAGCAGAGTTCCAGCCGTAACTGAAGTGAATTTTGTAGAAAAATACGCTCATGCTCCAGAATCGAGAAATCGATAAATTTAAAGTGCACCAAAATAAATTTGGGCCCGAGGAAGCTACATGGGATATGGCAGATTAGATGTGAGCTATGTATCCTTCCTTGTTACATTTTTGGAGTGATTTTGGTTTTTGTCTAGCAAATGTTTTAGCGATGTTTTGGTATATGTTTTTATGTGATGGTTGGATGTATGTACATATGTATATGGATGTAAATACCGCCATGAGATATGTTATAAAGCTCCAATAATTGGTATGGTGTTGTTATCTCAAAATCATACCCTGATAGGCTGCTGATAAAGAATACCTTCAGTAACTATTTCAAACCAGACTTTTAGTTGAGGCTTAGCCTCCTTAACCTGAGAGGGCTCTCTCAATAGGTTTATGATTTTAAAATAAGGATTAGATGGATAACTCTATGATTAAAATGGATAATTGGTTGTACTAATAATCAAAAAAAAATTATTGGGCTTATGGAGTCAAGTGTATTTTCACAAAACATGAGTATCAACTTCAATTGGAAGTCAGGGAATTTCAGGGTTTAGATGCATCAAAAGAATAATAGGACAGAAAATAACACAGTTCATGAACATATGAAGGAAGTTAGAGCACCTTCAATAAATTCTAAGTAACATACATTCATGCCACTACAAGTAATTTAAAGAGGAAAAATATGAGAATCTCACACAACCATAACCCTTTCTGAATCTTGAGTGATGAAACCAATATCTCTATATTAACATAAAAACACAGTTCTCTGCTACAACAACAATATGCTTGCTTATCAAAATTTCCAACCCTATGCAATTCAAATTCTTGTCTCTTATAGAGTCATCATTACATTTCTTGGATTCTCTCCAAACACTTGAGAGAATTTGAATTTGCTAGCTTGACACCTATCAATTGCTAAAACAAACTTTAATTACATCTGACAGTTAAACTGTCTGTTCTAGAGTCCTAACACAACTAGGATTAAAACTCCTTATTATAAATTAACAACCTTATCTAAGCATTAAATATTCTATCTAACAGCTCCTCCTCATAAACTTTGACCTTGATGATGTCCATCTCCTTGTTGTGGAACTGTAATGATTTTCTTCTTATCTACCCTAAAAAATAGAAACATGCTCCCTACAAAATAGGAGTACTACTTCATTTATGTTTCTTCACAACATCTGCTAACCAATTTGTGATCAAAACATGTGGAAAAGTCATATTAAACTCTTGTGACTTCCTCCTCCCAGCTGTGCCCAAAACAAAACGTTGAAGAAGTGCCCAAAACTATTAACATTGCTGCACTACGAAACTATCTGTTGTTTTCGTAGCGCAGAACTTCACCTCTGAAAACTTCATTTGAAACCTTCAATTTTCTATGTTTTGCCATTGGATCTTCATTTGTGGTCTTTATACATCATCCAGTACCATCAAAGTTTAATAAAAATTCCCTTTTACCCTTTTAAACCTTTCAAAATCGATCAAACTGCATCCTATAGCAGTTCCGTAGCGCGCTACGAAACTGCTGTCCATGACACCTACAGCTGTTTCGTAGCATGCTACAAAACTGCTATGTCTTTTCTTTTCACAGCTTGTTTCCAAAAATTTGAGTTTCCCACCTTTAATACCATCCTTGAAGTTATATATAAGTTCTCAATAATCAACCTTGAACTGTTTTCAAAAATGAAACCTTCCACAAAACTCCAAAAAAGTGTTAGGAGATGTCACTTACTGTTTAGACAATTTTTTGCTGTGGTTGATCTTCAGGCTTTGCTAGTTGTATTTGAAGGTCTTCAACCTACCTTTTAAGCCTTCTATTATTATCCCTCAGTTTGGTGTTAACCATTCTTACACTAGAAAATTTGGCGCAATTTCCGACGGCCAAATCATCGCTATTTCGACACACAGTCGTCGCAAGAGCGACAGTTCGAGGACGGGAAAAATTTGGTTTTTCATGCAGTCGCAATTCCGACGCATTTAAAAAGTGTCGCACTACTGACACTTTTCCGTTGCTTCCAAACACACGTCGCTCTTCCGATGTTTCCCAAACCGACGTTTGTAAAGTGTCGCCATTCCGACGAAATTTCGTCCGACATTTTTAACGTCGCTCTTCCGACGTTTGTAAAGTGTCGCCATTCCGACGAAATGTCGTCCGACTTTTTGAACATCACTCTTCCGACGTGTCTAAACTGTCACATTTCTGATGCCGTACAAAAGTGTCAAAAGACCGACGTATTGCAAAAGTGTCACAAGACCGACGCTTTCTAGAAGCGTCGCAATATCGACGCCAGGAAGAACTGTCGCAATTCCGACGAAATGTGGTCCGAAATTTTGAACGTCGCCCTTCCGACATCTTTGTGCTGTCGCTCTTCCGATGTTTCTAGAACTGTCACAATATCGACGGACGTCACAAGACCCACGAAAATGGAAATCGTTCAAAACGTCAGAAGAGTGACGCTTACAAGGTGTTGGTATACCGACGGCGGTTTCAATTTAAAAAAAAAAAAATGAAACTTTAAAACAGGACAGTAAATCTCCAATGTTTGTTATCACAATAAGAAATCAATGATCAATGATCACGTAAAATTTTCCTCCTAGCATGACGGGTCTAATAAATTTTATTGTAAAGGTTGCTGGCCAGTGACAACTACAACATTGAAGGAAATGCATTAAAGAAAATTAATGAGGCTGCGAACTCCAAGCCAACTGGCAACAACCCTGATAATTTTCCTTACCAAATTCCAAGTTGTGACTTGGGCTTCAGACTCCAAAGCTAAGAATTTTCTTTTCATCGTGTTGGAGAAGAGAACTGCAACCTGCAACAAAAGAGAAATTCCTCAGTCTCACTGCTCAGGACTCGGAGTCATTCCTTGCTAACACGGTATGTGGAATTTTTGATAAGATAAATTTCTTCACCCTTGTTTTTACTAAATTTATTCTTTTGAAAAGGGCCTGGTTCCATTTCAGAAATTTTCAACTTTTGACTTCTAGAATTTGTACATATGATTTTTGGACTGAGGTTTTGTTATTAATGAGGAGATAATGTCATGGTTCTATTTGTATAAAATAATTGCCTCTTTTTTTCTTCATGGTTAGCGTTTTTGATTTTATCAAACCCTATCTCTCTTTTAAGCATGCCTGCAAATTAATATATTCCAGGAATGTACACAATTCCAGGCTTCATGTACAACATATTGTATCAACTATATTTTAACAAGTGAGCTGCATGCCCATATAGTGTTACAGATTACAGGGCTTCATTTGGAGAATAAATGATAAGCCCAGGAGCACTAATGTTGTGTAACCAGCTCCAAAAATAGAAGAAAAAAGATATCAACGCCTTAGAAATAAGCCACTTCGAGGGGGCAACCTCCAATACATTACATAAATGAACAATTCTTGGATGATACAATTTACAAAACCTCCTTTCTATATATAGGAGTCCATGGGGCCATAATGCAATCCTAGTGGGCCACAATGTAATCCTAGCCGACCTAACAATAATAATTTAAGGGCACAATAATAACAAAATGGGGGTTACAAGGGTACAATAATAACAATAAGGGGTTACACTAACAACAATAAGGGACTATACTAGTAATATAGGGACCTAACATGCCCCTCTCCTTCAAAAAAAGTGTTGTCCTCAATGCTTGAGTAGCTATGGGTGCTTTTGTATAAAATTCTCATCCTCCCATGTAGAATCTTCAGTGGGTAAGTTCTTCCACTTGATGAGATACTCTGAAATTGATCGATTCCGTAGTTGTCGAGTTCTTGTTTCCATGACTGCTTCAGGTTCCAATATGATTTTTCCTTCCTCATCAAGTTCTGGCAATATTGTTTGAACCGGAAGATTTTCACCTATAACCTTCTTTAAGCATGAAACATGGAAAACTGGATGTACTTGCGAAGAAGCAGGAAGCTCCAATTTGTATGCCATAGTACCAATCTTTTGCAACACCTTGTAAGGACCATAGTACTTTGGCGATAATTTATTATCCTTCTTAGCTTTCTTGAGGGAAATTTGTTTATATGGTTGTAGCCGTAAAAATACCCAATCTCCTACATCAAAACTTCTCTCGCTGCGATGTTGATCTGCCTGTTGTTTCATTCGATTTGTGCCAAATTCAGGTTATCCTTTAAGAGTTGGAGAACTTCTTGCTGATGCTCGATGTGATCTTCCACTGCTTGAACCTTCGAATTTTCCCTTAAAGATGATGTGATGGATGGTGGATGTTATCCATAAAGTGCCATAAATGGGGTCATTTTTGCTGCAGTATGGAAGGAAGTGTTATACCACCATTCAGCAAGAGGTAACCACTTGACCCATTGTGTTTGTTTATCGGATACAAAACAACGAAGATATCCTTCCAAACATTTATTTACTATCTCAGTTTGACCATCAGATTGAGGATGATAAGATGAGCTATGAGCTAATTTAGTACCCAAACAAGAAAATAACTCTGTCCAAAAATTTCCCGTGAAAATGGGATCTCTGTCGCTCACAATAACCCTTGGGCTTCCATGTAGCTTTTGAATTCTGTCCACAAATGTAGTAGCAACTGTACTTGCTTTAAATGGATGAGATAATGCACAAAAGTGTGCATACTTGGTGAGTCTATCAACTACCACCATGATGACATTCTTTCCTTCAGACTTAGGTAAACCTGTGATAAAATCCATTGAAATCTCCTCCCAACGCTGACTTGGAATGGATAAAGGTTGTAGAAGTCCCGGGTCTTAATTGTCTCCACTTTATTCTGCTGGCAAACCAAACATTCCGCCACAAACTTTTGAATATCAGATTTAAGGCCATCCCAAAAAAATTCTTTCTTCACCCTGTGGTAAGTTTTTAAAAATCCTGAGTGTCCTCCTAAAGGAGAAGTGTGCAATTCCATAAGAATATTTTGTTTTAGTTGGGAATTCTTACAAAGATATAAGCGATCTTTGTACCATAAGGAATCATTTTTCCAACTAAATGTATCAGATGTACTAGGATCTTGCTGCAACTTTTGAATGAGTGTCCATACATCTTTGTACTTCTTCCATTCATCTCTTGCTTCAGTTATCCAATCTGGTTGGATAATAGAAATGGCACAAAGCAATGCTTCCACCTCTTCATTCTTTCTTGAGAGTGCATCTGCAACAACATTAAGTTTTCCTTTTTGTAGATTATTTCAAAGTCATAACCCAACATCTTTGTGACCCATTTTTGCTGCTCTTCTAAAGATAGTCTTTGTTCCAAAAAGTGTTTAAGACTATCATGATCACTTTTTACCTTGAAGTGTCTTCCCATTAGGTAAGTTCGCCATTTCTTTAGTGCATGTAGTATTGCTAACATTTCCTTCTCATAAATAGGTTTCTGTAAATACTTTCCTTTGATTGGACGACTTTCAAAAGCAATGGGTTTTCCTTCCTGCATTAAAACTGCACCAATTCCATTTCCTGAGGCATCACATTCCACAATAAAGGTTTTTGTGAAGTCTGGTGTAGCTAAGACCGGTGCTAGGCACATTGCCTCTTGAAGACGTTCAAAGGCCTTAGTTGCTTCAGGAGTCCATGAAAATGCATCTTTCTTCAATAATGTTGTTAGAGGTGCTGCTATTCTCCCATAATTCTTAACAAACTTGCGATAATACCCTGTTAACCCGAGAAATCCTCGTAACTACTTTATGGTTGTGGGGACTTTCCATTCCTTAATGGCTTTAATTTTGTTAGGGTCTACCTGAACACCCTCCTGAGATACAATATGACCCAGATATTCCACCTCTTGTACTCCAAAGAAACATTTGGAGGTTTTTGCATATAATTATTTCTCCTCCAATAGTTTGAGCACCCTGTCAACATGTTGAACATGATCCTTCCAAGACCCGTTGTAGATTAGTATATCATCAAAAAATACTAGCACAAATTTTCTAAGGAAGGGTTTGAAAATGGAATTCATCAACCCTTGAAATGTAGAAGGTGCATTGGTAAGGCTAAAAGGCATGACCAAAAATTCATAATGACCCTCATGAGTTCGAAATGCTGTTTTTGGAATATCTTTAGTCTTCATTCTAATTTGATGATATCCTAAACGAAGATCCAACTTGGTAAAATAAATTGCTCCATGTAATTCATCCAATAATTCATCAATCACAGGAATGGGAAATTTATCCTTAATGGTGAGCTTATTAAGCTCCCTATAATCCGGACACATTCACCATGATCCATCCTTCTTGTGTACCAATACTACAGGAGCAGAGAAAGAACTTTGACTAGGTTGAATTATACCCGCCTCTAAAATTTCTGCAATCATACGTTCAATTTCGCTCTTTTGGAAGTAAGGATATCTATAAGGCTTGATGTTTGGAGGAACACTTCCTGGAATCAAATGAATAGCATGACCATGATCACGAATAGGTGGGAGTCCTTTGGGAGTTTCAAACACCTTGGAATGATTGTCCAAGACTTGTTGGAGATCTATAGAAATAGATGATTTTGATGTTGGAACTTCTAGTGAGCATAATTGTGCAATTACGCATCGCTGTTCTTTCTTTAGAAGCTTTGTCATGACATTAGAGCTTATTATCCTTCCTGGCTTCCCCGCAATACCCCGTAATTCGACTTCCTTTCCTTCTGAAAAAATTTCAAGAAAATTTCTTGAAAATTAAAAGCTACCGTCCCCAAAGATTGTAACCATTGTACTCCTAGTACAACATCAGCACCTCCCATAGGAATGGCAAGCATTGGACTAGTCAATACATATTCCCCTATGGTTAGCTTGATATTATGGCATTTTCCAGAGCAATTTATAGTTCCTCCATTTGCAACCATCACTTGACATTCTGGTGCTGGGTATAGGAAACAATTTAATTCCTTGGCTACCTTACAATGAATAAAATTATGGGTGCTACCTGAATCAATCAACACTATTACCTTTCTCTTCTTGATTTGTTCTTTTATCTTGAGAGTTTGAGGAGTGGTAATTCCTGCCAGTGAATTACACGATATGGTTGGATTCATTTCTTCCTCTTCTGGGGCTGGTTCCTGGTGTATATCCTCTTCTTGTTAATTTTCTTCTTCCTCTTCACAATCTATGTAAAATAATTTCTTCTCAGCACACTTATGACCTTTAGTGTATTTGCTATCAAAACTGTAGCAAAGCCCTTTTGCTCTTTTTTCTTCCAATTGTTGTGGTGTCAACCTTGTAGGTTGTGGAAATCTAGGCGTAGCCACACTTCCTTCTTTATAGAATTGAGTGGTAGGATTCCTTGTTGCCATAATTTTACATTCAACTTTTCTTGCCAGCCTAAATTCCTTCTCCAATGAATCAGGTTCCAGAACGCAAACTTCATGTTGAATGTTATCCTTTAAAGTGCCTATGAAGAGATCAATCCTGTGTTCCTCTGGAATATCAGTTACCCTTATATTCAATTTTTGGAAGTCCTCAATGTGCTGCCCCACTAAACCCTTTTGTTTGAGATTTAACAATTGGCTAAAGAAGGTGTTTCTCTTTGTATCCTCATAATGTGCTATCATTTCCTCCGTAAAAATTGACCAAGTGACAATTTTTTTACGGGAGCAAAGCCATCGATACCATACAAATGTATTTTGTTCTAAATGTAAAGTTGCAATGCGTACCTTTTGTGTGTTTTGTACATTATGGAGATCAAAATATTGCTCCATCTGTAGTATCCATGTTACAGGATCCTTTCCATCAAACTTCCTCATATCCATTTTTGGAATATGGTGGTTCTTCCCGCCAACATTAGAGTTTATGAAATCACGATTAACATTTATTTTGTTCTCATCATGAGGTTCTTCTACTATCTTCTCACCATTAGGAAACATTTCTTGTATCAACTTTGTCAAATCTTCGATGTTTGATTTTAGATCATCCATCTTAGCTTCCATGCCATCTTCCATGCCATCCATCTTAGCTTCCACGCCATCCATCTTAGCTTCCACGCCTTTCTTCAAACCGTCCATCTTCACTTCCACGCCATCCATCTTAGCTTCCATGCCTTTCTTCAAACCGTCCATCTTCACTTCCACGCCCTTCTTCAAAACTTCCATTTCATTTTTTGTTGCTCTTTGCGAGAGTGAAATTTGTTGCACTTGCTCTTGTAATTTTGATAGATCATGTTGCAATTCTTCATCTTCATGAGTCATGGTAGAGCCTTCTGAAGGCTTAATGGGTTTTGAATTATTTTTAGGCGCCATTTTAGAATCCAATATTGATACCTATTCTACAATATTCCCTTGGAATCAATTCAACTTGATTCTTCAAACAAGACTTATGCAATTCGGAAAAAAAATACACACCTTTTACTTGCTTTGAGGAGCTCGATATTGAAATTGAATTATCTCTGTAATTTAAAATCTTCAATATCTGAAATTCAGCCCTGTAGTAGCCCTCTGAAGCTTCTTTCAAATGCCACAGGTCTGATCTAATTTGGATTCCCCAAGACAAAGTTGTGTCCAATCTCCCACAATGACCTAATTCTGGACTGGTTCAGTAGAGCAAACTTGTAGGACTTGCCACGTGTCACTGTTTCATCCTTTGTCTTTGAAATTGATAGCCATGAACCTACAGTCCGTTTACTTGCAACCACTTTTTACGGCACTCAAATCCACTGCTCAGAGAGAGATTTATTGAACTTTTCCCACGATCACCTCTTTGAGATAAAATTCAGGAGCCTGAAAAAGCACTAGCTTCCACAGATCATATCTCTAAAAATATTGCGAAAAAAGCTCTGAAATTTTTGACAAATTTTCTCAAGATTTCAGCTTCGTACCATATGAATTTCAGATTTTGAACCTTCGTAGAAAAAAATTTATAGCGAAAATTCCACGCTGACCTGTTTAGGAGCTTGAAACAAGACCTAACTTCCACAGATGATATCTCCAAAAATATTGCGAACCAAGCTCTGAAATTTTTAGAAGATATTCCTCAGGATTTAAGCTTCGCACCCTAAAAATTTCAGCTTCTGAAACTTCATAGAAAAAAAGTTATAGCGAAAATGCCACGATGACCTGTTTGGAGCAGCGAAACCCTAGAATCCAAAGCTCTGATACCAAATGTTGTGTAACCAGCTCCAAAAATAGAAGAAAAGAGATATCAACGCCTTAGAAATAAGCCACTTCGAGGGGGCAACCTCCAATACATTACATAAAATGAAAAATTCTTGGATGATACAATTTACAAAACCTCCTTTCTATATATAGGAGTCCATGGGGCCATAATGTAATCCTAGTGGGCCACAATGTAATCCTAGCTAACCTAACAATAATAATTTAAGGGCACAATAATAACAAAATGGGGGTTACAAGGGTACAATAATAACAATAAGGGGGTTACACTAACAACAATAAGGGACTATGCTAGTAATATAGGGACCTAACAACTAAATCCAAGTAATTCCCCTCATCCCTTAAAAGACACCTCTAAATATAACTAGAAATTTCAAATAGTTAGTAAAGGAAAAGTACAAAGATATAACAGATATGTGTTGAGCCAAAAACTTGTGCATTCACAACAAAACTGGGATGGATAAAACTTAAAAACAATTATGGACTTTGACAAAAAATCGTCTTATGCATACAAAATGAAAGAAGCATTGGCATACTGTTGAGCTCCAAAGATGTTCTTTCTTCCACCACATTCCACTCCATTTCCTTTTTCCATTATTAATCACAGGCTCAAATGATCAGTAGAATTAGTTAAAATTCGTTTAAGAATGAATATCATGACTAACTTGCTATGTTTTTATGATTTTGTCATTGTAGTATTTTTTGAACTAGATCTAGCTACAGAATGCAGACATTCTGTACCTAGTTGCCGATTCTGCAGCTGTCTTCATATCTACGCAGGTTCCAGGTGTCATCTCGGAGGAAAACACATATGGTCGTATTCCACATCATTCCCTCATCATTTTTTGCTCTCCACAAAGTTTGAACGGAATTATGTAGTCGGTTATGTATGTGAGAACTCAAACTAGGAGAGAGACTCCTAATAGGACAAGGACAGTCCAGATGTCCTTAATTATATTACGTGACCACCATCAGAGTCCTAGTTTGGTTTTTATTTGGAAAGACAATTATCCCTAGGTTATCTCAAGACAGTTATGTAATTTTGTTACAAATATGGCTCGGGAAACCGAGGGACAAGGTTAGATTTTGTCATTGATTGCTAGATTTCAGAAGTCCGAAAACACTCTGTTTTTGAAGTAATTTTTCTTTAATGAAAGAAGCAGCACTTCCTTGAAAGCGTTGAGACAATATTGAAGTAGATTTCGTGCTACTCCAGTGGTAGAGGGCCCCTGCTACCTGAGCAGCCTTGTTTATACGGTTTAGATAAGTATTTTAGTCTCGTTTTTTTCATTTCTAGCTTAAGCAGGTTTCTGAAGTTTATGTTTCATGCTCATTTACATTAATCATCACAGTTAGACTTACTCTTATAAAATCTTCCAAAATATCATCATGATGAATAAGGCATAGCTGTGGTGTTGTAGATTTTAGTTTCATTTCCTTTCGAATTTTATGATTTATGCTTGTTTACACTAAGTGTCATAGCTGGTCTTACTCCTACAAACTCTTCCAAAACATCATTAACAATGAATAAGAAACAATTGTGGTGTCTTAGATTCTAGTTGTATTTGCTTTCAATCTTATGTTTATGTTCAATTGCATTGAATAATACAGCCATAATTGTTTTACAAACTCTTCCAAAATATCATTCCTATTGAACGAGATGGGTTGTAGAATTCCATAGACTAGTTGCATGTTAATTTAGTTATAGCACTCCGGAGGTTGATTGCATTTAGTTCAGCTCTGTCACTACATTTCCAGTTTGATAATGGCATTTTAGTTTAAATCTGTTCACTGTACTTCAAGTAAATTAGAAGCACTTTAGTTCAGTCTCAGTTCATTTTTGTTTCAAGAAAATATTAATGGCATTCTAGTTTAAGTGTAGTCACTGCATTTTAAAATTGATAGACCGCTTTCTAGCCTAGTGTTATCCATTGTGTTTCAAGTAGTGCTAGTTGTCAAAATTGTTCTCTCGGCCTTCATTATTTACAACTTACTTTTGTTCTGAATTTATATTGATACATCATCACATAAACAGGGGTCAGTAATATCAGTTTAAGGCTTTGATCATTCTGCAAATCTTTTACAAATTCACCTATAGCCTTTTTCCCAAGCATTATTTTAGAAAATCTCAAAACTTATGAATAAGGCCTAGAAGTGATAAGTCAAGTTGCAGAATAGGGTAACTTCAGCATCATAGGTTAATCTAGAATAGAAACCTTACTGTGTTACAAATAATCATTTTGTAATATTGTGAGTCGATTGTTTATTTAGGAGAACTTCATTTACACTTAACTTGTCCATTTCTCAAGCTCTTCCAACACACCTTTAATGAATGAATTGGATAAGTTCAAGCTCATGTTGTGATTTATTTTCTTGCAATGAAGTCATTATCAAGCTTTGCATTTTTTGTTTGTCATCCATAGTTTAGGCTTTGTTCTTTTTTAAATAACCAAAAGCTTCTTTTCACCAGCACTTAGTTCTTTCCCTTTTCAAACATAAAACCATAAAACCAAAACATCATAAAACACTAAACACAACGTAGTAAGAAACAAATACCTAGGCACATATAGTGCACCACACTTCGGCAGTTTACCAACCCTGGTTGACAATTAATGAACTCAATTTAGGAACACTAAGTTGAGCACAAACACCTCCACTACTTATGTTTACAAATTTAAGGACCAGACGAGTGAGTCATAGGGCAACACGGTTTCATGTGGAGACCCTGAGTCCTTATACCCACAATATATGACAACTAAAATGATTGCCATGCCAATACCTTTGCTATGCATGTAAGAACACCACCTGTATAATGAGGGAGATGTAATATTTTCCGAGAAGCAGATTTATACAGAGTGGTCCAAGATTGTGTATTTATGGAAGATACAACTCATTTTGGCATGAAACATGTATCCAAGATTTCAATGTGGCCTTATTTTAGAGCCCATTGATGATTTACAATGAAACCTAAACTTTCAAAATAAACACATTGAAATCACATGATCTCCATCACGAATATCATAAATATTAACTGTCTTTTGGGCACTTTCAGTAGATACCATAAGAGGCCCACATGTCCTATACCACCAATGTTGATTCTCTGGAACAACATTTGCAAAGCCAAAATTTCTCCCCGATACATCCCTCTCTGCCAAAACTGGAGATATGGTACTGGACGTTGAAGTGAAGGCCTCTGATTCAGTATGGAATGCCATAATTTCTTTATTATAAAAGTCCCATGAACAGAAACCTGAGTCCAATGTACAACCTGCAGATGCTGCCACAACATATTTACCAGAGCGACCATCTGAACCAACTGCTCTGATCAACCAGCAATCACCCCACATGTTTGGGGTAAGCCCATATGGAGCTTTATATTCAGCCTTCTCCTGGAGATTGGAAAAAAAAATACTGAGTATTACTCATACATCAACTGCCCTTTATGTTAAGGGAAAATTTAAAGAGTGCATAAATATTCTTGAAATCCCAATCATAGTTTCTAGAAAATTTCAACAGTCTTTGAAATGAACTACATCCTATTTAAACTACATCAAATATTTAGGAAAATCATTTTTTTAAATAGAAATTGGTGAATTTTATTTCAGATATAGAAATTTAAACCATGAGAATAATCTAACCCCTAGGCTTTTCCCTATTTCTAATAGAAAATCCCAAAATGTATAAATTATAACACCCATAAACCCCAAAATTAAGTACAATAATTAAAACCTCCACACCTCTGAATTTACTATATCGTGAAAAGAGCAGCATCCATCATCATGGGAAAGAAAAACTGATTCTCCTTCTGATACAAACCACCCTGCAGTAGATGTCTTATGGTTGAGTTGATTCAATCGATCACAGGAAACCTCTTCATTTTCTTCAATATTGCCAAAATGCTCTGGCTTGTTTTCCTGATCATCATCAAAGTCCATATTTTCATCACATTGAATTAGTTGGGGTTCATTACGATCAGGTCCAGTGCCTATTGCAGAGCTCCGGACATCCAATCCAATATTGGAACTTCCATACCCATTCCCATTAGAGATTGTAAATCCTGCTTCTGGCTTTAATTCAGTAAGTTCAAGAGCACTAGAACTGGATTCAGTTGATTTAGACTTGGTATAGTTGTCCTCTAATTTGTATTCCGATACAACACTATACTTGTGCTTCAACGCAGACAGAAATTCTGCAACAATGGGATCTTCATCTATGGGGATTATGGATCTGCCCTCAAAAGCATCCCGAATATCTGATTCATTTTCATTCAACTGATCATGCAAATCCACCCTCGTCTTCAGCATAGCAAGCTGAACTGAAGGCCGGTTTTTCAGAAATTTATGGTGGGGGTAAAGCCTGTCTTCCAGATCTTGACTATTTAAGTGTTTAATTGGTTTTTTCAGAGACCTGACCATAGAATCAAATGAATCCTGTGAATCCTGCAAAATAATAAACAATAGTAAGGCCATTATTTATTAGTTTGAAATAATAAACAACATGCAACAAACCCGCATAATTAGTAAATTATTTAAAGACAATGTTGGCAATATGTTTCCTGTATCCTATTATATGATTGTCCTTGATGGCAAGCTCTGTATTTAATGGAGAATCGATATAAATAAAGACGAGTTAATTCATGTGTGAACATATGTATGCATCCTGATGAAGGATAATTAACATCCGTAAGAAACCCTGTGCTTTGTATGTTGATCGAGGAACCGATGTTAATACGGTTGACAGTGTATCCAAACTGGTAGACAGTGGAGTTATATATATTCGTTAAATATATGATGGAAGGGTCTACTCTATTAGTAAGGAGCTGACTGGATTTCATGGAGAAAGGAACGAGGAGCGAGAGAAAACCAGTTATAACGCGAAAGAACTAAAACAGAGTATTTGGCATTGAACTTTCAGTGGAACACAGACTAACCCTTTGGAATCATGAACGGAACCTGGAAGGAAAGAGGTGGAACATAACAAAAGGAAGCGCGACGGAACCCTGCGTGGAAGAGCAAAACCATGACCGAGAAAACAGTAAAGGTGGTTTGTGGTTTCTATCGCACCACCTTTGAAGGGCAAGCAATTTTCAAGAGGTTGGGAGCGATTCCATAGAACGCACGACATGCGTCCTTGTACGACTCCACAAAACCGCTTGTCACTGCGTGCCATCACGCGTTATTGCTCGACCCAAGATGCCCAGCGATATTAATAAGCACCGTTGATCTGGGAAGGGGTCATCGGACAGTGTTCATTTGCTATAGATGCACGAAAGTTACCCAAGGTATGGCGCACCATCGCGCGTTATCATCTGTGCATCATCAACGAACGATATCCGTCGGATCATCTGATGCCGAGCGATGTGTTCTCCGCCATCGAATGGAAACGATCGTAAGCGATGGGCCCCAGTTTTTTAAATTATATTGATTGGGTCGTCGATTATGTATGTGGGGCTGGAACCAAAGGTCTATTTAAAAGCCTTTTCATAAAAGCGTTGGTTATTACTATAAAGTTCTATTATATATTTAATTTCCAAAGGTTGTGAATAATATTTATTTATCAAATTCCACGAATTTGATAAATAAAAGAAAGAAAACCATCAGCGACATGTTATTTGTACTTTACCTTGGCTATAATATTATTTGGCGGAGATAGAGATTACCTTTGGGACAATTCGAGCATGGAAGAACAAATATCAGGATTTCAATTTGGATTGGTTTGACTTTTAATAATACCATTAGCAATTGAATGGTTTTGACCCATGGTTTCAATAAAGGCGAAAACCTTTTTTTTCAGAAGAAAAAAAACGCTGTATATATTGGAATTAAATATAACATTACATTATCGTCATTTAATTCTCATCTGAAATAAATCTAGAGCGAGAAAGACCAAATTCCCAAACACATACGAATATAATCCTTGATGAAGGGAAAAGATTCAAAGTACTTGGCAAGCAAAATTACGGGTAGGTTAGCCGTACCCATCCAAAATAAAACAGACCATCCCTATGTACAAAACAAACAGAATATACATATAATAGCATCATCATACATATGTAACTGGAATGGTAAGGATATACAAGCCAGAAAGTAAGAATTAAGCATGAGAAAACATATGAAAGAGATAGAGAAAGTCTTCCAAATTTTTCTGGCTCGGAAGAGAGGGACTTACAACAGGCTCGCTTGAAAGTGTCTCCATGCATGATCGCTCGATATATGAAACAAAACATCCTTTGTCAAAATTTACACAGGCTCCCTTGATATATAATTTAGACAGGCTCGCTTGGGATTGGTGTAGAAATGCAAAAACATCCAGAGATAAAATTTTTACAGGCTCGCTTTGATTGTTGATGAGCCAGGCTCGCTTGTGGATGGAGATGACAGGTGTACCATAATTGTCTGACCCATATTCAATCCGGAAAATAATAATGTTCCCATCTTGAATGTTAATTTCCTCTCGCTTGTAGTTTTCATTGTGTGTATCCATGGGCTAGATCCTGAGTAGTATTGTGCTCGAACACCACCTATTAGATAAATCGAAATATAACAGTCATAGTAGTGCCTATATTATTCAAAATTGGAAGGAGATAAAAAAATATCGATCAAAATTATGGGAGAGGAATAGTCTATTCCCATATCTGTACACCATCTTGGAACTGAGAAATATGCATATCTCCAAAAACAGCATTGACACCCCTCTTGGAAAGAGCGTCAGCCCTGGTGTTACTTTCCCTGTATATATGGGTAATAGGAGGACAATTCATATTATGCCAGATCTGTTGAATCCTCTGGCTCCATCCCTGTAGTATAGGATTTTGCATAACCGATCTATGTGTAATCCAATTAATGACAATCCTGGAGTCACCATAAAAATGGGGGTTTTGCAATTGAAGATTCGAAGCAGCATAGAGGCCACCCCAGAGAGCCATAATCTCTGCTTTATTATTAGAGCCAGGGCCCCCATTCCAGAAAATATGGATTCTTTCATTCTGTGATAATTTTATCCACACCCCATAGCCCATGATTCCTTCCACTGATGCCCCATAAAAATAAATAGCAGGCAGGACAATCTCATGAGGCCTATTCCTAATTGATCCACCAGTGATCCTTATAGAAGGATTCGTAACGTCAGCAAACCATTTTGTGATATTTGAGAAGATGATATGAATATGGAAAGGTCTTCCTTCAAATATCAGGTTGTTCCGTCCTTTCCACACCTCCCAAACAAAATAAAAAGGAAGGGATCTGTATGTTCCATGAGACTTATCCCATTCCAAAATCGTTATCATGAAATTTGTAACAGTCCAATTTGGGTCCATAAATATGGGGCGGAATAGACTCCACAGCTTTTTAGTAACAGGGCAGTTGAAAAACAAATGATCCATGTTCTCTTCCCCCATACAGCAGAGTGAACATCGATTGGGACCTATAAACCCTCTTTTACAGAGATTATCCCAGGTAAGAATCTTACCCTGCCACACAAGCCATCTGAAAAGAGTTATCTTAGTAGGAATACTACGGTGCCAGAATGGATAAAAAATCTTGGATGATGAGAATCATAGTACGAGGTGTGCATGCATAGGCATTGTAAATAAAAATCTCTTTATGAGATCTACATGATCGAACTCTATTGTCTGATAACGCTGAATCCATGATGCACCTATGGAGTTGATCGAGGAAATGAAAAAGCTCTAGGAAGATCAGCAAAGAAATAATAAATATTTGATGCAAGTATGATGAAGAAATTGAAGAAATTTGGTGGATCTGAGGGTTGAAGTCTTCTGCATAGAAGTGGAAGCTTTCTGCCAGTTCAAGCTGGTGTTAAATCAGGGGGTCGAAGCTCCCTTCCAGGAGAGGTTGGAGAATGAGAGAAGGTTGAAGCCTTCTGCAGGTTGGTGCCGGCGTGCCGGTATGAGTTTGTGCCAACACAAAATTGTAAGATGTTTTCTTTATAATAAATATTGAAGACTGAGATGACAGAAGCGGTGGTTTTCTCCCAAATTTGGTTTCCACCTTAAATACTGGTGTTCATATGTGTTCCTTTTGTGTAATGGCTTATTCTGTTATTTCTTTTCACATGTTTACTAAAATAATAATGCAATAATCTAAGTAAATAATTAACAGCATAATAAGATCTCTGGTGAAAAGTTTTTAGTCAGCCCTAAATACTGATTCACCCCCCCTCTCAGTATTTTTCCCAATAGAAAATAATTCCTACATATTAAAATATAAAGTTATAACATACCAGCTCATACTCGAACATAATATCTGTATCAATATTCTTCTTCTGTATCTTCTTGATCTTCATCCAACTGATCGACATCTATATCAACATCTGATTCATAAACGGTGTTTAAATGATCAACCATGTCATCATCATCATCAATTATGTCATTTTCAATAATATCCTCATCAACATCATCATCAATAATTGTTGCCTCATCTCCTGTGCTTGGTTCATCTTCTAAGATATCTTCTTCGTCTGTCAATGCATCTTCCTGCTCATCTGCCACTGCATCATCTTCTTCTTGATCAATATCATCTTCTTCCTCTACAGTATACTCTACTGGCCTTCCTCTTGGATCATATCTAATAGCAAATGACCACTCGTTGTCACCTGGAACCTCTGAGTAAAAGACTTGTTCGCATTGGCTTGGAAAAACATAGCGATCTTTTTCTGCTTCAAACTGCGATGTTCTAACCATTGGAAATCCATTGTCATGTTGAATAAGTGTTCTATCATCATCACGTACATTCATTCGTAGCCTATACCATTTGACGTCGAACAAAACTATTTTGAAGGAATTAAAGTCACACTCAACTATATAATCTAAGAACCCATAATATCTATTTTCAGATTCTCGAGGATGTCTGTCACTCCTGGAGGAAACATTAGTGACCTGGAATACTGCAGTTATCCCACTATCAGAAGTTTTCCTGTTATCATCCAACTTTTTAACGCGAAATTGACGACCATTGCACCACATAGCCTTGTGGTGTTTCAACTGCAATATGCCAAACATGAAAAAGATGCATTCTCAATTAATAATTGAACATATAATTTACACAGCATGAAAATTAACTGAAAAATCAAACTTCTTGTCACATTATAAATATAGTATAAAATAAGTAATGAATAAAATAGGTGAATTAATTGCTTACCTTTCTATCTTTCAAACCATATGCTAAATCGATTTCCATGTCCGTAACGTTCCCATCTCCACTACGATACGCTTCTCTAATCAATTCAGACAGTAGTTGCCATGATAACCTACCGTCGTTACGTGCTTTACATGTTTCAATCCATTCACTCTTCCACTCAAGATTGTTTGCAATGTATAAAAGTAGTGTCTCATAATCTTGAGCACCTGAATAAAAACAATAATTCACCAATATTAATAAATATTACTTATAACCATGGTAAATTATATTAATTAATAAACTATGAAAGAATAAGACCTAAATGAATATAATGATCATATACATGATGTAAAAAAATGAAACATTATATGTATTATACATAATAAATCTTTACCTCTCACTTTCTTCATTCTACCTTTTCCCAACAGGTGCTCCTCTTCAAATTTTTTGATGGAGTTCACATCCCAAATGCAATCCACCGCCTTCATGACTGGCGCAACTAATTTAGGAAGATAATGACTAATATACACCATGGATTGATATACCACATATCCCTCCACCATAGAACCCTCAGGTCGTGCTCTTTGTTTAACCAAAGCCTTCAAGGATTTTAGGTGCCTCTCGACCATCCACATTGACCTTGTGTGTACTGGTCCACACATTTCAATCTCCTCAACTTGGTGTATCAAGTAGTTTTCTTGTGCATTGAAAAATGTTGGAGGTAGATACTTTTTCATTTCACACATTAGCCGAGGAATTTCTCTCTTCCAATACTTTATTTCATCTTGAAGGATTTCTTTCAATGACAACCATCTGCAAATCATTACGCAAGGTTATTTCAATGAAACATAATATATATTTCATTACAAGTAAATTAATACATCATTTCATCAAGTACGAAAAGAAATTGTAGCAATTAGATTTTGCGTATGAATCAAAACTACTTACCTCATGTATCTACTAAGACCATATATAACTTGTTTGACATTGTTGTCGAAGTCGTTTGGGAGAGATACAGGTAGAACATACTATAACAATAAAAAATGAATCGTTATTGGTTTCCAAATTAAACAGAAAAAAGGAAAATTGAAAATATGTATTCAAGCAATAACAAACAAAAACGTATACCAAAAAAATTACCTTAACAGAGGTATGCCAATCATGTGTTTTCACCCCACTGAAGTCACCTTTCTTCGTTAAGATATTATTTATGTTTGAAGCAAAACCTGTTGGAAATTTAATTCTTCTAACGACCTCTTTTACATGATTGCTTTGTTGTTCTGTTAATAACCATGGAATATTATTATAATTTTGACGTCCATTGTTATTTGATCCATTGATCACACTTTTCATTGCATGATTTGATTTCTCAATGTCAGCACAAATTTTGTCAATTTTATCTCTATCATGTGCACCATCTATGGTTTGCCATAACATTTCTGTCACATTCTTCCCGACATGCATTGTATCAAAAAAATGAGCTATTTTTAGGTCCTCACAGTAGGGCAACCTCGCGAATTGAGAAGGATAACATTTCATTCCAGGTGGAAGTACAATATTAGTACCTTCATGGCGATGATGACCTTGATATCAAAGAATAAAATAAATCAGAACAATATTAATTATAAAATACAATAAAATAAATTCATTAGTTAAAACAAAAATTCCAAACATTACATAAACAAATAATATATATATATATATATATATATATATATACACACACACACATTACGTACCAGCTGCTCGACGATTATTAATTCTGTTATATTCCAACATCCACAACTAAGGTGTCATTCTTCGTGGTTTTAATCTAGTTTCTTCTTTATCATTGAAAAGATGTTTTTCAGTAGTATGATACTTATGGTTCCTAGGGAGGAAGTGCCTAAACTCATCAAACACCATCTTTTTTAAGTCCGGCGAATGACGATACTTCATCTTAGGGCCACAAATTGGACATGCAAATCTACCCTTTGTTTGAAGACTTGCAATAGATGGATCAATAACAATTAATATACTAGGAGATCATTTTTAAAACATGCAATATGGTATATCTAATTTAGCTAATTATCTATTATATTAAAGTGCAATGAGTTATTACATACCAAAAACATGTGTTAGTCTTGGGGCATCATGAATTGTCCATACAAGCATTCCACGACATTGAAATCTCTTCTGCTTGATTGGTTTAGTGATGTCATACATAGTGATGCCATGCCATAACTGTATTAGCTCATCGATAAGAGGCTCAATGTATACATTCATATCTTTGACCTGGTACTTACCTAATTGTTCAAAATTATGGTACATAATAATTACTCCCATGATATATGTATATATAAGTAAGTAAATAAATAAAATATATATTTATGCAAACAATGAGAGAAATGAAAATGTTACAATCAAAGAAATAATGTATCAAATACCTGGAATAATCATAGTCAAAATTATGTGCTCCCTCTTTATTGACATCCAAGGAGGAATGTTATTGTTGATAACGAAAATAGGCCACACTGAGTAAGTAGATCTAAGCTCTCCGAATGGATTAACACCATCAGCTGCCAATGAAAGCCTAACATTACGAGGTTCATTTTTAAAATCTACATATTTTTCCTCGATTTCTCTAAATGAAGAACCATCTGCAGGCATTCGAAGAACACCATCTCCACTTCTATTCTTTGAATGTTAATCCATAAACTGTGCTATGCTGTTACACCTGAACATTCGCTGCAAATGTGGAATTATGGGAATATGACGAAGAACCTTTTGAGGCACCTTTTTGGTTAGTTGATCTGTTCGATATCTACTGGTACCACATTTCGGACATTCTGTTTTCAATGCATGTTCTCCGTAATATATAATATGATCTTTAGGACATGCATTTATAGTGTTATATTCCATTCCAAAGTGTTTCATAATAGCACGTAGATCTCGATATGTTCGAGGTAAAGTATTTGGCGATGGTAACAAATATTCACCCAACAATCTACAACAGAAACAAAAAGTAGTGTCTTGTAAAGATTATTAATCATATATATATATATCGTAGTTATTAAAACCGGAACCGGTGACCGGATCGGTGGAGCTAATGAACCGGGTTTCAAACCGGAACCGGTCTAACCGATAGCGGTCAGATCTCAATGAACTGGTTTTAAAAAAAATACATTAAATAATTATTTTTTAATAAAATGAAAAAAAAAAAAACTATTTTTAAGATTTTCAACCATGCTTCCAAGCCAATAGAGACAAAATATGAAAATTTTGCTCATTTATATACCATGCAAAGGTGAATATATCAAAATGGCACCAAATGCAATACATATCATCGAACAATACATAAGCAAACTTGTTGAAGTAATGTATTAGGTTTCTCTTATATTATTCACTGTGTTTTATTGTTGAGTTAATATTATAATATACAATCTGTCCCTGCTTAGATCTGTTTTCAATTCATTATATCAGCCTTAAAGACAATTCTGGGTTTAGTATATATATATATATATATCAGACCAGAATTTTGAAGATCTTGTATTCCTCATTATCTATGTTTGCTTGCCAATAAATTTCTAGAAAAACATCTACAACACTTAGAGGTATTGAATTGGTTTATGAAACCCACTATTAGTGTTATTTGTAACAAGTTGAGAGAGCATTACAACTTTAGCAGTCTGCTCACAATGTGTTTGACAAAATTTATCACTGAAAAGATTCATTAAAACCCAGAAAACTCAGCAGCCAGTTTAGTGCATTTCCAAGTGGGAATTTTCTAGTGGTCAATTTATTACTGCCAGTCACATTTTCATTAGGTTGTATGTTGTTGTCCTTTGAGTGGTGTCAGACCATTTGCATCAGTCTTGATGCCATGATCAAATTTCTTGTATGCTGTGTGAAAGGTTTTGTATTTATGCTGCTGCTATGTGTGAGCAGAGAGAGAGGGTCTGACAGTTCCTAGCTGAGTGTGAAATAAGGTTGCTGCTGATTTTTTTGAGAACATAAATTTTCATCAAGTACACTTGATGAGTTGCATGCTGCCAGGGATTTTATGCTAGCCAGCCTTGTATTTATCAGTCATCATGTGTATTGTTGCTACTATAAGGTGTTGAGTATGAGTTAATAGACAAGTTTGTTGCTAGTATAATAGAGGAATTTGCAGCTCATGGAGGAGACACTGAGGAATTTGCAACTCATGGAGGAGCACCTAACCGGCCGGTTAAGTACGGAATTGACCGGTTTATGCATAAACTGGCCGGTTCCTTACTTAACCGGCCAGTTAGGTCTGGTTAACCGGCCAAAACAGGTGAGAATAGGCTATTGACCGGGTTGCAAGACCGGTTCCAACCGGCCGCTGTCCTGACTGGCCGGTTTTGATAACTATGATATATATATATATATATATATATATAAGTTATTATTTTACACATTTATTACAATTAAAAAAAAGGGAAAATAATCAACATTTACATATATGTGATCATATATACATATTGCATACCTTAGGAGTTGTGTCATACATCTGTTCGACAAATTATTCATAACCTTTAAGTTCACCAACAACAATGTAGTAGAGACAAGAGTTGCATTTGAGTGTTCAAAAAGTCGTTCACTTGACCTTTCAATCAGAGGTACATCATAAATACCATCACTGCTATCTCCACCATCATCATCTGACTCACCATACAAGTCTTGGAGCATTTGATTTGTCCCATCATTAATGTAAACTGTCTCATTACTGTCATCATGATCTACCTCCATGGGATCATTAAAATTACCTTCATCATTCGCTTCATGTTCCTCACCTTGTACAACATCATTTCCAATACTAATATTTGCTGCAATATTCTCTTGTACTGGTGCAACATCATATAATCTACTACTATTTTGCTGTGGAAGCTGGTTGATCATCTGCAAAAAGTTGGGGGGCAACTGTGCCTTTATGAAAATTACAAACATTAATAATTAAACATTAGTGCGCATATAAAAAATATTAAAATAATATAAAATTTTACAATATAATCAAAATGAAGATAGATAATTAATTACCACGAGATGACAGTCATTCGATCCACCATCAATGTGCCCATATTTCCTACAATGCACTGTTGTTGTTGCTATTAAAACTCTAACATTATTTCTCATACAACATTTTTTACAAGGGCAATAAACTCTGCCATCACCCCTTTCACCCTTTTGAATTTTTTTTCCAGCTCCAATGTTTTCTTCCATTGATGTAAATTATCCTATAAAGAAAACAATAAATATCTCTCAATGGTGTAGAAAACCCAAGAGTTGTTGAACTCAATGGGAGCTCAATATATAAGCAAAAAGAAAATAAAAGTGGGCATTTTACAAATTGTGAGCTTTTTACAAAATGTGGGCTTTTTACAAAATTGTGGGCTTTTTACAAATTGTGGGTTTTTTTTATTCTTAATGCATTTTCTGTAGAATACTAAACAGATTTGTCCAAAATTTCAGATGCAAACTGTAGTCTCTACTACGTTTGGAAAATTAGAGGTTTATAAAAGATAAACTGCGAACAGAATTGTACCACTATGATAAGAAGTTGTCAGAAGCATTCCTTCTGCTTCACAAACGTGGAAATACCTTAAGAATGCTTATGGTTGATATAAATATTAGAGCATGGCAGTTAAATGTAGTAGTTATGCTAAAATACTGAATAACAGCTTGAGAGTGCTCTTCAGATACTGTACGAATGCACCAAATTAAGGTTGTACCATTACTAAAGATAAATGGCCAAAAATAATCAATTTTGATATCGTGAAGTTATGTCTTTCTCGGTAGAAAACTGGGGATAGGATGGAAAATATGAGAGAACTAAGTTCCAAGGACTAAAAAACCAAGGCCAACATAGTTCTGCCTTGAATCAGAGACAAAACAAAGCCGCCCAAAAAAGTGTTTGAGAGCACCCATTGAAGCTCCTATATATAGCAGAGTCAACATTTTCCTATTGAACAAGTTTGTATAGTCAAAGCCACAGCAAGAGAAGATAGCCACGATCCTAAATGAGAACCAGAGCCAAAGCTAAGACAGATCCACGTTTAGCAGAACAAGACAGCCATAGCAAAGGATTTTACCACAGAACCAGATCATGAGAGATAGCAAGATTCTTGCTTCCACTGTGGAAATGTAGAAACTGTACAAGGGCTTTGCTTCCAGCAGATTTCATTGTGACAGTAATTGCTATGGTGTTGTAAGTGCTCATTAGTAGAATCTTAAAGCCATTCTGGAATTATTTTAACCTGGAGAGGGTTTTCTGTGGTTATAAATCCTCATGTTCAAATTCCATTGTGGATTGGTTATGTTTGATATTATGTTTTTACTGTCCGCAGTTGAATTTTCGCACAGAAAATTGTCAGTCTAAAGCGGAGAAATTTTGTGATGTTTCTTTTGCTTCCTATTGTGAAGTATTTCACTCAGAACTCTACTCGTTGTAACAGAGGTCTTGGGCATAGAACAGGGGACTTGGGTTTTTTGGAATCAAACTTCAGGTTAAGATGCTCATATGAAGAATGGCACAGTGAGCCTTAGCATGGAGTTTGGAGTACCAATTTGAAGTGCAAGTAGGGCATTGTACAATAGACCAGTTAGATTTCTGGACCCTAATACAAAAGTTTCTTCTTCTTTCAAAACATGTTTCTCCTTTTCTGTAACCAATGTGGGTCCTGTTCTTGTTTCAATTGGGGATGGATGAGCATTTTTTATTGCTCCAGATGATCACACTCTGGGTAGCCCTGGAGGCTATTTGGGGGTGATGAGTCCAATAGGTCTCAATGAACTGTTTCCCTCGCCGGGGAATACTATTGCAATGGAATTTGATACTATTTTGGATGTTGAATTCCACGATCCTAATGGAAACCAGTACCTTCAGCTCCAGTACCTGTTCACAAAAGAGGGTGCCATAGTCATTCATGCGTGCAGAGAGGGTGAATTGCAGGCATTGCAACAGGAGGTGTTGTTGTTGTTGCATTGGCCACTAGATTTTTTGTCTGGTTCTGTTACAAGCACAGAGTATTGAAAAGGACAGACAAATTTAGTTCAGATATTGTGAAATTGCCTCGGAAATTCACCTACAAAGAGCTCAGCAATGCTACGAAAGACTTTTTTTTAATGTGATTGATAATCGATAATTGCAAGCAAGGGTAATCCCCTTGTGAAACCCAAATTTCTGAGCATTTTCTAAAACCTGATGACAGAGTCATTGTAATGAACAAGCGCCTAGGTCCATATTACATCCAAATCTACCAAGCACCAAGATCTATAAAAAAAAATCCACAGTATCTGCGAACTAAGAAGAAGAGGCAGAAAATGTATTCTGCTTACCTGTTCGAATAGTGGTTGGGGTTTACCACGGCAAAAATTTGACAGAGCCCATGTAGCATTTCGTATCATTGAAATTCTGGCAGTATCATTCAACTGGGCAAGCACCTGCCTCGAAGCTCCATGACTGAGGGAAAGATCCCTAAATGATGCAGAGTCTCCAACAATATTTCCCAAATCCCAAACAGCCTTACACGAACACCATTTGAACTCAAAGTTGGGTAGTAGTTTTTTAAATCAAATTCCAAAATTACAGACGTATAAAGATAGTTGGGAAGAATAATTTTATGCCTCTAAAATGAACGTGCTACCTATTCTCGAACATTATCATTCCCAGAGGTAAGAAGTTCCACAAATATAGGCAGTGCCCCGTAATCAATCATAACCTTTGTATTCTCAGAGGCTCCAAAAAACCCCAAATAGGGTCAACCCTACTACAGGAGGAAGGGCCTGCAGTAAGAACTTACCATTTTGCAAGAACTGAGGGCAAATGTTGTTTTGCAAGAGCTGAGGGCGAATGCTGAGGGCGAATGCGCGCGTGATATCAGACGTTAATGTAGTTTTTAAAAAAATCATTTTTATGTAGCGCGCATTTGAATTTTAGCATTTCAAATCATTTTTATTTACATTTGATTTTTGCATTTCTAATACAAGTGACAAACAAATTTCTACCAGAGGTTGAAATTTTTACTAGATAGCCATGAAAGACTAATTAAAATGGCTTAAAATGCAAGTGGAACTTCAAAATAAATGTAATTGAAGGTTCTCTCCACTAAATTTTTGCAAAAGTGCTTACATTGTTTAAGTTATCTAGGATATTTTTTTGTATTACACAATCAAAATTAAATAATGAAATAGTTGGGTAGTCTTATTGTTTCAAATTAGGACACAATTTTCAAATGGTGATGAAGTTTCATGTGATGATAAACTAACAATATTCTCCTTTCCTATCCTTGAAAAACTATACAAGGTTCCCTGTTGCCACATGAAACCCTAACTCATGTAGCAGCATAGGACCAGTCCTCCATTTTTCCCGTCATAAGGCATTTTGCACATATTTGACGACTAGAATTTGCGGATTCCCATTTTCCATGAGGTGCTAGGAAGGATAGAAGACTTAATTTTTACGTTTGAAATTTTTTCAAAAACGTTCTTATGCCCTTTAATTTCCACTTACCAATAATTTTGCAACACTAGTCCTCTTCGCAATTGCATGGCTGTACTCAAAAAGTAAGGAAAGTTATTTTTTTGGCTCACTCAATGATCCAGGTGGATACTGGTGGCCACCTGCCTATTCCACTTGGGGTCCCACCATTGTCTCTTTCATTTTTTCAGTTTCGGCACAACTTACTATTTTTAGCAGTTTTTCAGGTCCTGAACTTCCGGAGCCGTTTTGAGGCCCTAAACGACGTTTTTTGGGCATCACGCCTCCAGCGAATATTATTCTGTATCATTCCATTCTAGAATTGTATCCGTGGTGAAATTTGTATTCCTCGGATAGATCTTTCTAATGATGTATCATGTGCGTCAAACAGAGATAGTATGCCAAAGTTACGTCCCTGGGAAGTTGAAACACCAATTTACCCAAACAGGGCCCATAGTTTTGGCGCTTCATCTCCTAGGGTTAGGTTTTTGGATGTTTAGGGTTCTCCATTGTTTCTCAATAATAAATATGCCCTCGAGCCTCATTGTAACTCAATTCAGAGGCCTGTAGCCGCCACATCTCACCTCAGAGATAGCTACCAGCGCCCTAGCTAGTTTTATTTCCATTCTGCCTATAAGAAAATTTCAGTTCTTTGATAATAATAAAATGAAGTTTTATTTCTGCTGCATCTGTGTATTTATGGTTATGTGTTTATTCTGTTGTGTTCCTGCATAAATCCGGATCAGTGGTATCAGAGCGGTCTGCTTTTTCTCGATCCTTCTTTGCATGTCCCCAACGAGGTCGGGGTATAAGGATTTAGGGCTCGATTTGGTGGAACCTTTGCAATATCAGCCTCGCAAACCCCAACGGACGCCCATGGGGGATGAAAAGAAAGATGAGGGAGCAGGAGATCCTATCAAAATATTGCTCAAGGAGGCCCTCAAAAAACAAAGGAATGCGATGATGGATAACTTTACCCAGATCCTTCAACGGCTGCCCACCGGTGGCGCATCTGTTGTGTAACCAGCTCCAAAAAGAGAAGAAAAGAGATATCAATGCCTTAGAAATGAGCCACTTCGAGGGGGCAACCTCCAATACATTACATAAATGAACAATTCTTGGATGATACAATTTACAAAACCTCCTTTCTATATATAGGAGTCCATGGGGCCATAATGTAATCCTAGTGGGCCACAATGTAATCCTAGCCGACCTAACAATAATAATTTAAGGGCACAATAATAAAAAAATGGGGTTTACAAGGGTACAATAATAACAATAAGGGGGTTACACTAACAACAATAAGGGATTATACTAGTAATATAGGGACCTAACATGCCCCTCTCCTTCAAAAAAGTGTTGTCCTCAACGCTTGAGTAGCTCTGGGTGCTTCTGTATAAAATTCTCATCCTCCCATGTAGAATCTTCAGTGGGTAAGTTCTTCCACTTGATGAGATACTCTGAAATTGATCGATTCCGTAGTTGTCGAGTTCTTTTTTCCGTGACCGCTTCCGGTTCCAATATGATTTTTCCTTCCTCATCAAGTTCTGGCAATATTGTTTGAACTGGAAGATTTTCACCTATAACCTTCTTTAAGCATGAAACATGGAAAAATGGATGTACTCGCGAAGAAGCAGGAAGCTCCAATTTGTATGCCATAGTACCAATATTTTGCAACACCTTGTAACGACCATAGTACTTTCGCGATAATTTATTATCCTTCTTAGCTTGCTTGAGGGACATTTTTTTATATGGTTGTAGCCGTAAAAATACCCAATCTCCTACATCAAAAATTCTCTCGCTGCGATGTTGATCTGCCTATTGTTTCATTCGATTTTGTGCCAAATTTAGGTTATCCTTTAAGAGTTGGAGAACTTCTTGCTGATGCTCGATGTGATCTTCCACTGCTTGAAATTTCTAATTTTCCCTTAAAGATGATGTGATTGATGGTGGATGATATCCATAAAGTGCCATAAATGGGGTCATTTTTGCTGCAGTATGGAAGGAAGTGTTATACCACCATTCAGCGAGAGGTAACCACTTGACCCATTGTGTTTGTTTATCATATACAAAACAACGAAGATATCCTTCCAAACATTTAATTACTATCTCAGTTTGACCATCAAATTGAGGATGATAAGATGAGCTATGAGCTAATTGAGTACCCAAACAAGAAAATAACTCCGTCCAAAAATTTCCCGTAAAAATGGGATCTCTGTTGCTCACAATAACCCTTGGGCTTCCATGTAGCTTTTGAATTCTGTCCACAAATGTAGTAGCAACTGTACTTGCTTTAAATGGATAAGATAATGCACAAAAGTGTGCATACTTGGTAAGTCTATCAACTACCACCATGAAAAGAAAAGAGTTAATTAAACACAAACAATCAAAATCCAAAATCTTTTAATATTTCTTTTAATTAAATATTTGTAAAATGAATATTTAAAAAGAAAACCCATATTCTATGGATAAATTAAAATATTTAAAGACAAATATTTCCCCATCAAAGTTGCAATATTTTAAAATTTAAATAAATATAAATACAAATACACATGAGGTATGGTAAATAAATAAAACATATTTTAATACTTACTCCAGGACTTGGTAAATAAATAAAAAAATATATAAACTAGATGTATGGTAAATACATAAAAAATATTTTTATATCTACTCCATAAACTTTTTTATATTTAAAAAATAAATTAAAAAGAGGTTTTGTTTAGATGAAGCCTATGGGACTAATACCATGGGACAAATTAATATTGATACCATGGGCCAAATACCATATTTATAAAATAAGTATGGTAAATAAATAAATATAAAAGAGGTATAAAGAGGTATGATAAATAAATAAATATAAAATAGGTATAAAGAGGTATGGTAAATAAATAAATATAAAAGAGGTATAAAGAGGTAAGGTAAATAAATAACAATATATCAAATAAGATTATAAATAAAAATCTAAGTATATAACAAGCCTATGGGCCAAATACCATAGTAAATAAAAGAGGTATGGTAAATAAATAAAAATATAAATAAACCAGAGTTATGGTAAGTAAATAAAACCTCTTTTCATATTTACTCCATAATCTCCTTTATATTTACGAATATTTATGTTCATTAGTTTACATAACTAAGAAGAAATACACAGAGAGAGAGAAGTGGAGAGAGAGAGAGAGTGATAAGGGAGAGATGGAGAGAGAGTGTGTATGTTTACGAGTGAGATAAAGAGACAAAGTAAGATGTATGGAAAGAATGGGGGAGAGAAGAAAAGAGAAGGTGAGAGGGATGGATATTGTAATGTAGTTGGAGAGGGAGAGGGGTGGAAAGAGAGAGAGAAAGAAAGGGATATGGGGGAAGAGAGAGGATTAGAGAGAGATGGAGAGAGAGAGAGAGAGAGAGAGAGAGAGAAAGAGAGAGATGGGGGAAGAGAGAGGATTGGAGGGAAAAAAGAGAGGGAGGTAGGAGAGAAAGGGAGAGAGAGGAAGGATGAGAGAGAGGAGGAGAGTGATGGAGGAAGAGAGAGTATTGGAGGGAAGAGAAAGAGAGAGAGAGAGATCAAGGAAGAGAGAGGGAGTTAGGAGAGACAGAGAGAGGAAGGACGAGAGAGAGGACTTGAGAGAGAGGAGGAGAGAGGGATCGATAGAGAGATGGAGTTGGAGGGGGAGAGATGTAGGAAATAAGAAATATAGAGAGTGAGGAGTGGAGAGAGAGAAGGAGTGACAAGGGAGAGACAAAGAGAGAGTGTGTATGTTTGGGGCTGAGAAAAAGAGACAAATAAGGAGAGATGTAGATAAGGGGGGGAGAAGGAGATATAAGGATAGAGGAAGGGATATAGTAACATAGTTGGTGGGTAGAGAGAGAGAGAGATAGGGAGAGCGAGATGGGAGAGAAAGGGAAAGAGAGGAAGGAAGAGAGAGGATGTGAGAGAGTGGAGAGAGGGAGGGAAAGAGAGATGGACTTGGAGGGGGAGGGAGAGGGAGGTAAGAAGAAATACATAGAGAGAGAAAGGTGGAGAGAGAGAGAGAGTGAGTGATAAGGGCGATGGAGAGAGGGTGAGAGAGGACAAAAGGAGGAAAGAGAGATATTAGCAGGGGAGAGGGAGAGAAGGGGAAGATAGAGATATAGATGGAAGGTGAAGAGAGGGAAGAAGAGAGAGATGGGGAGAGGGGGTGATCGACAAAGAGATTGATATATATGGAGTGCAAGAGCATGTGTGTTTAGGAGGGTGAGATAGAGAGACAAAAAAGAAGAGATGAGGATATAGATATGGATGGAGGGTGGAGAGAGGGAAGAATATTTCTCACACTAGATGGATTGATATAAGTGGAGATGGTGATTTATAATCATATTTGATTATTTTCACTATATGCATCGATTTTAGTGTAGATATTTATTTCGAATGATATTTGATTACTTGCACTAGATGCATTGATTTCAATGTAGGTGGTGATTTCTAATACAATTTGATTGCCTGCACTAAATTTTTTTATTTCAATTTATATGTCAATTTATAATTATATTTTTGATTGCTTGCACTGAATTTTTTGATTTCAATGTAGATCATTTCTAATACTATTTGATTATCTGCACTAAATGCATTGATTTAAGTGTATATGGTGATTTCTAATCCTATTTTATTTCTTTGAGTAAATGCATTGATTTTAGTGTAGATGTTGGTTTCTAGCGAGAGAGAGAGAGTGAGTGATAAGGAATATGGAGAGAGAGGGAGAGAGGACAAAAGGAGGAAAGAGAGATATTAGCGGGGGAGAGGGAGAGGGAGAGAAGGGGAAGATAGAGATATAGATATAAGGTGAAGAGAGGGAATAAGAGACAGATGGGGAGAGAGGGTGATTGTCAAAGAGATTGATATTGAAGAGCAGAGCTGCAGGTGTTTTGGGGGGTGAGATAGAGAGACAAAAAAGAATAGATGGAGGGGGATATAGATATGGATGGAGGGTGGAGAGAGGGAGGAATATTTCTCGCACTAGATGGATTGATATAAGTGGAGATGGTGATTTCTAATCCTATTTGATTATTTGCATGGATGTATCTATTTTAGTGTAGATAAATATTTCTAATGATATTTGATTACTTGCACTAGATGCATTGATTTTAGTGTAGGTGGTGATTCGTAATACAATTTGATTGCTTGTACTGAATCTGTTGATTTTAATTTAGATGTCGATTTATAATTATATTTTATTACTTGCACTAGACAAATTGATTTCAATGTAGATGATTTCTAATCCTATTTGATTGTTTGTACTAAATGCATTGATCTCAGCATAGATGGCGATTTCTAATCCTATTTTATTTCTTTGAGTAAATTCATTGATTTCAGTGTAGATGTTGGTTTCTAGAGAGAGAGAGAGAGAGAGTGATAAGGAAGATGGAGAGAGAGGGAGAGAGGAAAAAAGAAGGAAAGCGAGATATTAGGGGGGGAGAGGGAGAGAAGGGGAAGGTAGAGATATAGATGGAAGGTGAAGAGAGTGAAGAAGAGATAGATGGGGAGAGGGGGTGATTGACAAGGAGAATGATATATATGGAGTGCGAGAGCATGTGTGTTTAGGGGGGTGATATAGAGAGACAAAAAACAAGAGATGGTGATTTATAATCCTATTTGATTATTTTCACTAGATGCATCGATTTTCGTGTAGATATTTATTTCTAATGACATTTGATTACTTTCACTAGATGCATTGATTTCAGTGTAGGTGGTGATTTCTAATACTATTTGATTGCTTGCACTAGATGTGTTGTTTTCAATTTAGACATCAATTTATAATTATATTTGATTTCTTGCACTAGATGCATTGATTTCAATGTAGATTATTTCTAATCCTATTTGATTGTTTGCATTAAACACATTGATTTCAGTTTAAATGGCGATTCCTAATCCTATTTGATTGCTTTGAGTAAATGCATTGGTTTCAGTGTAGATGTTGGTTTCTAATCTTATTTGATTCCTTACATTAGGTGCATTGATTTCAATGTTGAAGTTATTTTCTAATCTTATTGATTGCTTGCATTAAATGCATTGATTTCAATGTATATGTTGATTTATGATTTGATGTAATTGGAGATATAACGGTACATTAATTTTAAAGTGATTGGATTAACAATATGCATTGATTTTAGTGTAAGCACAAAACGTTATTGACAATGTACATTGATTTTTGTGTTATAGTAATTTAACCTATTAATATTGGAGAGCAAAAGAGACAAGGTATCATGTTTACTACAATAGCTCGAGCTAAAGATTTAAATTTTTTATGATTTAAATTTTCTTTTTTCATATAATGGATATGAAAGGATAACAAAACTAACAAGGGTGGCAATAAGAATAGTAGAAGAAAATAGTTTAAGATTGATCACAATGAAGACTATTTGTAACATGAGTACATTCTGATTATTCACATTTTCTATCTTTCAACACTATTATTGTCACTTTGCATTCAAAAAAAAAATTTCATCATTTTTCATCATTATAGTTATTAACAATATTTATCATCTCAACAAACTAAGGTAAGAAAATTTAAAATTATGTAATGACTAAGTTAATCTCAAAATATTTAGAGCATATTTAAAATGATTATATTAATATTTGATATATTTACATATTATTGATCAAATTAATCATATCTTCAATAGATTTTCCTTGCGCATTAATGTATCAAACTGGCCAGAGATCCATTTTAACCGATCTATCAAGCGTCGAGAGGGATCAAATCTCTCAAGGTTTAAACCTTTTCTCAAGTTTTTCACTCAAAAAAAAGGTTTGCACCTCGAGAGATTTGATCCCTCTCGGCGCTTGATAGATCCGGAGTTAAGATGGATATACGCTGGTATAGAATTTACCCCTAGAATGCCACATGTATCCTAAAACAAATTATTTGTATGGAAATTGTTATGGTGCATATATGATGTGTATTACAGTTTATCTTATAATTTTGTTGAAGTAGCATACAAAAATTTACAGTGGATATTAGAACCACTCTCTTAGAGTATACCTCCATTTTGTTTTAATGGCTTTTCGGCTTGCTTTTTAAGATATATCATTGGTGTATGCTCTACATGATTATATAATGAACCATTAAGTTGAACTATGAAATTATTCCTCACAACACACACATTGATGAATTAATAATTTTTATCATATAATTTTTTTAATCTATTTTGAAAAAAAAAAAAAAATTATATATAATTCTTTCTAAGAAGAACAAGAGAGAGTTCCTACTACATTCTCAGAAACATATAATAGTGACGTTTGGAGGCAATTTCGACGTTTGAGGGAGCTGCCTAACGACGCTTTGGGGAATACTGCACTGCGACACTTTTTCTAAGTGCGTATTTGCGACACTTTTCTCTAAATGCTCAGATAGCGACGGTTCTCCAAGATCAATGGCTCAAAGTGAACCCGATAACTTACCTAACCATCTTCTCCTTTTCGATCGTACACTCCGTCGCATAATCCAAATCCGACTACACTGGTATAATACATTTTCGCACTCATAAAGTAATCATTTGATGTTTTGGCAAAGCCACACGAAATGGGTGGTTTTTCCAAACCACCCACGCTTACGTGTCACCACCACGCTTTATCACGTTCGAAAAGCTAGTTTCTGCTTACCACCATTTACCCTCGCGAATACCACTGGCGGTATTCCCTAAACATCACCCGTTTAACCCGAGTTTAATGTCATTTAACTATGGTTATACCATCGTTTAAAATATTAAAATTATATTTTTCATTCAAATTTTCACCTTTTCGCTTTAAACCTGTAAAAACATTGCAGAACCGTTTTTCCTCAAAATCACGCCGTTTGAACCTGGAGAAACTTTGCAGAGCCATTTTCAACCTACCAATACCATTTTCCGATGCCCATTGCCCTAAATTTCTATTACAAAACATTACATTGTCCTTTGCAAATCCATTTTCAAAAAATTGAAGACTGAGCACCTCTGCAATGTCTTCAACCGAATTCCACTGGTTCTCTAGGTAATTTTCTTCGAACTTGCCCTATGAGATTTAAAAATTCCCGTCGATTTCAAATAATTACCAAAGTTACTGCAAAAAAGTTTCCATTTTTCAGGGTAAACTCTGTCAAAATTTCCCTGGAATCCCTAATTTCCATTTCTCACCGTTTTTTCCATACCCTAGTCCATTTTACTGTTGAAAACGATTTTAAATACGTGTTCTGAGCTTTAAATTCCTTGCATTTCCTAAAAAACCTGCTCAGAAACCCCATTTTAATTAGAAATTCACCAAGAAACCCCTGTTTCTCGTAAAGGAACTTAGCAAACCATTTAAGCTTGCTTAGTTCATATTAAAAATGACCAAGAAATAGGTAATCCCCAAGAATGGAGGCCCAAAATCTCAAAAAAAGTCTTCTGCAAAGATTCCTCAGCATCTGTCCTTCAAAATCGACAAACCAACTCTTGCACTCATGGTTGATTCTACATATGTAGTCAGACCAGTCCAGCCTCCAGTCATTTCTCTAGAGAACAACCCTTTAGTTGATCTGGACTATAGAATACTAGAACCTAACGTAGAATTTAACCTGCTTGATGTCTATAATTGGTGCTATGGAAAATCGGTGGAAAAGGGTGACAAAGATATTCCAATTTGGGAATCCAATCTGCCTAGATATATTGTCCCTCTCACTCATTCTATTCCTGAATTTATCAGATTATGCCAAGCCTATTATATGCCAGAACAAATATGTGTTGTAAACAAAGAAAAATACATCCTGTTTTACATCACTGAAGAGTCGATAAATTCCATGTTGCAAATGAATCATGACCCCAATTTTGCTTCCCTATCAATAGAATATTTAACCCAACTATATCTTGAATTGGATTTCAATACTAGATTCAAAATATACAAGAATTTTTGTCAAAATCAAGTTGATATTCCTAAGTTAAATCCTTTTTTTGACACCATTGATTTCCGAGATGAAACTAAACAGATTGTATCAATGCTCTCCTTCATTCTAGGGTACACCAGTGATGAATTCACTGATGTGGCTATCCTAGGTTTTCTGTCAACTCTAAGCGTTGGGTTTCATTCACTTCATACATTCGGGCTCAATTTGCTAGATTTATCGCTCGAAAGTATGCATTATCAGTTATCCGTGATTACTGCATCGAAGGAGTTTTCAGATACTCCTCTTATCTACTCCACCTCTTCCTATATTATCAAATAGATAAGTTTCCAATTGAATGTGAGAAAGTGGATGCAGAAGGAAAAGTTCTATCAGAAGTATTTTGGTCATCTATTCTAAGGAAATGGAAAAGAAAGTATAGTTTTACAGATTTCAATGACTCATTTATAGCCCCTGCATCTCCCGAAAAATATAGATCCTTAGGATCAATGATGAGACAAGAATAATTCTACAACTATCAGAGCTATAAAACTAGGGACTAGTATTTATATAAAAATCACACAGAAATCAGAGTGTATGGCTCATCCCTGGCCCCATATAAATTACCAAAATTTGTTACTACAAGAATATTTTCTTTGGAATATCTGACACAACTATTGAATGTAGATGAAATCAACTTCATAGCTTCCAGGAAAAAGACCCAATTTAAGCTGGAAAAATCAAATTGGTCCATTCATTGTGAATAATAGAGAAGCTGCAAATGAGATAAATGTCAAACTTAAAGAGTATAAGTTCCCATGTAGTTTTACATGGAAGTATGACCCACAAGGTATTTTGAGTGCAGCAAGGGTAAAATGTAAGTTTCTTGTTTACTTGCATGATTCTAAGCCCCATATTGAAAGATATGTAAATAAAATTGAATGGGAGCCAAACACCCTATCTGATGATGATTCACAGGCAGTACAGGTAATACATGTAGACATTGGCAAAGGCAAAAAGATTGAACATACAGTACAGGTGGCTTCTACAAGCAAAGATACTGATAATTTACATAAAAGAGACAGATAAGGAGATAGTTTCATAGCTGAGACTATTGAGGACATAAAATTTAGAACTCCTTATAGTAAAAGAAGCACGTAAACAGAAGAAGAAAAGGATAAGGCTATAAATATTGATATAAATGATGAAGCAACAAGAATAGTCACTCAAACACTAAAAGAGCTTCAAAATATAAAAATTGGAACACAACAAAAAGATACAGTCATGAAGGAAAAACAGGCTACTGTCGATTTGCCTCCTTCTTCTTAGGAAACTAACAATACAGAGTCAGATATTTAGATCAGATTCAGACAAATTAAAGAGAAGAATGAAGAGCTCAAGAATCAATCTCATTCTAGATTCCTTAAGGAAAAGCCTAGAAACAAAGACAGGCTTCTTTCAGCATTTGATTATTCATCCAATAAATTGGTAATGTCATTCTTTGCTTCATGTAAAGGGTCGGTGCGGAAATCAAGGGTGCATTATTCTCAAAACAGATCTTGAACCGGATGCAGATGCCAATTCATGAATGATCAAATTGAATTTCATAGAGCAATACTCGAAATGCTATATTCCAAAATTGTCAAGAAACTATGAAATCAATTAGCTTGAGAAAACAGTGTCAACCTCCAAAAATCAAAATGAGGCGTGAAAAGCCTCACTGTATGCTAATAATTTAAGAATAAAAGCACTAGAAGATATAGTGATTGAAGCAGGGGGTGACCCAACCAACATTGAAGGGGAAAAAGTCTTAATTAAACATAAAAATGAGGATATAACTGCTCTTAGAAAACAGTTGAAGTTGCCTCAGAGTGAAAACTCTCAAGCAAAATAAATTCTACAGAAAAAAACAGAGAATGATGATTTAAAGCAGCTTTTACATGAAATGACAGATCAGATAAAAACAATGGAAAGTCAAATAGAAGCTCTAAAAAAGAGAGTGAAGAACTAAGAAAAGCACAACCAATGGTCATTCCTACAGTGATCCCCACTGTAAACACTACTATACCATCTACTTTGGCAGAACACTTGGCACCGAAATGAGTACTACCAACTACAGTGCCAATTACTTCTCTAATCTCTGCCTCTTCTTCTTCATCCTCACAAAGGAGCACACTACAAGACCAAGATAAAGAGATTCTTAGTTTGAAAGGCACTATTAAAAATTTAGAAAAATCCAAAAATGATGCCTTGATTACTTATAGAGGACATGAGCAAAGGGGTGATTGACTACAAGAACAGGTAAAGATTCTGCAAGCACAAGTAAATCTTACAGATCAAGTGGCCTTTATCAAAAATCATTTATGGACCAAAATTATTGATGGCATTCATTCTCAATGGCCTTCAATTCAGATAATTTATGAACAGAGGGAGTTACTTCAAGTTGCCAGTGCAGAGATTGACAAGACTAAGAGGGAAATTGACAAAAAACCAGCCCAAGCAATCCAACACATAGCTTTTTTAAATAGTAAAAACAGGGAAGAGTTGGAAGAATTGAAAATTTTTGATAGAACAAAAACCATTCTTCAAATCAAAAAGGTCCTGAAAAAAAGAAACATAATGAGTAATCTAGAGGACCGGTGTAAAGACATGAATTTATCCATCTCAAGATTTTTAGCCAAATACAAAACATTGTCCGAAGCATGTTTGCCTGATATTCACACATTGAATGACAAGTTAATGCCTCAGAAATATTATGATCTAAAAATCAGAAATCATGCAAAAGAGCAAGCCAGACAACAACTGCCTCAAGGATCACCAACATGCAAAATAGTTCTTCAGTATTTTGAAAATCTGTTCTTTTTAGATAATGAGATCAGGCATATGTTCACTATCAAGCCTAAATTTGCCAAGTATACAGAGGCAGATAAAAGTTATAGAAAATTGAAGACTATGAAGATCCCCTCTGCAGAAAAGTGGCAAGAATTCACAGATCTGCTGTGAATTTAGTGGATAAAAAACAGGAAATTCACTTGGAAATTCACTTTTTACTGTTACCTCAAATGGTAAAAATACAGGGTTAAAGTGCACAACAACAATCAGTTCAAATTAGAATAATCGGTTCTATTTTTGCTTGTAAAAAGGTAACAGCTTGCAAATTGTTTTGCAACTGTCCCTCTTTTTAAGTTTTCTTTCCTATTTTTTATTAAAACATTATCTCAATTTCTGAGACATTTTGTAAAAAATTTTTTGTATAAATACTTCACAATTCGAAGTATTCAGTGTGAATAAAAGTTCTCAAGACAACTATATTTCATGCTCTCTACTTGGCATTTTAATGTTTTCTACTTTGTTTGTGCTCTCTACTTGGCCACTGCTCATGGGTGACATGGAGTTGTAATATTGTGGCCGACGTGGGGTTTCTTGAAAATGTTTTAGCGAATTTATTACCTACAAATTGTGGTCCTCCATCCGTGATTATGTCCCTTGGGAGACCATAGCGCACAAATATTTGGAAAAGAAACTATACTACAGAGTCCTCTGTAGCTTTTGAAAGTGACTCTGCTTCGACCCACTTAGTGACATATTCGGTTGCAACTAGGATGTATGTTTTTTGGTTTGAGGGAGGACTAATAGGGCCAACAAAATCAAGTGCCCAACGTTCAAATGGTTAAATCACTAGTTGAGGTTTCAAAGGCATTTCATCAGACTGCCCAGGGCATCCTGCCCTTTGGTAGCTATCACAGGCCTGCACGAATTTTTTGGCATCCTTATCTTCCATGTTGGGCCGAATAGCCCTGCTCGTGCAATTAAATGGGGCAAGCTCTACTGCCTCCCGCTAGATCCCCTTATTCAATCTTCTTATCTGTAGCTTAAGGATTCTTAAGTGCCCTTTTGCTCAGATTCCATCACTCCATCAAATCAAGCCTATACATAGCCTTAGAAGGCCACCTATCTTGCCCTTAGCACATTTGTATCTCTGAGCCTTATTTCTTAGTTCTGCTTGCCTAGAGAGTTGACTCCATTGCCCAATATTTTGGTAGATCCTTATGGTTTACCTTGAAATCTATTTATTCCCACCAATATTTTAAAATCAAACCCGAATACACAATCATAGCTAGCCTAATATTTGTTACTAAAACAAAGCTAAATCATACTGAGAGATCCCTCTCTGGAGTTCAAGATGGCTAGATCTTGAATTCCCAAAGCGGTTCTTGGTTACCCCTGGTGTTCTTAACTACAAAAACCCCTATCCCACAACCTGAGAATCACTAGGGTGATAACAGGCCTTGGGGGTATTATGATCCTTGGAGGAAACTCCCACAGCTAGAAGAGTTGACAGAGAAAATTGGATTGAGTACAAAGGTGTGGCAGGTGGGTTTTACCTTGTACCAATTGTTATGGTGCATATATGATATGTATTACAGTTTATATTATAATTTTGTTGAAGTAGCATACAACAATTTACATAGTGATATGAGAACCACTCTATAGAGTATACATCGATTTTGTACACATGGATTTTCAGTGGCTTTTTAAGATATATCATTGGTGATGATCACATGATTATATAATGAACCATTAAGTCAACTATAAACATTCCCTACAACACACACACACACATACATGAATTAATAATTTTTCTCATATAATTTTTTAATCATTTTGAAAAAAATAGAGAGTATAATTATTTCTAAGAAGAACAAGACAGAATCTTACCATATCTTCGTAAATATAATAGCAAGAAAATTAATCTATTGAAATTTCATTTCTAAACATATTCATGGAGTAAAATGAAGATTAAGAGGAGATATTCATGGATTTACCTATAAATCACCTCATAATTAAGAATGTAAAATGTACAATATTGATGATACATAGGTTAGGAGAAAATTAATCTATTGAAATTTCATTTCGAAACATATTCATGAGTAAAATGAGGATTAAAAAGAGATATTTATGAAATTTACTTATAACATCACCTCATAAAAGTGTAAATGTCCAATATTGATAAAATTTATTTATATATGATAAATAATAATCCTTTATCTCACATGTATCATATAATCTTATAGACAAACAATTGCACCGGGGGTGCAATCCTCAAAACTTTTAAACTGTCTAATGTATATGTACCTATATTTAAAGTATTCGGGGCCCACATTACAAATGCCCAAAGTGAAATATTTGCGCATATGTTATATATGAGCCAATGGTTTAAATAAATATCAGGCGGTTAAACAAAACTTATAACAAAATATTAATAAAACTATATCATACGTCCGGACTTCAAAAAAAATAAACCCGATTTCAATCACAAATTCGCATTCCAAAATAGCTTGCTGATGTCACCCTAATTTGTGATGCGAAAACTTCATAGGATACGCCATATAAAAATTCGGGTTCATTTTTTGGCTTTACGTACGAAGGAAAACTGTGATGCGGAAATCAAATTAATTCCGCCCTATAATGTTTTGGGTCCGGAATTCCACAATACAGATGGGCCAAAAAATAATGCGATCGAATCGCCTGCTTCCACGTGGATGGCTGATTTGGTCTGTGGTTTGTGGGACCACGTTCTTCTGAATTAAAATCTCCCACATTTACTATTAAATTTCTCTGTTTCCAAAACAATACAACACTATGTTTTTAAGTGTGCAGGGACTGTGATTTCAAAACCAAAATTGATTGTTAATCAGTTTTAGAAAGTGGTTGTTTGACAGAGCTATTCAAACAGATTTAGAAAGCGGCCAGAGGACAGGGTAGTTGAAATTAATATTTCAACACCCCTCATTCACTGAGAATACCCTCCTTGGTGCCTTCCTCACCGAACTACGATGTGTTCATCAGCAGTCGTGATCCCGATGTCCGTTTCTTTGCCAGGCATCTTCACAACAGTCTTGTTTCCAGAGGATTTCGAGTCTTTCCCGACAACATAGAATTTCATGCTAGAAAATCCATACCTTCACAAATAAAAGACGCAATTAAAGGATCCTCTCTCATTATTACTATTTTCTCTCCAAATTATGCGCAATCGCAAAGGTGCCTCCATGAACTACTCCTCGCACTGCTCTGTAAGCCGACCATTTTTGCAAAGGCATATAAGTGTCAAAGGCATATAAGTTTCGTTATACCGACGAAGGCCGTAGCGTCGTCGACGGATCCTCTAAATGTCGTAATTGCGACACTTAACATTTTTATCGCAAATGAGCGTCGCCATTGCGATGTTCACCTCAAAACTTTCATAATTGTGACACTTTAGACATCAGAACATACTCATGACGTTTACAACCGTTGTAATAGCGATGCTTTGGGGCATAGTGTCACAATTGCAATGTCTTCCTCCAAACGTCACAATTGCAACACTTTGTCTAAGTGTCGGTATTGTGACACTTTTCTCTAGACGTCGGTATAGCGACGGTTCTGGACGGGATTGAAAAAATTTGGGGAAATTTCCGACATTTGGTCATGGGTGTTTAACCAAGTGCCTAATTTCCGCCAAATACTAGTGTTATAAAATTTTCTTTCCTTTTGGACAAGTGTGACACCCATATGAAGAATTGATCCTAACTGCTGATTGACTCACTGTTTGAAACCTTTTCCAGCTCCCATAGACCTTTCAACCTTTCAAAGTTTGACCTTTCCACAACATGCATTCTCACTTTCTTCCTCAATTTATCAATCTCAATGTTTTCAAGTCTGAGTTTGTCTTTAACCTCCTCATAACTACTCCTTTCTCTCTGAGTATTAAATACTATGTTTCTGTCTTCTTCAAGTATTTGAGATGATGTATTAATGGGTTCTTCAAAAACACTTGCATCCTCACCTCCTATTTGGTCTATCTCCATGTCTGGTTGCTGCATTTTCTTAGACTACCTAGTCTGTGGTTTTCTAGGCTTTAAAACAAACTCTGACACCTCATCCTCAAAGTCTAATTTTTTGGATGTTTTCAATTTCTTTGATTTTCCACCTGTATCCAGCTTTATGAACTCTGCTTGAACCAGGGGAGACTCCTCAATGTCAATATCTTGTAATATATCATTCAAGTCACCTCTTAATTGCAAATTTTCATTTGCGAACACAACCTTACCCTTATCCTTTGACCTTTGACTCCTAGTCAACTTCTTTTGAGTTTCTTTACTAATTGATTGTTCATGAATTGTTTTTCTCACCTCAGTTCTCTTCTTTTGTGCAGATTGAGGAGTCCTTTGGATTTTCAGTGATGTATTTATCATGGGTTCCTTAACCTGTTTCCTGGGCTTAAGCTTGACAAACCTCCTTGATTTTGTTTCTGCAGGTTCAGTAGTCTTTAATGAAGATGTTTCTTTGACTTGAGGGCTAGCACCTATTCCTTCAACCCATATTCCACTCAAAAATAGAAATGCATACCATTCTCTTTTCACTTTCTGAAGCTCATGAAAAACTATTAACTTGACTAGACCATGATGAAATAAAGATGTTTCACATGCCTGAGTTTTCATCTGAATTTTGTCTGCCATCTTGGCCGGACTTCAAAATAGAAAGAAGGGTAAGTCTAGAGATATTATTCCTGTGAAGTGCGATAAGAGTTTAAAGTGATAAGAGTACACCTTGTGATATCTCCCTTCGCAGGTGAAGTACCTTTGGATATTGTAGAGCAGGTTGGAAAATGCATCCTTGACATAACTTCTTGGCACAGCTCTATTCAAATCAGTATCCATAAACTCTGGTTTCAAAAATATTTTGCAGGGTTTCTTTTCAAACCTAAAATTCTTAAACCATATTTCCTCCCCTCTTGGGATTTTTTTGACTGCTGATATAACTTCAAGAGAAATTGGTAAATTGAGAAAACCAACCTTTGTGTTTGACCCTGTGGAGTTGGTAGAAAATTCTTTGGTGACCTGATTATGACCTCCTTGAAGCTTTTCACAGAACCTCCAGCACCCTACCTTCTTGAAGGCTTCTTCAACAGATTTATCCCTGGTGAGATTTTCTAAACCTTTAGGTTCTGTCCTCAGGTAGTGACCCAACTGGTGATTTCTTTTTTCTCTGCCATCTTCTTCCTGGAAACCCTATGTCTTCAGCAAAATTTTAATAAACCTCCTTGTTGGATAAACTGGCTTGCTTGAGAATTTGGTTCATCCTCGCTTGATTTAAAACCTTGTTTCAGTCAGCAACTATTTTCAAACTTACTGGATTTGCAATCAAAACTGTTGACATAATCACCATTAATTGAATTCTGCCTCGCTTGATTGAAAACTCTGCCTCACTTGAAAACTTAATGAGAGCTCTGGTATCTTATCATGAGCTTCTCTTTCAGAAATAGATATGCACACCGTGCTTTCTTTGCATGAGATAAAAACAATAATAACCAATTCCCTTTTCAAATTTGAAAAGGACTAATGACAAATGACCACTAATGAATCTCATAATGATTTCATAACTACTTTGGATGGTTGCATGCGTGAAGGAGGATTCGTAGAATGACACCATGATCATGGATTGACACTATAATCATGAAAATTTAACCCCAAGTTGATGGATGTGACAGCTAAATCAAAAATTCTGAAACCTCGATTTTGTAGCACTGGTAGTGTTATTTCGGGATTTTGCACTATAAAAAGAGCAACATTTTCGTAGCGCAGAATCAGTTTTTTACACTGAGCACGCTACGAAAATTTGGTTTCGTGGCTTATTTGAAATGTTTTTGAAAAAGACTTAAAATATGGGTTTCAAAACATGGCATGAGACTACTAAAGTGTAAAAAAAAGTTTATGAACTTGGTTTGGTGATGAAATGAGACTCTAAAACTATGACTTAGACCCTATAAAACATAAAAATGACTCAAAACCTATCTAATACCATGACTTAAGAATAAGTATGAACTGACTGAATTTAGAGGATTTTAATAGTGATAATAGGTGTCAGGTTACCATAGTCGCCTTTCTTATGTTGTCATGCTGGTTTGCTTTTCAGCAGGGTGATCATTATGAATACTGCATCGAGCTATGATATAAATCTCCATGGGTAATATGTTTTCTTCCAGTGGTTTTGCTAAGGTATATGTGTGATTGAACATCGGGGACGCGGTGTCCCTCGAGGGGGAGGGTTCTGTAACAGCCTTGGTGAAAAACTCATGTAATAAAGTTAAAATAATAACCACAGTTGATGGGACACATATTCCAAGATGAATGATTGGGCAAAACATCCTAGGGGGTGTTGATTTGGTTTATTATGGCTAAGGAAATTGGCAAAGGCTATGGCTAAGACATTAAAGAAGCAAAAAAAAAATTTGGCACATTTATTTATGAAAATAATGGAAATTAGGAGAAAGGGGATATGGGAAATGGTCAGCTTGTATGGAGGAGGAATGAAGGAAAATAATGGAAAATGAATAAAGCTAAAGGCTCTTTCTATAAAAATTCTTCTAAGGATCAATCGTACCTTTTGTGGCATTTTGGAGCTCTCTCATAATTATCTCTCTCTCTCTCTCTCTCTCTCTCTCTCATAATCTTGGATACTGGAATTTTCTGGGATGCCTTTGAGAGTAAGTACTGTGATTTGGAGAAAGAGAAAGGAAATATTTTAAAAGTTTTAAGGACATCAGATTAATAACACAATGGATTTTTATTGTAGTACAAAGTTGCATGTATGTTTTTCCTCACTATTTTTGGCATGCATGGTGTATGCGTGTGGATTTTCCTAGCCTTGCCATTTCCTGGATATCCATGTTGTTGTGGGTTTATTTCCATTTATTTTTTTCTATTTGGTTCTCATGATTCCTTTAGTTGTGGGTTGAGCATTAGTTCCTCGAAGCCTTGGTTGGAATAAAGTCAAACCCACGTAAAAATGTGGGTTGAGTTACTAACTTGGAAGCCTTGGTTGGATAAATGCTCTGGGAAGAACTGGAAAATTGAGTTAATAGTCTTGAAGCCTTGATTAAAAAATGCTCCAAGCCCCGTAATAGTTGTCCAACTCTGCTGGAACAAACACTGAGCCTGAACAACTTGGATAAAGATCAATCTATAATGTTTGTGATGTCCGACTGTGAGGCAAAGTTATTGGTTGAGGTTAGAGGTGGTTTAGCCTCTGGAAGCCCTGGATTGATTGTGATTTATGTTCCTAGATTTGAGAGTTCGTTCATGCTTGGAATGTGGCATGGGGGTGATTGGATGAAGTGAGACTTGGCTCAACCAATCCATGGTCGAGTGGAACATGGAAGTCCCATCTCAAGTTGGTTTTTACATTCAGTAATGAAGATATCGTTCCTCTGGAATTTGGTATGAAAATGTACTAGTTTATGTTTGGATTTTATTGTTGTTATATCCATTGTATTTATGTTGTTATTGTGTTGATTATAAGCATGTATTCGATCAGTGATGATGTATGGCTCTACCCATGTTTTTACCTATAAATGAATACACAATGTATCTGTGGTCAAATAGACCGTATCATAGCCATTTACCTGCTATAAATGAAGACACAATGTATCTATGGCAAAATAGATTGTATTGTAGCTTATGATGTAGGGGAGCAATGCTTCTTAGCGATTCTCAAATAAGCAAGAGACCCCCATGTTTAAATCTGTTGTTTATATGTGTAGATGAAAAATTTGTGACATGATTTACAAAATGCATGCCATGGCTAGGAGAGGTCCAAACGAGTTATTAATGATGTGATTGATTACATACCATTTTTTAATGTTATTTATCATCCCCTACAGTTTCATGAAGTTCTGAGCATTAACCTGGGCTTTGGGGCTAAAAAGGTGGTACACATCCCAGAGTTGCAAGCACAAAACTGACCAAACCAGGCTCTAGCCGCTACCTTGCCTTGGCATGCCTACAACTATAGGATTTTAGGTTCTAAATTGCCTTGGCATGCCCATAACTAAGGCTCAAATTGGTCAAAAAGTCAGTCTCCGTCAAGGTCCAGGGGCCTGGAAGGTTGGGTTACCTCCTCAAGATGTTTTTGATGTTGTGTAAGGTGTGTTTTTCTTGTTTTTGTCGATTCCACTTCCTCAAGGTCATCTAGGAATTTAATCTCATATTATTATCCCCTCGTCACATGTTTACCCCGGTTGGTCAATTACTTGGGTAGATGTGGGAAGAGGGTGTAACAATATTGAGCTAGAGTTTCCCCAAACTCAAGCATTACATGTTTTTCCCTATTAGGTTGTTTAGTTTTCTCAACCCAATTTTTTCCTATATGGGTATAATTATATTGTAATATTCTTTTGTAAATAATTTTTAAGTAAAATTCCAAGTGTCAATTGTGGAATATGAAGAGTCGTGATGTAATGAAGTTTAAGAGTCATTTGTAAAGAAGTTGAAGATTCATGAGGGAATTCCAAGAGTCACAAAGGGGAATGTGAAGAGTCACCCCTTTTGTTATAAATACATCCTCATAACTCATGTAAAGAGAATATTTTGGGATCCAAGCTTTTGGCTAGGCTTAGTCTTAGAATCAAGAGCTTGGAACTTTTGTGAGAGACTTGTATTCTCCATAGCGTAGAGGAATGATGCAACAAAACTGAAATCGAACACTCCTAAGGAGAGATGAGATGGTCACCGTAGCCATGGCTCTGCTCGCTGCGCTTTTTTCCTCTAACCTTCGCGTCTTGGACTCCATGGGTCTACTTATATTTTCTGAGTTCTATTTATCAAACTGTAATGATAAATAAATGTTTCATCCAAACAAATTTCCTGGTAATTTATTTATATCTCCAAACCTTATAAAAAATGTTTAACCCTTTCAAAATTTATATTAATACCCCACGCCTTTTAAACAAATGGCTTATAATAAACTGTGGCTCCAGTCCCACCTCTACGATCGATGGCCCAATCAGACGCACGCCCCGTACATTTATCTTCCGCACATCTTTATCCAATGACCACTGTCTGATGGCCGCTTCCCAAATCAACGACTCTCTGCAATATTGCTCGGCTCCCCTGGTCAAACGATAACGGGTGATGGCACGCTATGAACGGTGGTTTTCCGAGGGTCCACCTCGCCACGTGTCGCTTACTATATGGAATCGCTCGCATTCAGAAAATACCACCTACTCCGCAAAAGCGGTGCGATATGGGCAACCCGCCTTTGTAATCCACTCGAGGTTTTTTGAACAGTGACCAACCTACAATTGAGTCAGGTTCCGCTATTCCTTTGGTTCTTTAACTCACGTCTAATCCTCGGGTCAGGTTCCAAAAGCAACAACTCGGTCTCGAGATTTTTTCTATTTAACTATGTTCGCGACCGTGGATCCTCTACACAGGCCTCGCCTGCGCGGGGTTAATTCACAGGGTTTTTTGGGAAATTTTGAGGAACAATAGACAGAGATGTGTGGAAATTATACAGTATTTCAATCATACATGAACAAAACTCAATCACCTCCCAATTAAACAATCTCCTCTCAATTAAGAACTCAAATGACTCTGTGGCAATGCGCACTGAAATTATTTAACCGGAAGCAATTGTGAACACATAGATTCGATTGCGTAATCTCTTTCTCCCTTTTCTTCTCCTTCTCCTCTCGCCCTCTACTACATCCGAGGGATTACATTTACATAAATGAAAAATTTGTCTGTTCGGTTCCTCTGTGAGGACCGTTTTAGAAAATCAACAGCCTAATTAAAATAATTCAACTTACTGAAATATGACAGATAGACTAACTGAACTATTCGACTTCTATGATTCTAACTGATCTAAATGATACAGTCAGCTGAGGTATTGACACCTAGCTATTACAGTTCAAATATTCTCGACCCCTACTAGCCACAACATGTGGACAAAACCTCCTACATTGCTGGCTAGTGTCTAATGCCCCTGCATCAGACTCTCGAGGGAAATATTCTTCATGGGCTCCTGTCCATGAGCTCTTCCACTTATCTGCCTATCTTCTGCAACATTCCTTTAGTCATCCAAGTGGCATCTTCCTCTGGCTTGTCCTTCCATTTGATCAAGTACTGAAAGTACTCTTGTTCTCTGGTCCTTTTGAACACTCTTTTGTCCAATATCTTCTTTGGTTGTAATGGCTGTGCTGGCGGTAGCTGCTCCTTCCACTCAATCTGTTCCTTGTCTGCTCATCTTTATTTTGCACCATCATCTTCATACTTGTACAAATATGCAACATTAAAAATGGGAGATATTCCAACATCAAGAGGTAATTGAATCTCATAAGCATTTGCATAAAACTTTCTAAGTATCTTGCATGGCCTAATATTTTTGAACTTCAATTTGTTATACTGATTTTTTGGGAATCTCTCCTTTCTCAAGTGTGCTAAGACCAGATCTCCTACTTCAAAATGAAATTCCTTTCTACTCAAGTCTGATCTGCGTTTATATTTGATGTTGCTGCCTTGTAGTTGTTGTTTCACTTGTTCATGTATGGCCTGGATCTCTGAAGAAAATTCCTCATCATCTGCACTCCTCAGTTTTTCCTTTCCCAAGTTTCTTAACTCTGATATTCCTCTGGGGTGCATTCCATAAAAAATATGAAATGGAATCTGCCCTATGCTCCTGTTTGGTGAGTCATTATATGCATATTCTGCTTGGGGAAAAATATGATCCCACTGCTTGGGATGTTCTCCTGCAAGACTTCTCAACAAATTTCCCAGAATCCTATTCACCACTTCAGTTTGTCCATCAGTCTGGGGATGATAAGCTGAGCTAAAACTTAGTTTGGTACCAAGTTTCTTCCACAATGTCCTCCAAAAGTGACCCACAAATCTGGTGTCTCTGTCTGAAACAATACTCTTGGGAAACCCATGCAATCTAACAACTTCCTTGAAAAACAAGTTAGCAACATGGGTGGCATCACTAGTTTTATAGCATGGAATAAAATGTGCCATTTTGGAGAATCTGTCCACCACAACAAAGACTGCATCATTCCCTCTCCGAGTCTTGGGCAATCCTAGAACAAAATCCATACTCACCATGTCCCAAGGCCTGTCTGGAATAGGTAAGGGAGTGTACAATCCTGCATTCTGGCTCCTTCCTTTGGCATATTGACAAATCTTGCAATTCTTCACAAACTTGTCCACTTCTGTTCTCATCTTAGGCCAGTAATAAAAGTGACTCAGCTGCTCATAAGTCTTATCGGTACCAAAGTGTCCAGCAAGTCCACCACTATGCTTCTCTTTGATCAAATTTTCTCTCATGGAACATCTTGGTACACACAGTTGGCTTCTTCTGAATAACAAGTCCTCCTGCAGGAAATAATCTAGCCACTGGCTTCTATCTGTTAAAACAGGGTTACTACATGCCTCAAATGCTTCTTTAAAATATGGATCTGTTTTATACAATTCTTTGAGAAAATCAAATCCTACAACTTCAAAATTTGTTTCTTGAACAAGCATGTGCCTCCTACTCAAAGCATCAGCTACTTTATTGGCTTGACCACTTATATGTTTCAAAAAAAAATTAAAACCTTGGAGATACTCAACCCATTTAGCATGCTTATGTTTCAACTTGGGCTGCTGTACAATATACTGCAAAGCATGATTGTCAGAATACAATACAAATTACCTGTACATCAAGTAATGTCTCCATTTCTTCAGCGCCTGAAAAATTGCATAGAATTCCTTCTCATAAGAGGAATACTTTCTTCTGGTGTCATTCAGATTTTCACTGAAATATGCTACAGGTCTATCATCCTGACTCAACATAGCTCCAATGGCCTCTCCACACTTGAAATGTTTTAGTAAAATCAGGCAGAATCAAAATAGGCTTCTCCGTTATCTTTTTCTTCAAAACTTTAAAATTTCTTTATGCTTCAGCAGTCCACTTAAATGGTTGTTTTCTCTTATTTATTGTTTCAATTATGGGTGCATTGATCTTATTAAATTTTCTTATAAACTTTCTGTAAAAACTAGCAAGTCCATGGAAAATTCTTACCTTCATGAATGAGCATTTCCTCAAAGTTATCAGCAGTTTCTTCAAGACATGATTAAGATGTCTTAAATGTTCTTCTTTAGTTCTGCTGAAAATTAATATATCATCCAGATACACTATCACAAATTTACCAATGAATTCTTTCAATACTTCATTCATAAGTCTCATAAAAGTACTAGGTGCATTTGACAACCCAAAAAGCATTACCATCCATTCATATAGTCCTTCATTTGTTTTAAAGGTAGTTTTCCACTCATCACCCTCTCGTATTCTAATCTGATGGTGTCCACTTTTCAAATCTATCTTTGAAAAATATTTAGCACCACTCAAACAGTCCATCAAATCCTAAATTCTAGGCAAAGGGAATCTGTACCTGATTGTGATCTTATTGATTGCTCTGGAATCAGTACACATCCTCCAGCCTCCATCTTTCTTTGGGCTCAATACTGCTAGTACTGCACATGGACTCAAACTTTCTCTAATCAGCCCCTTTTCCACCAATTCCTGTACTTGTCTCCTGATTTCCTCATTTTCTTTAGGAGTCATTCTGTAGGTTGCCTTATTTGGCATATTTGAACCAGGGATAAAATCTATCTGATGGCTGATATTTCTCACAGGTGGCAGCTCATTAGGTAAATCATCCACAATAATGTCAAAATAATCATCTAACATCTCTTGGATTTCTACTGGAAAATAGAAATCTTTGTAGAAGTAAGAACTACTTTAGGTTTGCAAACTAAAGCAAAGCTTACCTCTTCTTCTTCTATCTGCTGCAGATATTCCTTCTCGCTCAGCAACAAGGTCTTTGGATCAATCACTCTGCTGGATGGCTCTCCTTCTTCCATGGGTATCAATGTATGGTGTATCCCATCTTTGAAGAACTTGTAAGTGTTCTTCTTTCCATCATGCACTGCTGCTCTGTCAAACTGCCAAGGTCTACCCAGCAGTATATGACACACATCCATGGGCATTACATCACACAGGACCTTATCTTTGTATTTTCCCATTTGCAACTCTATCTCACACTATTCTTTCACAACCAGCTGGTGCCCTTTATGTAGCCAGGACACCCTGTAGGGAGTTGAATGCTCCCTTGTCTTCAACTTCAAATTTTCTATTACCTCAGTGGAAACCAGATTGTCTGTTCTGCCACTATCAATGACTAGCTGGCAGCATTTCCCTTGGACTTTGCATATGCTCCTAAATAAAGTCTTCCTTTGTGCAGGCTTAGTGACTTCTTTAGCTTGCTTCAACAAGACCTTATTTACCACCAAGGATTCCCCCCTCTCTGGAAGAATTTATTCTTCAATTTCTTCTTCTTCTCCAGCCTGGGCAACAATAGCATTCCTTGGACCAACACCCACATTCTCTGGACACTCATAGTGCTTATGTCCCACTTACTGACATCTATATCACCTCAACTCTCTACCTCTGCCTCTGTCTTTGCCTCCTCTTCCTTTCCCTATGTAAGAACCCCTTCTGCCCCTTGCATCATCCTCTGTAGATGCATTCTGAGGTGAGCTACTGTTAGCTCCATCCCTGGGTGTAGCAGGCTTTCCTTTACCACCCTGACTTCTCTTTCCACGGAAATTACCTCTCTTCTTGGCAGACTGTTTCCTCAGGAGTTTCTCCTCTGCTTTCAAGGCCATCTGGTAGGCCTCTTCCATTGTCCTAGGAGACAGGAGACCAATCTCATCTTGGATCTCCAACTTGAGACCATTCACATATCTGGAAGTCTTCTCTGGTGTGTCTTGAAATTTCCCAGTTCTTATGCTCACTCTGTAGAATTCCTCTGTGTATTAATACATTTACTGTCAGCAACCTCTGTCTCAGGTTCTGCATTTGCTTATGCAATGTCAGCTGGTAATCACTAGGCAAGAAATTACCTTTTAATTTAGCCATCATTCTGGTCTAGATCTTGATAGGTTGCTTGCCAACTCTCCTTCTTTCTGCCTGCACTCCGTCCCACCAAAGTGCAGCATGTCCCTTCAGCTTTGTCACTGCAAACTTGACCTTTTTATCCTCGATTATCTCTTCATAGTCGAAGCACTTGTTCATTTCATTAATCCAATCTACTAGTTCTTCTGGATTCAGCCCCCCTGCATAACTCGACACTTCAATTCTGGGCTTAACTGCAGACCCCAGAACAGTTCTGAGGATCCTCATGTCAGGAGGAATTTCAACATTTTCTTCTGCTTCTTCTATCTCAGGTTCACTGATGTCTTTAGGATTTGCGGGCTATCTTTTCTCCATGGCATCCATTCTGGCCTCGACCCTCTACAACATCCCCAACACCTCTGCGTTGGCAACAGGTCTCCTTCTGCCAGCACCTCTACCAACTCGGATTGCCATGTCAACAAAAACAACTCAAACAACAGCTCTGATACCAAAATTGACGCAAAAAAACTGAAATCGGACACTCCTAAGGAGAGATGGTCACTGTAGCCATGACCCTGTTAGTGTTTTCCTCGTCAAACCCCATCCTTTGACTCCACGTGGTCTACTTATATTTTCCTCGGAAATTTATTTATCAAATTCGTGGAATTTGATAAATAAATGTTATCCACAGCCTCTGCAATTTTAATTATATCTCTGAACCTTATAGCAAACGTTTAACCCTTTCGAACATTATATTAATACTCCACGCCTTTTTTAAACAAACGGCTTATAATGAACCGTGGCTCCAGCCCCACCTCTACGATCGATGGCCCAATCAGACGCACGCCCATACCAGTTATCTTCCGCGCAACTTTATCCAACGACCACCGTCCGATGGCCCCTTCCCAAATCAACGGCTCTCGGCGATATCGCTCGGCTCCCCTGGTCAAACGATAACGTGCGATGGCACGCTTTAAACGGTGGTTTTCTGGGGGTCCACCTCACCACGTGTCGCTTCCCCTATGGAATCCCTCGCATTCAGAAAATACCACCTACTCCGCAAAAGCGGTGCGATATGGGCAACTCGCCTTTGTAATCCACTTGTGTTTTTTTTAACAGTGACCAACCTACGGTTGAGTCGGGTTCTGCTATTCCTTTCGTTCTTTAACTCACGTCTAATCCTCGAGTCAGGTTCCAAAAGCAACAACTCGGTCTCAGGATTTTTTCTATTTAACTGTGTTCGCGACCGTGGATCCTCTACACAGGCCTCGCCTGCACGGGGTTAATTCACAGGGTTGTTTGGGAAATTTTGAGGAACAATAGATAGAGATGTGTGGAAATTATACAGTAGTTCAATCATACATGCACAGAACTCAATCACCTCCCAATTAAACAATCTCCTCTCAATTAAGAACTCAAATGACTCTGTGGCAATGCGCACTGAAATTATTTAACTGGAAGCAATTGTGAACACACAGATTCGATTGCATAATCTCTTTCTCCCTTTTCTTCCTTCTCCTCTACCTCCTCTACTACATCCGAGGGATTACATTTATATACATGAACATTTTTCTATTTGGTTCCTCTGTGAGGACCATTTTAGAAAATCAACAACCTAATTAAAATAATTCAACTAACTGAAATATGACAGATAGACTAACTGAACTATTCGACTTCTACGACTCTAACTGATCTAAATGATATAGTCAGCTGAGGTATTGACACCTAGCTATTACAATTCAAATATTTTCGACCCCTCCTAGCCATAAAATGTGGACAAAACTCCTACATTGCTGGCTATTGTCTAATGCCCCTGCATCAAGGAAGTATCTTTATTTATAGGAGCAGGTGATGTTGACTTCCACTATTGGGGCTAGTGGTTCGTCAATGGTATATGTATGATTGGAAATTTCATTTTAATAAAGCTCAGAGAAGACATGTTTTCATGCATATTTTTTGGATATAGTAGGAATATTATTGTTGTATTTGCAATGTATGTTATTTAACTTATGCATATGCTTATGACCTATTTTGTTTACATTGGTATGAATCTTGTTGAATGTGTGTTGTTGTATTATTTCATCATTATTAACTTGTGAACTATTTCACATATTAGCTTGTGATGTCATTTATGCTCATCTGTTCCTTTCAAGTTGCATCATATTACAGGCTTTTAATGGGATCACTCATCTTCCCTTCCTATCATGCATCACACTTGACTTTCCCCAGGATCACACACTTTCTCTCACCAAAGTCACCATACATCACTCTATGCATATTTGCAGCCAAGGCATATCATTAAAACCAACTGCATCGACAGCCACGTTGTGTTTCTGGATGGGACTCCTATACCAAATGGTGTGAGGTCTAACTGGGACTTCATATTGGGGAGATCCCTTGAATGTTCGTGGGTCCAACACCGCCAACATTTCCTAGCGCTAGACGAAGGGATAGATGACAAGATGATCCCATGAATTTTGGTTGAATTTACACACTCATTTATGGATTCCTCCCATATCATAGCCCCGACATGTTTTTTGAGAACCAAAAAACTAAAATTATTTGTGGATATTATTAATTACTTTTCAAATCTGAAATTTGATGGTGGGGGTGGAACAACCTTATTTGAGCACACTACTTGCTTTCTTGATTTTTGCTCAAAACACAACATCCACTGAGAGGATTCCACTTGTAGGTTGTTCACTCTCACGTTCAAAGGATGCATAATGGAATGGTTTTACACATTTCCTGTTGTCTCCATACACTCTTTCGAACATCTTGCCATAAAATATTTTTGCGCCTTTGATAGGTATGATCATAAATTTGTGTTCAAGAAAATTATATGATTGTGAAAAGAACCTGATGAATATCTTGATGATTTTCATGATCGTTCATCCATTTTTCTTTGAATTTCCTAAATATGAGGTTTATTTTCCTTTTTTTTTAAATAAATTCAAGTTTATTGTTCACATTTTAAATAATCTATACGAACTTGAATCTTTCAAAAGTCTCCCAACAGATTGTGGTATTAGAGATTATAAATAGTTTACGAATGAAGTTGTCTTTCCAATTGACCCTCTATCTCCTTCTCATCAAACAAATCCATTTCTGCACGTTGAGGTGGCAGAACTTGAGAATTCATCCATTGATTTACCACCATTTTCTCCCACTCCACATATTCAATATTGCAGCGCAAGTTTGAACTATGACTCTGATGTTTGCAATGAAGTTTTATCTCATAGCCCTCCATCCTTTGGTTTCTTTTGTCCTCCTGATTGTGAGTTATTGTGTTCACCTGTTTCGAAACTTTTAGTTGATGTTTGTGAGGGTCAATTTCTAGATGGATTTGGTGTTGAGAAACCAACATGTGATATCATTTACGACGACTATGTGTGGGAGTCTTCATCTAAACAAGAATATCCTTCCACACCTCTCCCTCATTACCCTGACATTTTCCACGGTTATGTCATTCCTGTTGAATATTGTGAAGAATTACCTTCTGATGATATTACTACTTCTGATCACTCTCAGAGCTCATGGAATGTTATTTTTTCATCTGAATGTGGAGAGGAAAAATATTATCTTCTTTATCTTACCAATATATCATATCATCATTTTAAAAATATAGAGGGTGAAATTTCTTGTTTTCAATCTTCCCCTCTTTACGATTCATTAGATCATGAGGATGGATCTATTTTTTATTTTAAGCTTTCTGATCATGGCTATCATGATCTTTTCACCGATTCATTTGGTCATGACTATGATTTCTCCTTTGTTGATATTTATAAGACACTAGTTGTTGATGATCTATCTTCTATCAATTTGGAACTTCCGTAAGTTGTCGAGGCACTTCATCTTGATACAATGTTTATGTCAGGTTATCGTAGTCTTGAGGTCAGTTTTAATTCTGATCAAAACTATGTTGAATATTTCAAGGCTCCTCGTCACTCTACCACACATACTGAAAATCTATCTGTTTTGCAAATTTCACATCCTCCATCTGTATTGCATGATCCTATTGCTCAATCACTAGAGGAGCCATACTTGGCGAGCTCTGTTAAAAAATTCAATTTTTCTTCTTAATTTATGTTCACCCATTTCTACAGTTTGAAATTTTGTTCTTGCATGTGTTGGACCTACAGTGTGTTTGAACATCGTAGTCTATCTGTAGAATTATTTGCATGTGCATTTCTTTCACACTTTTTTGCGTGCACTTTCAAACTTTGAAATTGTCTTATCTTTCTTTCCTATGGTTATGATTGAATATATATTTTTATATGAACTCCCTCACTTACATAGGCCAGCCAATAGCCAATGCCTACACCGAAAGTTTCATTTTATGTGAGTCTAGCATATTCTATGTTATGTTAGGAGTAGGAGTAGTTGTTTTATTTTCTTAGTTTTTAATTTTTTTCTTTGATTTGCTTTGTTTTGATCTACTTTATGCGCTAATCCTTTCTTTTGTTTGTTTTTGTTTTTAGTCGTAAGATAGCTTCTGTATGAGACCATGTTTGGTTCCTGAAGCAAGCATGGTGAAGTCTAAGAGGAATTTTTGTTACTATTAACACTCGATAATCCATTTATGCCCTCTCTTTGAGTGAATCTTGAATTATTTTAGTCGATTATAATCTGATGGAAAATACATCCTTTTCAGAGAAAACTGCAGTGGAATCATGATGCTTGAATATTTGACTAGTGCCACCTACTCTAAGCGGTCTTTATAATTTTCGGTTAATCCTTGTCATTTATTGAAGTTATCTCTAGATTATCCATAGTGTTATAATCCTTGTCCCCATTGGAATTTGAAAATTCAACCATTGTTTTATAAAACTGTGGATAATCCAGAGATCTCTTCAATAAAATATAAACATAGAAGCTTGAAATCCTAGAATTGTTTCTTTTTTACAATCCTTTTTTCCATCTCATTTCACCTTTTTGTCATAATCCTATAACAATCTCAACATGTTTAAGGTCAAATTTAAACTTTTATAAAGGTACTAACCATCTATAATTAAATTATTTGTTTCTTAGTGAATCATAACACAAGTATTCTTACAACAACAAAATCATGAACATTCTGCAACTGATACTTGTTTCTGCAACAAAATCCATTGTTAGACAGGTTGCAACACTCCAATAAAGGGATGAAGACTATCAGAAAATGAAAAATGGATCCTATATGGAAAACCACCTAGTAGCATCACTTGGAAAGCTACGTGGATTAAGAAATCTAAAATTCAAAGGTCAAGTTAATTCTAGAAACCATGTGTAGCGATCAAGTAGAGGTAGTGGAGAAATAAAACAACATCAAGCAAGCGAGACTAAATATTTGATCAAATGTTGAGATTTTAGATCGAAATAAATCTCCTATGACTTGATTTTTCAATATAAATTCATAATGAGGTTCAATTTTAAGTTAAATTGATCTAATATGTGTCAAGATGGTTCATAGCATATCATATTTAAACTCTTTCAAATTATTTTATTAAAATTGTATAAATGTTGTATGTGGGACCAAAGACATAAGGTTTTTAATTTTAAATTTTATAACTCTTTTGTTGTGAATACCGATGATGATTTGTTTTGTAATATAAGTCACTATTATTCTTAATGTGTGCGTGAATATCTTCTAATCAGTAATCAACTTGCACTCATGGGAGGCCCCCCAGTCGAACTGTGAGGTTTTGTTCATAGTTTTTGTTTTTTTTCAGCATTATAATTTATTTAGAAGATCTGTTTCCATTACAATCTCATTTTCTAATTATTCTCCATTTAATTGCAGATTACTCACCAACATAAAATATTAAAAATATTTTAGTTATTTAATGCTTTTTCTTATCATCACCTAATTTTTTCATAGATCAATTCGATTTCTTAGATGCTAATGACATACACTTTAGGGGCTATATACACACAACAGTAACCATTCTTAAGTTATAATTTTATCTTCTGCAAGTAGGAATTGGGCTTTATTGTCATTTTCTTTCCAAGCATTTAATATAGATTTTCCTTACTGCAAGTTAGTTTAGGATTTTCTTTCAACAAGACAGTGCAGAATGTGTTCAATTCTGCAAAATCAGAATCAAATTGTTTTCCTTTAACTTGATCTTTCAGCATCTTCTTTTACACAATTAGAATTTAGTTTGAATTTTGCAAATTAGATAGATATTCTATTGTTAAAAGTTAATCTTAATTAATTAGGACTTAATATAACTTTGGATTGAAATAACACATGTGCAATTATTCTTCAAAGTGTATATCTTTAGAATTATTTTCATAGTTTTTAGAATCACTTATTTCACAGAAGGAATCCTAGCATATATGCACATACATTTCACAAGTACATGAATCTAGGTTGACAATTAAATGAAGTAAATTAAAGATAATTAATTTTACAAACCTTTTGGCTTCGTTGTTGGGGAAGTGTATATAGGATTTCATTCTTAGGATTTCGTTTTTCAATATTGATAAAAAAACATTTATGCATAAAGAAAGAGATTCTAGGGGTACATTTGTAAGTAGAGGTAGAATTTTAGTTCCAACATCACCACTCACTCCAGCTAGACCTCGTAGTGCCACACCATCCACTGAAACTCGCATTCCATCATTGGTAGGTAGACATAGACTTCCTAAAGTACATAAATCTGAAATCCAACCTAGAGAATCACAAACTTCATCTACTAAAGTTGTGGTTGAAGAACCTATATCCCCAATATGATTAATATTTCTATCTTCTACTAGAGAACAACTTCTAGGGTTAGAATTGGAAGTTACTAGAGAAGAAGAAGAGGAAAATTATTCTAATATACCATTAGTAGAAGAACGATAAGAAGAGCTAGATAATAAAATTATAGAACCTTATATTAGCTCTGAGGATTCTACAATGGCAGGGGAAGGAGAAGAAGAAGTACATAATGTAAATTATGAACTTGGGTTTGGAAGAGGAGGAAGTGGAGGTAGAGGTGGTCGAGGTGGTAGAGGAGAACCAGAACCTTTTGAATTTCCAATATTTGATGAAGATTATATAGCTACCATGAAAAAAATCTCACCCTCCATTCTCCATAGTTTCCATGGTTTAAGACATGACCTTGAAAATTTTCTTTTTGAGTTTGAATTTTTGTGTAGACCTTATGACTACCTACTTGATCCTAAAAAATTGAAATTATTTCCAGCTACTCTTAAATATGGAGCACTTAAATGGTTTGTGGGATTAATAACACATTCAATTAGAACATGGGAAGACATGAAAAATGTGTTCTTAGACAAGTATAAGGATTATTGTATGCCTCATAACCTTAAATATGAAGTCATTAAAATGGTGCAGAAATAATATGAAAGTATTGAAGACTTAGTTGAAAGATTTTCCTATAACATTAAAAGGACCAAGATGTATAATCTAGATGATGACATTGTAAAAGCTCTTTTGCTAAAATCTATTAAATATGAGTGGATTGACCTCATCAATTTAATGGAAAAAGAAGATGTTTCTCAACTTTCAATTAGAGAAATTTGTGAATTGTGTACACATATTTCAAGGGGTAGGGCTAGAACTGGAAAAAATACAAGAGATTCTGTTATGTATAGAATTAGTAAATCTGCAACTGGAACAGTAAGTAGAGCTGAAAAAGGAAATTTTCTTGAAAATTTCAAAACAGAGATTTTAGGGAGTCTTAGTGAATAACTATATGCTCTTAAGATACAAAATAATCAAAAACCCGAAAATGTTGTATTATCTATATTTTGTCCCAGATGTAGAAAGAAGCATGCCTTAAGAGAATGTCCCCTTGATAGTGTAGAAATTTGTGTCATATGTGCCGAAAATAATAATACTAAGGAGCGTCCTCAATACCTGGTCTTAAATTTGTCTTTCAAGATGAAGCTAGAACATGCCAAGCTGAATATCTTTGTTTTGTTGATAAAATGGCATGGAAAAATCAACATCCAAATATGACTCAAGGTTTCAATACTAAATCATATGCACAGCCAAAAAATAATTAGACTGCACCTATGCCTTGGAATCCTTGGCCCCCACAATATCAAAATCCATCTTGGACCCAAGGTTGGAAAAATCCTTATGGAAAATATCCTCGATATTCTCAATTACAAAAACCTTGCCCTTCTTTTCCACCACAATATTATCTTCCTCAACCCACTCAACCTCCTAAATTTCAAAATCCAAGTCAACAAATTTTATTACTATTTCCTCAAAATCCAAACCAACTACCTGCTCAACCACTCCCTAACCCAAATAATAAAAATCAACAAGCTATTTATAATGTTGAAGGAAAAAAATTTCGATCTTGTATAATAACCCCATTAGGTCTAAATGATGTCCAAATTAGATGTAGTAGGGTTTTTCAAAAGAAGCCACCAACAAATGACATCCAAAAATATAAATAGGATGAGATTCATGAAGAATATGTAAATCTTGACCAAGAAAGTATTCCTCTAAAGGAATATGTTCCTATACAATTGAAGGATGAGAAAATAAAATAAGCTCCCACAGTTCCCCTAGTAGAACGACCTTCTATTTCTTTACAAGATCTGCCTTTTCCTAAGAGAATTGAAATCGATAAAGTAAGAGAAAGGAAAATTATTTTATCAAATTATGATATGCTAGATGAACTTAATGTTGGGTGTGGAGCCTGATTATCTTGTTTATTTTGTATCATAGCATTGGACCCCTGTACCTTAATGGAGTGGCAACGTCGCCCATAATTAATCGTTTCTTGCGGGGTTTAGGGGGGGGGCAGCTGCGACTTTATGGAGCCCCCCACCCTGGCAGGGGGTTTCGGGGGTAGCGCCCCTTAAGCTAAAAAAGGATGTAAAATTGCCTTGTAAAAGTATAGTAATTTCTAGTCAATCTAGGTCGTTCATTAGGCGGATGATCTGACAGTAGAAGTTATGTTTAGTTTAGGGTTTTTTGCCCTAGAAGGCAACCCCTTGCTTGTATGGGGTAATGTATTGCGGCTATGTATCATATGTGTATTCTCACAGCAAGAAACAGATATGGAAACTATGAGAGAGAACAGAGGATATTATAGCGGATCTGCTGTAGGTTGTATCTCTTTATTTTGCTGGTTAATAGAAAGGAAGGACTTGCTGTTCGGGGTGGACGTAGCCCAAACTGGGTGAACCACTTATATCTGTGTCTCTCTGGTTTTATGTGTTTTGTGTGCTTGTGTTTTCCGCATATTTTATGTGTTTCATTGCTATGTAATATTTATTTTCTAACACTTAAGAATGTTTGCATTAAAATTCCTTTACTTCGGGCCATAAAAAAAAACTACCAATATTTTAAAAAACCATCAAGGAGCTATGTATTAGAAAAACACGAAGAGAAATAAAAAAACATTAAAAATATTCAACTGGTAGGAAAATTTGATGATATTATGATGGGGAAAACTATTGTCCAAAAATATCTAGATCCAAATAGCCCCATTTTAAAAATCCACATTAATGGTATTGAAATTCCAAACACTCAGGTTGATCTTCGAGCAACCATTAATATCATGAGTAAACAGACAATAGAGCAACTTAAACTTTCTAATATTCAATATACTCCAACATTATTACAATTAGCAGATAGATATGTTATTAAACTAGAAAGAGTATTATAATATGTGTTTCTTTCTCTAGATTCTTCGAAAAATCCTGTAGAATTTACTCCCAAGAATAATTTAGGAGGCCATCCATTGATCCTTGGTAGACCTTGTCTATCTATAGTTGATGCATTCATAAGTTATATATCAGGTGATATGTATATATCTAAAGGAAATTCCACCAATGAATTTAAATTATATCCTCCTTTGAAAACAACCACCGAAGTAAAAAGTGAAATTTGGATAGATGATGATGAGGAGGACTTTGATAATATGCAATCAATTTATATTGTTTTCAAAAGTATATGAAAAATATCAATTGATAAATTTGATGAATAATAATGCTTCTCCTCCTTACTGTGAGAAAAATAAAATTTTTCAAGATTAATGAAATATTGAACATATATCATCTCATCAATTCGATTTACATTCTATGGAGAAGTTTGGAAATTCTCAAGTACAAAATTTTCGAGGAAAAACATTAAATATCAACAATGATTTGGACGAATCACAAAAGAGAAAATTAATAAACTATAGGAACTGATATGCATGGGAATATACTGATATTAAAGGAATTGATCCCAAAACTTGTATGAATCATATTTATATTCAATAAAATGTGAAACTGGTTATGCAGCCTCATAGGAGAATGAATCCAAATATGAGAGAAATTGTTAAAGAGGAATTACAAAAATTGTTGAATGTTAATTTCATTTATCCTATATCACATAGTCAATGGGTGTGACCTCTAGTGATTTTTCCAAAGAAGAAAGGGAAAGTGAGAGTATGTATTGACTACAGAGAATTAAGCAAAGCCGCTTTGAAAGACTATTTTCCACTACCCACTATAAATCAAGTACTAAACACCTTGGTATTAAAGAATTGTTTTTCATTTTTAGATGGCTTTAGTGGATATAATCAAATCCAACTAGCTCTAGAAGATCAAGATAAAAATAATTTTACATTTCCTTTGGGAACATATGCCTATAAGGTACTTCCCTTTGGGTTATGTAATGCACCTACCACATTTCAGAGAGCATTTTTAGGTATCCTTTATGATCTGCTTCATAAAATAAATCACCTATATATCAAGCTATCCTAACCACACTTTCATAATGGCATGAATTCCATTTTCTTAGATATTTTCCTTAGCTGCAAAGCGTGTGCAATGGTCAACATTAGAGAGTATTGTACATGTACTTTTAAATGAACAACTGAGTATTCCTTGTGGAATTTTCAGGTGCAAAGTGTATTAAGTTTCTATCACCAAAGGGGGAAAAGAAGTGAGCCTTTAAGAGAATATTAATTGTACTAATCTAATAAAGAGACACGAGCATATATATATGAATTAATCATTGATCAACAAGCGAAATAGTTCACATAGAAGAAACGATCATTAAAACAAATACAACACACCTTCAATAAGATAAGCACTAAATCCAAAAAAATAGTTTAATTTCTTTAGTACAAGATGAAAACAACATGTATCGCAAACATTCAAATAATAGTCTTACAACATTTATGACATACACATGAAAGTGTGCTGGCTCAACGAACTTCGAGTATTAAGAAAAAGTTTCAAACTACATCGGTACAATGAACACCACTAGCTCCAATAATGGAGTGTTAGAGAAGCCAATTTCTCCTCCAAAAGAAATTTCTTCTACTCTAATTCCTACTGGGAGGAGCCAAGGTGAAATATCCTTTTTAGGAGCTATGAGGGTGTATATATAACAAATGAGGTGACTCTTCACCTCCCTTGTGACTCTTGGAATACCCACATGAATATTTGACTTCCATATGAACTTTTGACTCCTTCATGAATTTTCACATTCTGTAAGCGACTCTTGGACTTCAAATTTACATTACATTCTCATACATTGAAAATTACGTAATCATATCCGCAAATGATGTGGAAAATGAAGACTTATATAACATTTTGACATGACACCTTGACAAGACATGACATGGCATTGATGACATGGACTAAATGATGATATGGAAATGTCAAGCAATTCTTTCTGTTGTTATCTTTATGTCTTCTTGAAACATGGTACATGTTCTTCTTCTTCCTCCTCCATAAGGCTTGAAGGTAGGGATTCTTCACTATGCTCTTGATCTCCAGTTGTTGTCGCAATATGGTGTCCCTTCTTCTCGTTCAATGATCAACTTATCTTTCAGCTTCATAGTTGCCTTCTAGAAAGGTATCCTTATTCTTCTCCTTCATCATCATCCTGTCATGTGAAAATATATTACCTACTACTAGAATCCACTCATGGAAAGACGACATCATTCTGGAAACTCCTAGTATAACATGCTTCATGAAAATAATTGACTGAGTTGGAATTGGGTGCTAGAGAGAGAGAATGACTTAGGGATTATGCAATGCATAGTTCCAAAAGTCAAGAGTAAGGACCGAGTCTTGAGACTGAACAGTGCGTATCTCAAGGAGGTTAGGGAAGGGTGACCACATAGTTGAGGAGCTCATGGAGGAATCCTTGAGGCTTGAAGTTTCCTAGTGTGTAGTTCTTGAGGGAGACAGACCTAGGGATTGTGTAGTTGTATAGTTCAAGGAGGCAGGCTTGGAGCTTGAGACTTGAAACTACACAGTGCATAGAAGGAAGCTAACTAGGTGGTTGAAATACATAGTTATGGAGCTCAAGGGACTAGGTTTAAGCACTGAGACTGCGCAGTGCATATTTCTCGGAGGCGGGAACTGTGCATTGCACATTTCCAAGAGGCACAGACTTAGCTTGAGGGTTGATATTGTGCAGTTCATAGTTCCAAAGGGCTGAGTGATGGACTTTTTCTTGGGAAAGAAATTTTTAGAATTTGGCTAAGTGTGGGATCAATGAGGTCAAAGTGACAAGGAAAAAACTTGAATATAATCACACACTCAGAACAATCAATGACATACCACTGACCACTCAGTACAAAATAACAACATAATTGATCCAAGTGGATATCGGTGGCCACCCACCTATTCCATTTGGACCCGCACCATCAACTCTTGCAGCTTTTCACTTTCAGCACAAATTACTATTTTTAGCAATTTTTCGGGTCCTAAACTTCCAGAAACGTTTTGAGGCCCTAAAAATGATGTTTTTTGGGCATCACACCTCCGTCAGATATGATTTCATTCCATTTTAGAATCAATATTTGTAATTAGAAGTTGTAGTCCTTGGATAGATCTTTCTAACGATGTATCATGTGTGTCAAACAGAGATAGTATGCCAAAGTTACGACCCCGGGAAGTTGAAACACCAATTTACCCAAACGGGGCCCATAGTAGGTGCTTCATCTCCTAGGGTTAGGTTTTTGGACATTTAGATTTTTCCATTGTTTCTCAATAATAAATAGGCCCTCGAGCCTCATTGTAACATAGTTCAGAGGCATGTAGCCACCACATCTCTTCTCGTAGATAAGCTACCAGTGCCCTAGTTATTTGATTTCCATTATGTCTGTAACCATATTTCTGTTATCTGATATTAATGAAATGAATCATTATTTCTGCTGCATCTCCATGTTTATGGATATTTTTGTATTTTATTACGTTCCTGCATGAATCTGGATCAGTGGTATCAAAGCAGGTTTACTCTTTCTCTGTTTTTCTTTGCATGTCCCTTATGCGGTCAGGGTATAAGGAGTTAGGGCTCGATATGGTTGAACCCTTGCAAGATCAGCCTCGCAAACCCTGACGACCTCCCATGGTGGAAGAAAATAAAGACAAGGGAGTAGGAGATCCTATCAAAATATTGCTCGAGGAGGCCCTCGAGAAACAAAGGAACACGATGATGGATAAATTTTCTCATATCCTTCAACGGCTGCCCACCTATGGCGTGTCTGCATCCAAAAACCACTCTAGAGGTGCCACTCCCTTCAAGGTACAGGTAAACTTTGAAATTCCTATATTTGAAGGCCAGATAAATGCAGACGCCGTAGATAGATGGTTGAATTTGTTGGAAGGGTATTTCTTGGTCCATGATTTCTTTGACTAAGAAAATATTATTTTTGCACTCCTCAAAGCCACCCCCCATGTCAAAGTTTGGTGGGAAACCTACTATGAGCAAAAGGATGGGACATAACCCTCTTTGTTCTCGGTCACACCCACTTGGAATTCATTCTAAGATGGTGTCAAGGAACAATATTACCCCATGTAGAGCTATGAGGACAAGTACATCCAATGGACCACACTGCAGTAGCAAAGGGATAAAGATGTGGATGAACTGACAAATTTGTTCCATGCCCTATGCACAAATTTGGGTGTTAAAGATTAAGAGAGACATTTGGTGCTCAAGTACCGCAACTATCTCCACAGGCACATTTAGGAGGAAATGGAGTTCCTTGACATTACATTGCTTGGCATGAAATATTTCTATGCCTCCAAGAATGAGCATAAATTTAAGTAGAAGAAGCAAGACTTTGGATCCATGAATCTGAAGCCAAGGAAAGGCACCCCCGAACCACAGAACAACTGGCAAGTCCAAAGTGAGGCGACTCAGAACAACACCAAAAATCCAAAGAAGGACACAGGGAAGTGGTGTGAATTTTGTAATAGCCCCACTCATAGCACAAACGAGTGTCGGTCCAAACAATTGTTGGTGGCCAAACTAAAGGCACCTGAACCAGATGCATTTTCTAATCCTGATTCAGGACCAGAAAAAGGAAATTACAAAGGGAAGAAGATCATTGATGCGAATCCCAGTGCCATTTTTTCCACCACCAAGATCCAGAGGGAGGATCTCGAGGATCCAGATGAGGGGGAGCGGCTCTTCCATTCACAGATGTGGGTGAAGGGTTCTCCACTGCAACTCCTTTTCAATAGCGGAAGCAAAAAGAACCTCATTTCAGTAGAGGTCATGAAGCAGTTTGGCCTACCGACCATAGCACACCCACAGCCGTATACCATCGGGTAGCTTCACCCAAGGAGAGATCTACGCATTCGCCAGCAGTGCCGCCTTCCGTACAGTATCAAGCCATTCACGAATGAGGTAATGTGTGATGTTGCTCCTCTTGATGTAGTTGATGTATTATTGGGCCAACCATACTTATGGAGGCTACATGTTGTGTATGAGTCTAGGCCTCGTGATGTTATTATTACTTTGGGAAATAACTTATACAAGATACTGGAGGTAGTACCACCTCCTGTCATCTCTTTGAATACTAGAAAGCAACACAGTAAGATTGTTTCCCAAACCAGGAAATTTATTTTCCTTACAACTCGCTCATAGGGAAAGAAGAATTTTGTGGCCACAACATCGAAACAGGGCTCCCCTGCATGGCTGCAGCAAATGGAAAAATTCATGGAGGAATACGAGGACATTTTCTCCTCACTCATAGAGGTTCCTCTACACTGTTAGGACGAGCACTCCATTGATCTAACCCCCGACGCACCACTGCCTGATGTTGACATAACTCATAAAACCACACAAACATAATCCACACATGTACTTTCTGAGGCTAATAAAGAAACCAAATTTACTAAAGGCATCCAACATGTCTTCTCATAGGTCCATGACATCTTCGACAAATCTAATACCCAGTTCAACAAAATTTGCCTCATCTCATGGAGGATCTCAACGCAATGGGGACCATTTTTTCCTAAGGAGGGAGGAATGATCCAGGTGGATATCGGTGGGCACCCACCTATTCCATTTGGACCCGCACCATCAATTCTTGCAGCTTTTCCCTTTCAGCACAACTTACTATTTTTAACAGGTTTTCGGGTCCTTCACTCCCGAAGCCGTTTTGGGACCCCAATGATCCAGGTGGATATCGGTGGCCACCCACCTGTTCCATTTGAAACACCACCATCAGTCCTTTTAGTTTTTCAGTTTCAGCAAAACTTACTATTTTTATCATTTTTTCGAGTCCTGAACTTCCGGAACCATTTTGAGGCCCTAAACAACGTTTTTTGGGCATCGCACCTCTTAATAATATGATTTTGTTCCTGATTTCATTCTAGAATTGAAATTCATAGTTAGAAGTTGTAGTCCTCAGATAGATATTTCTAACGATGTATCATGTGTGTCAAACGGAGATAGTATGCCAAAGTTACGACCCAGGAATTTGAAACACCAATTTACCCAAACGGGGCCCATTGTTGGCGCTTCATCTCCTAGGGTTAGGTTTTTGGATGTTTAGAGTTTTCCATTGTTTCTCAATAATAAATAGGCCCTTGAGCCTCATTGTAACACAGTTCAGAGGCATGTATCCACCACATCTCTTCTCAGAGATAAGCTACCAGCGTCCTAACTATTTGATTTCCATTATGTATGTAAGCATATTTCTGTTATTTGATATTAATGAAATGAAGTGTTATTTCCACTGCATCTCTATTTTTATGGATATTTATGTATTTTTTTTCATTCATGCATAAATCCATATCAATAATCCCCTCAATGTGATGAAAATACAACAAATTCCTCCAAGTGTGACACTTAAGATATACTTTGCAATGATAGTGATGGCACTCGTGCGACAGTGCATGAAAATTTGGAAATGAGTGTAAAACATGTCTATATGATAAAAAAGACTCATTGACACCATAATTACCCCTTGAGATGAACCATAACTCTACTTATATGATGTGCGACACTTCCCATGCCAAAATACAACACTTTGGTTTTCTTCAAAAAGGGGCCTGAAAACTTAGAGAATACACATGGAATGACTCTTACTACTAGTGATGACAACATGAAAGGTCAAAGTAGGCTCTGAAATTTGGATGTAGGCCAAAATTTTGGAGGTCATTGTAGCAATGACAAAAAATTTCAAGGAGTACAATTGAGATCAAGGAAGGTAATTCTTAAACAAAAAGGCCCTCCTATCATCATTGAAGAATAACATGAAGGGGAGGAAACTCTTGATCAAATTATTAATGACGAACAACCTAAGAAAGTAAGTGTTCCTATCACTCAACCACCTTCCACCTCAAATTCAAAGCAACCTCAAGCATCCAAAACTCCACCTTATCCAGAAAATTTGGCTATCAAAAAACCTATCGTCCAACCTGAATTCAATTTGGAAATTGTTGGGTACAGGAATTGCACTTAAGCAAATTCCTCAACACTTAGTTGTCAACCCGTGGGTTTCATAAAATTCATTAGGGGAATTTTGAGGTCTAAAATGGGCCTCCTAAGAAAAATGTACAACAAAAATAAACTTTTTAAAAACCAATAGGATTCAAGATGATGATGTCAACCATGGGGGATGATTCACCATTTTTTAAGTAAAAGGGTAAAAAGATTAAAAAATAATAAAATAATAAAACTACTTTTTCAAGTTGTATTTTCAACTTATCTCCCAAATTTTTTACTCCAATTTCAAGAGGGATGACTCGTTGGCTGAAAAATTTAATTCCTCATCCAAGGAGTACCCATGTTGCATACTTTTGATGGACCCTGCTACACGAAAAATGAGAAATACATAAAAAAAAACATGATTGCAATCACGTTTTTCATGTATTTCTCTTTTTTCGTGTAGCATAACCCATCGAAAGTATGCAACATGGGTACTACTTGGATGAGGAATTAAATTTTTCATCCAACAAGTACTCCCGCTCAAAATTTGAGTAAAACCTTTTGGAGATAAGTTGAAAATGTAGTTGTTTCTTTTTTCCCTCTAAAATTTGATGATGTAATCAAATATTATTTTATTATTTCCACTATTATTTTATTATTTCCTTGGGAGGCCCATTTTAGACCTCAAAATTACCCTAATGAGAGACGGAGCACAGGAAATTCCAGAAGTGGTATGAACTTTTCCTATTCCTATTCTTACTTCTTAATTAAAATATTGTAGAATTAAGCAGAAGACAATTTCAAAGGCAATTGACACCAAAGCAATTCTAGTGCTGGAATGTAAAAGAATGGATTTGCGAGGAAATCAAGTAAAGGAACTTTCACACAACTGAAAGAAATATTAAATTCTAAAATTAAATCTATGTTTATTTTCAATATAGATGGCTGACGGCTTAACAAGTGGGCCCTTGCAAATATATTCATTCCAAATGATTTCCTTCTACACTAAGCAATCGTTCCTATACTCTTGAAATCTTCTTGCACTAGTGCAGGTACAGAAATTATGTGAAAAAGTATATTTTATCTTATTTACTGAAGACTTATGTCCTGTGACAAGACACCAGCCCTTGCACAGGGACAAAGCTTCCTTCACCAAAGTTTCCAAATAATTTCAAAAGAATTAAAAGATGTGCTAAAAAGAATTGCAATTGTAGGTTGAATTCTGAGATAAATTACATGTAGAAAAAGGAATGCTTTAATTGACTGATCTTTCCAATGAAAATAAAATTCGCTAGGCAGAAACAATTCTTAACAATCAAAGCAATGGTCAAAGTAATTTTCATGCAATAAAACTATCTTCTGGCAATTCACTTATAATGATACAGATTACTTCTAATCCTTTCTCTTAAGTCGTGAGATGCAAGTATAAAGTGTGATGTTTACAATGACGCCTTTGCTTAATTCACGTAGTCATTCTTAGAACCTTCAAAAATCTGAATTTTAATGTTAAGAATGGTTACTTGAATTAATAATGCTTTACTTGCAGGAATAAATGAAATCATAAGTAGGAAAAGGAATGAAACACTTATTGTGAAATAAATGAGTAAACTAGAGTGCAGAATCCTACATGCACTGGTGCAGGAAGAACCTTCCTACACAATCCGAGCAGAAGCAAACTAAGGAGGAAATTGTAGGAAAGAATTGCCGGTAAGAAATTACAGGGAAGAATTGCATGAAATAAATTAACTTAATTCAAACTTCTAGACATGGATCCATTCACACTTTGACTATGGAATGAATTTAACTAATAACTCAGAAATAAAAATAATAATAACTCAAACAACACATCTGCAAATAAAAAAATACACACACGAACCTTTTAAATGACAAAAGCACAAGGGTAACCAAGTTGGGTTGGCTATGCCCTAGCCAACCAGCTCGTTTCTAGTTTATGAAACAAAATGATTCGGCACTTAATCAATGCATAAATAATATTTAAACACGGCATGAAGAAATCATGGTGTAGTTCCTTGTATTAACTTCGATCAGAAAACATACATTATAATGTGAGTCCAACCCAGAATGAGGGCGATACGAAATTACAAAGTAAACAAAATTACAATCTCCTCATATCGCTAACTTGGATCTACCTAAGATCTATATTATATATATTCTTTCAGACTATAGCCATAATCTTCTAATTACATATCCATTTCCAATTTGAGCCTTTCCGCTGAACGCACTAACAAACAAAATTACAAAACTGACTAATGGTTATAACAAGGCAAAATATTTGTTGTCCATAGAACATATCTTTGGCAAGTATCCCTGACTATACTCCGCCTATATCCATATTTTGATAATCCACACCCAAACTAGGAGACGTGGATCAAAACACCCGTGTGGAATGATCAAACTGTTGCGGAGATCACATAACAATATTTGTTGGCGGTGTAGGAATCTACCTGCACTAGATCACACCTCATAACAATTAACACTTAGTTTCTCAATTAATTTTAGGAAAGTAATCATAAGTTACAAGAAATACTTAAAATCATGAAATATATGTAAAAAAACTAATTAAGCACCTAATAACCCTTAATTATGAAATACGAAGTATATGTAGGAATAGGCGATTATCTTGGAATAGTGCAGGAATCACAAGGTTTATAGAGATGAAACAAAGCTTAATGGTTATAGGAAGAGGGTAAATATAGGGAATTTTGGCACACAAACATCCTCCCATCCCTATTCTGTTGTGTGTCCTCACACAATGTTTTACCTGTTGCAAAAAAACTTCAAAAATGGGGGCCATCTTTCAGTCCTGCACTTCAATGTTGATTTCAGCTTTCACAACCTTTGTATTTTTACGTCAAGATTTCTTCAGTTTTTTGGTCACCTTATTGAGGCTCTTGTAGCATTTAGAAGTTTGAAACTTCCATATTCTCACTTGTCATTTCTGTTCTTCGACCTCTGTGACCGACCCTACCTGGCCTTGCTTTTACCAATTTTTCTCCTTCATGACCTGGTTCAAAGCCTCCAGGTCAAGAACTTGTTGTTCCAATTCTACTATCCGGTTATTGAGGTAAAGGGCAGAGGTCTCTATACCCAACTCCTCTGGTGTGAATAGCTTCTCTGCAACAGACTCGAAGCAAGTCCCATCATTGCCAAGATCAAAATCGCTAAGGGTTTCTGTGCTAGGGATTTTTATGCACCGAGGGTTTTAGTACCCTCCACATCTTTTGTGCCAAGGGATTCACTACCTTCTGCACCTAATTCATTAGGGACTTCAGTTCCCTTTTCATCCAAATAGTCAGGGATTTCAGTACCCTGCTCATTCAAACCATCAGGGACTTCATTACCCTGTTCATCAAAATTGTCGAGGGTCTCTATGTACCATGCTTCGTCATATTCTTTACCCTCTGCCTAATTTTCTCTTGCACTCAGTGTCATCTTCTATCTTTTTAACTTGTGTATGAAGGTCGTCAAATATATTTCATCCTCCTTCTCCACATTCTCTTCATTCACCACGGTGTGAGTTGTCGCGCCTGCAAGAACTGAAAGGTTATTATTTCCATGTGAAACCTAGGGTGATTCATTGATCACAATTGAAGAGCTTGAATGATGCTGACTTGTCCTCGAAGAGACAATCCTTTTCTTGGTCGGCATTCTATTCACTATTTTCTTTGTCGAGGGTGGAGCATCTTCGATAGAATTCTTTTATGATTGCACTAGCTTGATTTTACTATTTTTCTTGGTAAAAGACAGTGTCTCTGCCTCCCTTTTCTTGCTTTCACTCGTGCCAGCAGAATTTCCTGCACTCCTTGCCTGAAACTCTTTTAGGAATGCCTTCTAGGCCACTCCATTTTCTTCCAACTCTTTCTTGATGAGGATTGTGATGAGCTCATGATGATATAAATTATGTGAAACTTGGCTTGCATCACCACTCTGCACACCTTTCGCTATCTTCTCGAGACTTCAAAGCAGGTAGTAGGGAAAATTAATGAGTTTCCCCGACTCAAAGTGAAGCAAGAATCAAAGGTGATATACAAATGTTAAGGAATAACATCCCTCACAGGTCAGGAACTTTTGTAAAATGAAGAGGAGGTCTCGCCATTTTCCGATCATGGAGCTGCACGAAAGACCCTTCTTCCAATCAACTTTGAGCTTTTTTTCAACCACAAACCGATGCCATCGTTTCTTTTCAAGCCGCTCCTTTTTGAACCATTGTTCCCCTATATTCGGAAAGCCTATAGCTCACGTGATGCACTCCTCCGTGACTTCCAATTATAATGAGATGATTCTAGCTCGGCCTCCTTCAAATGTCTTATCAAACTCCAGAACCATAGCCATGTCAAAGCCATCAAACTTCTGCAAAAATGAAAGGAACCCAGATTCTTGCAATAGTGAAAGAATGTTTCAGTATTACGTGGCCTATTATATCTTCCTCAAGGACAATGGCTCATTTCTTACAAGTGCCATATTTTAATCCATCTCAATTCCCTGTCACAACCTCAAAAGGATTTCACAGTGAGAAATATCAAAGGTTTTCGAGAATTTTATGTCGGAGGTTCCTCCATCCATCGTCTTTTTGGTCCCATCCATCCAATCATGTTTAATTATGAAAACCGACTCCTCGGATCGGATGTATACATGTATCACTCTTCTATGGGCAAGCAATAATAATTGGATGTGGCGGAGGCTTATACAACGGTGGTGTAATGGTCATGGATGATCAGGTTATGAGGTAAGATAATGGTGAACAAGTGATGGAGGATCCTTTCAAAGGGGGTAAGTATGGGATTTCAGAAAATCTGTACTATCCCACATTGTTACCTCATAATTAAATTAAGACATACTTCGGTACTTATTAAAAATATTAGATTTCAAAACCCAATATATCTTGCACTTTTAAAAACTTTCCCTAAGTCAGTAATGATAAAACAAAGTATTAATTATAAAATACAATGCTATGATCTATCATTGCAATTGCAAATAATCATTCATGTGCAGAGAAATAAAATTCCATAAACATTTTTCATTAAGTGCTCCTGTACCGTGTTAAAAAAATCTTACACTATTCTTTTGCAGTCGACCACGTTCTTGCACTAATCGTGCCTGCACTGATCTTGCTTGCACTACACTGTGCTTGCACTAAGTGTTGGAAATACTGAGAGGGGGGGTAAATCAATATTCCTTTCAATTAGAACATTATTTAATCTTCAATTATTTTCAGTGTTTGTATAATGACAGTAGTAAACAAAAGGAACACAAATGCACACAGTTTTTAAGGTGGAAACCCACTCTGGGACAAAAACCACCTAATGCTTTTCTAATAATTCTTAATATTCAAATCCAATTGAAAATGAAGCTCCAACTTCCTAGAATATAGAAAATAATTCTTCTCCAGCTCCCACTAGATGGACGCTCCAATGCCCGAGATTCTTCAGTAGTCAACTGAACGGATGCCTCAACACCCAATGAGCTACAACTCACCCTAGCACCACCCTACCACCCTGTAGAAGAATAAAAGAAGAATGGACTCCCGTACCAGGGAAAATGGTCCACTTTACAATGATATACAATGATGTAGAAGAATAAGACACACTAGAACATAACCCCAACTATGACACATCCACCTAATGATGATCCTAGACCACCCGACACTGTCGCTTCAACTCTTGGAAAATAGACACTAGTACAATTTTTACAATAATGTATTTACAATGACTTAGTACAATGATAGCTTTACAATGATTGTATGCATTGCTGCCCACTTTAAGACTTCATGGGATGAACTTCTTGTTGCTATTATGCACCTTGGTTGTTGCTCTTTTCATGCTACCCTCTGCTGCACCTTGCTTTTCTTTGCTGCCCTAGAAAGTTTGGTCCTTTGCAGCCCTTGACAACACATGATCTAGCTTTTGCTTGCCTTCTAGGAGCTCGATATTAAATATGGTGTATCTCTATTGTTTCAGATCCCCAATATTTGATTTTTGGTCACAGGTCTGACCCAATTTCGATTCTTCAGGAGAGAGTTATACCCAATCTCTCACAATTCCCTAATTATTGATTGTTTCAGCAGAGTGAAATTGTACAGCGTACCACATGTCATTTTTTCTTCATTCAGCTCTAAAATTGATAAAGAGAAAACTAAAGACTGTGAAATATTTTTCACCTTTTACAAAATTCCAATCTGATACTCAGAGAGAGAGTTATGACGATTTTACCAAGGTCACTTCTTTGAGATGCATTTCAGGAGCCTGCAAAAACCCTGAATTCCACAGATCATATCTCTGAAAATATTGTGCACCTTGATCTGAAATTTTCAAAGAAGCATCCTTAGGATTTCATCTTCGCCTCATAAAAATTTCAGCTTCTTAACCTTCGTAGAAAAAAATTTAGAGCGAAAATTCCACGATTACCTATTTCAGATGGCGAAATCCCTTGCATAAGGAGGAAATGAGGATCACAATTTATATAAATGCTTAGGTTGAGAGGGGCTTCAACAAGTGAACGTGGGAGGGATTTTAGGAGCTTAAAAATATTAATTATGACTTTTCAATGACCCATGCCACAACCGTATGGGGTTTTAGCCCACTAACTAGGGGTATAAACTTCAAACATGAATATCTCTCAAACTGTGAAGAATTACGTGGCGTGCCATATATCAACGGAAACATCTCGACAAGTAGAAACCATCAAAATCATTCTTGAACCAGAATATAGTAATTTGGTAGGTCAAAATTCCCATGAAATATTGCGTTAGCCCCTGGTGCTGCTTGGGTTGACATCAATTGTTGATATTGCAACAAGATGAGGAGCTTAGTGGAAAGGAGTCGCCTTCACTAAGTGGGTCCGTGGGGTATTTTTGGCGCAAAGTCTATTTTTAGACATATGGATCATGTTCTATGAGTTGCAGGATGCTATTTGTGGATGGTTGGTCAAGTCGGAAGAAATAGATGGACTTCTATTTTTAGACATACTGGGCTGAATCTATTTTTAGATTGCCAGTCTAAAAATAGATATGTCGAATATTATTAGCTCTTAATAATATTTGGACTATAAACATTATCTTATCCTCTTGGAGCACTTCAGTTCGAGTCACGGATGTGGCACATGCAGCTGACAGAAGGAATTACACTATTCCTAGGGTTTAGTGGAGTTATTGCATGGTTGACTTCAGTTAGAACTCATGTGACAGAGTTTGGTGGAGTTGATGAGACAGTTAATGGAGTTGTGTTCAGTTTAACTTAGTTGAGCTAGTTGTATCTAGTCTAACTGATTGATACAATTAGTGAGAGTGGTTTGAATTAATTATTAATTAATTCACTAATTATTAACTCATAAATCAACTAAATAATACATCAGTTAACTTCGGTGCATGGACAGTTTCAGTGGAGACCAGTGAAGAGGTAGGTGAAAGAGCAGTGTGACTATCAATTGTGACTATACTGGTGCATGATATTTTCACACACATTGATTGAGAATCCAATGAGGATTGCGCAGTACATACTGGTGGGATTTGAACCTTGATCTCATGATTATCCATATCGGATTGCGCAGTAGAGGCTGGCTAACAGGTGGAGCAGATTGGAGCAAGTGTTTTGTATGATCTGAGCTTGTGTAGTGTGTAACAATTGGAGACAGTGCTGAGAGCTTGTGAGGAGTTTGTACTATGATTGTTACATGATATCTATCATTATAATATATAGAACAGTTTGAGGTTTTCAGCTTTAAGCTTTCCCATAAATACTGTGTTTATATGTGTGATTGTTTATGGTTTTAATGTGCGAATGCGATTGTTTTTAATTCTGCAAATTGATGATAAATAGTAGAAGAGGTTATGTATTATGCATGAAGCTCAAATACTGTGTGATCAGGATAATCTCGGTGAATAATTTAACAGTTATTCAAATTTCTACATGGTATCAGAGCAGTATTGATCATTGGAGCAATTGCAGAACATTGAAGCGGTTGAGTTTTGTGCTGGTGGAATTCGAATTTGCAGCAGTGTTTTCTTGGTGTCGAAGTTGAGATGTCTTTCAACAGATTGCGATTGGAGTATGCCCTTGAGGGAAACTTGAATTATATTGCATGTAAGGACAGGATGGAAGCGGTGTTAGATGACAATGGGTTGAAGGAGTTCATAGATGCTGAGGTCCCAAAGCCTACTTCTAGCAATGCCGCTTACACCGAGGTCATAAAAGAAGACAACAAAAGTCGAAGAACTCTGCTGAGGGCGTGAAGGATCACATAAGCCTACCGCATGGTAAGGCTTCTCCATTCTTGATGTGGAAAGCTCACCAGATGAGTTCTGAAAAGCAGAATAGACCGCAGGAAGTTGGCGCTCAAGGACAAACTTAGAAACATAAAGATGGAGAAAGGCGACAGTATGCCCAAGTACCTCACGAAGTTCATCCAATGCAAGGATGAGCTGGGAAGTGTGGGGGTGACTGTAGATGATGAGGACTTGGTGAGCTTGGCTCTCCTTGGGCTTCCAAAGAGTTGGCATTCCTATCAGGACTCTGTCAATGGTCGGGAGAAATTGCCAGGATGGGAACAACTTTGGTCAGATCCTGTGCAAGAGGAGAAAAGGTGGAGTACCAAGGACGGATCATCATTAAACAACTCTGATGAAGAGAATTGCACTTTGGCTGCCAAAGCAAATAAGGGGAAGAACAAGAAAGCTTCTCAATCCGGTGCGAAAGGCAAGAAGCAGGACATGTCCAAGGTGAAGTGCTTTCACTATCACCAACACGGACATTACGCCACTAATTGTCCACAGAAGAAGAAAAATAAGCAGGCTACTGGAACTGTAGCTGGAGAGGCCTTAGCCTCACAGTTTGAGCTAGATTTTCACTGATCGCATGCTTGGTTTTAAGTGTGATGGGTTCAGTGTGGTTTCTGGATAGTGGTGCGTCTTTTCACATGACAGGAGATCGAGATTTGTTTACTGATCTGGATGAGAAAGATCTTGGAGTGCACATCAAGATGGGCGATGATGGTAGATACAGTGCGACCGGTATCGATACCATTTCCTTTGAGAGGGAGTCTAGTAAACCCTTCGTATTGAAGGAAGTGATGCATGTTCCAGGATTGAAGAAGAATCTTATCCCTATGGCAATGTTAGAAGACAAGGGATATGATGTTGTCTTTAGCGAGGGAAAGGCTTTCCTGCACAGTAAGGCAACTGGTGAGACCCGGAGGATAGGGGTTCGAGTTAAGAACATTTATCAATTATAGGTAGATGGCTGTGCAGCAATGGCAGGCAAGGCAGAAGGAGTGGTGAGCCGGGATGATGGCGAGTTGTGGCACCGGAGATTGGGCCACCTTCACCATGGAGCTTTGAAGATACTGCAGCAGATTTCTACTGGGCTTCCTTAAGGCACTCTTGCGCAGTTAGATCAGTGCAAGGGGTGTACCTTGGGAAAATTTGTGAAATCCACCTTTCACGAGAAGGATAGTTGTGCCACGACGATCCTTGAGAGAATTCACACAGACATGTGTGGACCTTTCTCAGTAGCTTCGACAACAAAGCACAGGTATTATGTGATATTTTTTGATGATTTTTCTCATAAGTGCTGGATCTTCTTGATGCAGAAGAAGAGTGAGACATACTGAAAGTTCTGTGAGTTCAAGGCACTGGTTGAGAAAGAATCAGGGAAGCAGGTGAAGGCTCTTAGGAGCGACAATGGTGGTGAATTCATCGCTGGCGAATTCAAGGACTTTTGCAGCGCAGAAGGAATTCGAAGAGAGCTCAAAGCACCTCATAACCCACAACAGAATGGGGTTGCTGAGTGGAAGAACAGAACGATCATGGGTGCTACACAGGCGATGTTGCATGATCAGGGCCTACCCATTCACTTGTGGGTGGAGGCATGCAATACTGCAGTATATGTGCAGAACCATTGTCCTCACAGGATACTTGGCATGAGTACACGGGAGCGTTTACGGTAAGAGGCACGATGGCTTCCCATTTGAGGATTTTTGGTTCCACTGTTTACATTCATGTGATGAAGGATGCCGGGGAGAAAGAGTAGGCCGTGGGAGGTTAGGATATTTTGGACATGTGCCACCTTCATATGTGGCTACCATACAGTTGCAATATAACAGCAGTGGATATCAAATTTTAGGAGGAGAAAGCCATGAAGTGTTCGCTTGAAAGGGAGCCACACTTGCATGCAGATGAGGAGATATTAGTTCCTAAGGAGGAGCTTCTGGATGTGGATCAGCCACAGAGGAAGTTCATGGAGTGGAAGAGACCACTCATGCAACGCCAACCATCAGAGGGCGCAAGCGCACTACAGAAGTTGAGCGACTGGCTCAAGATGCAGAGAAGGTTGTAGGACCACCTACAACACAGCGCAGACAGAGACAGTCACCGGATCGGTACACTGGATACATGGCTCTTGTGAGCAAATGTGTCGTGACAGAGCCATCCTCTTTCGAGGAAGCTATGGAGGACCCCGCATGGGTAGATGCCATGGTGGAAGAGTATGATTCGATTGTCAGAAACAGTGCATGGGAGATTGTCCCAAGACCGGAGGGGAAATTAGTGGTGGGTTCGAGATGGATCTACAAAGTGAAGCAGGCAGCTGACGGGAGTGTGGAGAAGTACAAGGCAAGATTTGTTGCCTGAGGCTTTTCACAGATTGAGGGGATCGATTATGAGGAGACCTTTGCACCTGTCGCAAGGTATTCTTCCATACGGACAATTCTTGCTCTCTCAGCACAGATGGGGTGGCACATTCATCAGATGGATGTGAAGATTGCATTCCTCAACGGAATCATTGAGGAGGAGGTGTACATAGAGTATCCCAAAGGTTTCGAGATCTTCAGCAACGAGTCGCATGTGTGCAGGCTTAAGAGAGCGTTGTATGGGTTGAAACAAGCACCTCGTGCTTGGTAATCACGGATAGACAGTTATTTCACCGGACTTGGATTCTCCAAGAGTGAGGCGGATCCGAACCTATACCAGATTGTGGTGGAGGGTAAGTTGCTGATCATTGTACTTTATGTAGATGATTTGATTTTGATAGGTGATGAGCTGTTGATACTCTCATGCAAGGAGGATCTTGCAAAGGAGTTTGAGATGAAGGACTTGGGCCTCCTTCATTATTTCCTGGGATTGGAAATTTGGCAGCGCAGTGGTGGACTGTTTGTTTCTCAGGGTAAGTATGCCCGGGAGATACTGGAGAAGTTCAACATGCATGGCCGCAAGCCTGTTGATACTCCTCTTCCTAGAGGTTGGAGGAAGGAGGATGCTACTTCGACGGAGGTAGTGGATGCCACTGTTTATCGACATTTGGTGGGGTCACTTATGTATCTGGTCAATACATGACCCGATATATGCTATGCAGTTAACCAGCTTTCACAAGCTATGGTTAAGCCTACCAAGCTCTTTTGGAAGGCGGGCAAGCATGCATGTACTGCGTTATCTCAGAGGCACATCGGGATATGGATTGTGGTACAGACAATTGGATGAGGTGAAGTTGTGTGGCTTCACGGATGCAGATTGGGCAGGGAGCCCAACAAACAGAAAGAGCACATCTGGAGGGATTTTCAGTATCGGGTCAACAGAAGTTTCTTGGTACAGTAGGAAGCAGAGATCCGTGGCACTCAGTTCAGCAGAGGCCGAGTATATGGCAGCGAGTTTGACTACATGCGAGGCTATATGGATGAGGAAGATCTTGGTCGGGTTGTTCGGTTCACACTTAGAGCCTACTATGATTTATTGTGATAATCAGAGTTGCATCAAACTCTCGGTTAATCTAGTATTTCATGATAGGTCTAAACACATTGACATATGGTATCATCATATCAGAGATTGTGTGCAGCAGAGAATCATGGTACTTTCATACATTCCTACGGAGGATCAGGATGCTGATATCTTGACGAAGGCGCTCACCAGGAGCAAATTCGAATACCACAGGGGCAGGATAGGGGTTGCAGATAATCCTTATCTTGTTGAGAGGGAGTGTTGAGATTGAAACAAGATGAGGAGCTTAGTGGAAAGGAGTCGCCTTCACTAAGTGGGCCCGCAGGGTATTTTTGGCGCAAAGTCTATTTTTAGACATATGGATCATGTTCTATGAGTTGCAGGATGCTATTTGTGGATGGTTGGTCAAGTCGGAAGAAATAGATGGACTTCTAATTTTAGACATACTGGGTGGAATCTATTTTTAGATTGCCAGTCTAAAAATAGATATGTCGAATATTATTAGCTCTTAATAATATTTGGACTCTAAACATTATCTTATCCTCTTGGAGCACTTCAGTTTGATGCATGGATGTGGCACATGCAGCTGACAGAAGGAATTACGCTATTCCTAGGGTTTAGTGGAGCTATTGCATGGTTGACTTCAGTTAGAACTCATGTGACAGAGTTTGGTGGAGTTGATGAGACAGTTAATGGAGTTGTGTTCAGTTTAACTTAGTTGAGCTAGTTGTATCTAGTCTAATTGATTGATAAAATTAGTGAGAGTGGTGTGAATTAATTATTAATTAATTCACTAATTATTAACTCATAAATCAACTAAAGAATACATCAGTTAACTGCAGTGCATGGACAGTTTCAATGGAGACCAGTGGAGAGGTAGGTGAAAGAGCAGTGTGACTATCAGTTGTGACTATACTGGTGCATGAGATTTACACACACATTGATTGAGAAGCCAATGAGGATTGCGCAGTACATACTGGTGGGATTTGAACCTTGATCTCATGATTATCCATATTGGATTGCGTAGTAGAGGTTGGCTAACAGGTGGAGTAGATTGGAGCAAGTGTTTTGTATGATCTGAGCTTGTGTAGTGTGTAACAATTGGAGATAGTGCTGAGAGCTTGTGAGGAGTTTGTACTATGATTGTTACATGATCTCTATCATTATAATATACAGATAGTTGGGGGTTTTCAGCTTTAAGCTTTCCCATACATACTGTGTTTATATGTGTGATTGTTTATGGTTTTAATGTGCGCATGCGATTGTTTTTAATTCTGCAAATTGATGATCAATAGTAGAAGAGGTTATGTATTATGCATGAAGCTCAAATAGTGTGTGATCAGGATAATCTCAGTGAATAATTTAACAGTTATTCAAATTTATACATCAATGAAAATCGCTGATCAACATTGAGCATGCTTGCACTGCACATTTTTGCACCAGGGACTTTACCAAAATAAAAATAAAAAAATTGATAGAACACAATTCTTCAGCTAGAATTAAAAAAAAAATCTTGATTATACAAGAAAATTTTTATTCGCCATCCTTTGGTGATTCATGAGCATGCCTTCTAGATTGATTTTATCAAATCCTGCAATTAATTTATGAGGGAATAAAGAAGTGGGAAGGGGGTAATTTTAGAATGGGAAGGGCCATTACAGCTGTTATTCCAAAAATAATATCACCAAGGGGGATAAGCGAAACGGGATGTGGAAAAAATTCAAGGGAGAAAGAGGGATTTTACGAAATCAGGTAAGGGTAATTTCCTTAGAAGAAAGAGGAGGGTAATTCATTACGGGATTTAAGAAAATAAATATAGTGGGAATTTATGTAATGGGAAATATAAGAAAGGCATAATTTTTACCTTGAAAATATTCCTGCACTGGTGCTGGAAAAATTAAATGCGGCGGGAATTAAGCGTTACTTGGATAAAAATTTCCATGCTAGTTATCCCAAACTTGGGTAAGGGCTTGGTTCCTTGAACTTGCTTCTTCTTGGTGATAGCTAGCATATCTAAAAATCAAGCAACATTTCATTTTTATTTGAAATTTTTATCTTCCTACCAGCATGTTGGTTTTCAGGTTGATCCTTCTGCAATCATGTCAGTCAACTGATTTTCATAATTACAGGAATTTTTCTTTCTTTCTCTTTTTGTCATTTTTTATTTTTTTTCATTTTTTTATATAAGGAAAAGAAAGAATAAAATCTTCATTGGGTTGGTTTTTCCACCTACCATCTCCTTTTCATATTGTTGTTGGACTTGCTGCATAAAATCTCCTTTAGTAAGGGGCCAAAAATATACCTTTAATCTATGCCCATTTACCAAGAACACAGAATTCTGCCCATCAATGGTTTTAATTTCTATCGCTCCATTCTCAAACACTTTAACTACCTTATAAGGTCCCATCCAGTGTTTATGGAATTTCCCTTTGTAATATTTAAATCTAGAGTCATAATGGATCACCAAATCACCTGGTTGGAACTGACTTTTCCGGATAGACTTATCATGCCACTTCTTGCACTGTTGTTGAACCAATATGTTCTGTTGAACAGCATCCCTTCAAAATTCATCTAACTCATTCAACTGTAGGAGACACTTCTGTTAGGTCTCAGAGAGATCTATCCCCAATTGGACTGCAATTCGAAAAGTCTTGATCTGGAACTCTGTCGGCGAAAGGGCTTGTTTCCCGTACACCAACTCATATGGTGTATGTCCTGTACTATTCCTCCAAGTGGTTCGATATGCCCACAAGGCTTCTGGTAATTTATTTGCCCAATCCTTTCTACGGATATTGATTGTCTTTGTAAGGATTAACTCAATTACTTTATTTGTGGACTCTGCCTGACCATTTGTTCGTGGGTGGTACAGTGTAGATTTCCTGTGCCTAATTTTGTATTGCTCCATCACACCCTGTACTAGGTTAGAATTAAACTATGGACCATTATCAAAAACAACCTCTCGAGGCACACCAAATCTAGTAAAGATCTCAGTAAAAACAAAATCAACAACAACTTTTTCATTAGCAAAAGAAACAACTTTAGCTTCTACCCATTTTGTAACAAAATCTGTACAAACCAAAATATGTTTTTTATTTAATGACGTTGGATTTATTGGTCCTACAAAATTTCAAAAGGCTCAATCATAACTTGAGGACACAAATACATTTCATTGGTTTGATTAGGTTGGCCAACTCACTGACAGCTATCACATTGCTTGACATATTGTTTGGCATCCTTAAATAAGGAAGGCCAAAAATAGCCAGCTCGCAGAATTTTGTATGCAGACCGCTTATCAACGAAGTGACCTCCACAAGGTTCATCATGGGAGGATTTTAAGATATCAAAAAATTATTCCTCTCTTACACATCTACGGATGATAATGTCTAGTCCAGTGTAAAAGAGGTCTCCTTGAACCCAAGAATATGCAACACTTTTCTGTATGATACTCGCTTTTCACGAGCAGATAAGTGAGGTGGTGTTTTTCTTGTGACTAAATATTTATAGCTATGTCAGCGAACCATGGGGATTCTATTGACACAAAAAATAGATGTTCGTCAGGAAAATCATCATCAACAGGAATTTCTTCACCAGGATTATTTAATCTTGAAATAAAATCTGCTACCACATTAGATTTTCCTAGTCTATCAATAATAGTAATGTTAAATTCCTACAACAATAATAACCACCTAGTCATTTTACCGCTATTTAATGGTTTATTCATCAAAAAATTTATCGTGGAATGATTAGTATGTACAAAGACTTCATATCATGTGATGTAGTGTTTGAATTTATTAATGGAAAATATTACAGCTAAAAAATCTTTCTCAATAACTGTGTAATTTAATTCGACAGGTGACAAGTTTTTACTGATGAAGTAAATGGAATAGGATTGTTTATCTTCTTCTTATCCTAAATTTGCGCCATTCACAGTATGTAAGGAATCAGAGGAATTATGAAATGGCAGGGACCAGTTTGGTCCTCTCAAAACTGGTGCCTGAACAGTTTTTCCTTCAATGTCTCAAAGGACTGTTGGCAAGTTGTGGACCAAGAAAACTCACTATCCTTAGCCAAAAGTCAAAAAAGGGGGGTAGCTATCCTAGAGAATTTCTCAATGAATCTCCTATAGTAGCCTGCATGTCCTAGAAAACCTCTCACTTCCCTTTGAGTTTTGGGTACAGGATGACTCAAAATAATTTTTATTTTTGAAGTGTCAACCTGGATACCTTTGTCTGAAATAAGATGGAAAAACCACTCATGCCTGGCACATTAATCTACACTTTTTGTCACTCAAAGCAAGATGAGATTCTTGGCAACGAAGAAGAAATTTTTCTATATTTTTGAGGGCTCCCTGAAATGAATCACCAAACACAGAAAAGTCATCCATATAGATTTCTACACACTCAAGATCAGAAAAAAGAGCCAAGAATGCCCTTTGAAAGGTAGTCGGGGAATTACATAGCCCCAAGGGGGGTACTCGGTAGGATAATGTGCCCCATGGACATGTAAAAGTGGTTTTATCTTGATCCTCAGGTGCAATATATATCTGGTTATAACCACTAAATCCATCTAAAAAAGAAAAGTACTTCTTACCAGCAAGGGTATCGAGTGCCTGATCGATAAATGGAAGGGGGGAGTAATCCTTAATATTAACTTTGTTCAATTCTCTATGGTCATTTCAAATGAGTAATCTCCCATATTTCTTCGGGACTAATACCAATGGAGACACCCACTCACTATCAGAAATAGGATATATAAAATTAGCATCCAAGAGTTTTTTCAATTCATATTTTACAACATCTCTTAGAGCTGGATTCATATGCCTTTAGGGTTGTCGAACAGGTTGGGCTCCATCCTAAATATAGATATGATGAGTACAAGGTTCAGGAGGTATGCCTTTCATATATTCATAGCCCCATGCAAAGTCATCAAGATGGTTTCACAACAAATTCACAAGTTTCTCTTGCTGGGATGAATCCAAGTCTAAAATGATATGTAAAGTTTTTCCCAGACTAATATCAACAAGAGTAGTATCAGACTCAAGAGTACAAAGAGGTGTTACTAAATATTTTTGTGAGGGGGGTAGGGAGTCGTGACTTTCCTGAAAATCTAGACTGAAAATTTGACTCAATGACTCAAAATTAGGCATAATGTCTAGATTGTTCAGGAAGTCTTGAATCTCACCCACTTTTTGAGGACTCAACATATTGATGGACCATGGAAACAGACTGAGTCTCCTCATCACTACTGTAGTCTAACCATATAGTGTCTCTAAGATCCTGAATGGATCTATTGGGTGGATACAAGGTGATCTTCTTCCTATATTCTCCATGGGAAATATACATATCACTATAACGACATCCAATATAATCATCGGTCGTAGCAAGCCATGGTTGTCCCAATATCAAGGAATGTACTCCCACAAGATTCTTTGGCTAAAGCATAATGAATTCTGAGTGATATTCCCAAGAATCTAAAGAAATGACCACATCATCCAATACCCCTTTCGGCTTGATTTTAGATGTCTGCTAGTTCAAGCACAGTGGGAGTAGGACGAATATAGACCAATCCAAGTTGATCCATGGTTTTCTTGGTCATAACATTAATGGATTCCCCCAATTCTATAAGTACATTAGAGACAAGGACATAACCTATTTGAACAGAGACAACAGGATTCTCGGGGTCAGTATATTCCTCCATATGCATACACCCCGTCATTAACTATGCTGCTCTCCCAAAAAATTGAATGGTTTGAGGTTCCAATCTTCTCCTCCTTGGCTTCTTGAGACAAAGTTCCCTAATGATTTTTTTATAGATGGGGATCTCTTTAATATCTTGGAGCAAAGGCACCTTTATGAAAAGGTTCCTAAGCTCAGAATCCAGGCTAGACTCTGGAATGGGGTCACTCTTCTCCACAACTAGCCTCTCTGGATAGGGAGGTTGGTTGGAAGAATATGATAAAGGCTCTGAGGGTATGGGGATAAGTTGAATGGTGACATTCATTTCAGAACGGTTCAGATTCTCCTCTTCACCTTTCTCTCTGATAATCACCATAGGTTGCTTCTATTTTTCTATGGCTATTGTCTTCGCTGATCTCAGCTGAATATCATTGACTCCAACTGGCATGGACTGATATCTGGGTAAGGAAAGTGGATTCATGGAATGGATCATTTGTATCGCTTTATTATTGGGGTTGGGCAAGGGTTGGGCAGTCGGCTGAGGAGGTCAAAATGGTGGAGGTAAAAAAAATGGTGACATTGGTTGACTCAAATGAGGTAATGATGGTTCCGGCATTGGGTAAGGTGCATATGTAGGTGGGTATGATTTCATAGGTGCAGGATAGGAATGATGTGAATGGTTTGGCCCTTTCCATCCTTGTTTCCAAGATTAGGAGGGTTATCCATAATGATACAAGCTGCCATGCTGCCAATTTTCAGAGTGACTATTTTTAGGATAGGAATATGGATTTGCATTATAACCAAATAAATGTGGTGGAAATTCAAGAGCCATACCTGCACTTACCCGAGGTCAGTTTCTTAGTGCTCCCATAGCATGCAATGATTCAGCTTCAGGTTTTCCTCCTTCAAGTACATATTTTAGCCCAGGTATGGAGGGACATTTTTCAGTGTCATGGTTCTTTGCACAAATTTCACATTTATTAGTTCCTTTTATATCAAGAGGACATTCCTTTAAAAGATTATTTTTCCTACACTTAAGACAAAAAATAGATAATGAATCGTGTTCTTCTACAAGTTTTTGCTGAAATTTTAAGGATTCTATTTATTTTCTAACAATATTCATTATTTCTATTTTCATGTTGTCCATTTTATTCTCCAATCGAACGATCATAGCATCAGTAGATTCATTTTTCTTATTTATATTCTGAATTCCTTTACCGGATCTATTTTGGTTCCTGGAGAATTTCATGCACAAGTCACAGATTTGATCAAAAGCTTTATGAGAAATATCCCCTTGTCCTAAAAAATTTAAATTATTTCTAGCATCATCAGTAAGCCCACGTAAGAAAATTTTTCTAATAGTACTTAGATCAAATTTGTTCTTTGACCTTTGTAGAATTTACACGAATCTCTCAAGTATTCCTCTAGAGTCTCATCATCATTTTGCATGATAGTAAAGATTTCATCTTGAATATCTCTAGTTTTACAATATTCTTGATATTTTGACAAGAACACTCTCTTCATCTGTTCCCAAGAGGCTATAGTGTTCCCTCCTAGTCCCATGAACCATCGAAGTGTTGTGTCCTTGAGAGCTGCAGGAAAAAACTTTAACTTTTGAGAATTAGATGAAAAATCATAAATTATACATAAAATATCAAACTAAACTAAGAAAGTGATGCGAGAGCATCCAAATTTAGCTAGAAATGCGATTGTGTGTTCAGACGTTGTAGCTAAAAAAATGTGGAGAAACATTGATTATTAATATTTTATTTAGTTTTGAATGGGAGGAATTAGTCTATTTTGATTTGTAGAAATTTGCTGAATAATGATTAATTATCCACCGAGACTATCCTGATCACATACAATTCGAATTTATATGCAACACATAATCTCTTCCACTCAGATCATCAAACATGCGGAAATAAAATCAAGCGATAACACATCAAATCATCATACACATTAACACAGTATGTATGGCGAAAGCTTATAGCTGAAAACCCCGCATCTATTGTGTATATTATAATGGAGAAATCATGTAACAAACTCAGTACAATACTCCTCACAAGTACTCAGTACTTTCTCATGAAATTACACACAAACTAGCTTGGTTTTGAACAGGTTACTGGTTCAAAACTCACCGCCAATTGCCTTGCCTCTATTGCACAATCCAGGTCTGTATATATAGAGATCCAAGGTTCAAATCTCCTTGGCTTGACAGTGCAATCATCATGGGAAATTCCTCCAAGTGTGGTGCAAATCTCATGCACAACTGATGTCGCCACTGATAGCTAACTCCACCCTTTCATCTACCTCTTTCACTGGTCTCCACTGAACTGATCATGCACTGTAGTGAACTGATGTGTTCTTGAGTTGAATAATGAGTTACTAATTAATGAATTAAATAATATTTAATTCACTCCACTCATAACTAATTGATTAGCTAGTTAAACTAATCTCAATAGTTCAACTAAAATAAACAGAACACAACTCCACTATCTGTCTCATTAACTCCTCCAAACTTCTGCCACTGAAGTCCAACTGAAGTCAACCATGCATGATGCCATCAAACCCTTGGGAATAGCGTAATTCCTCTTTCAGATGCATGAGCCACTTCCAAGGCTCGAACTGAAGTGCTCCAAGAGAGTAAACTGAAGTTTATAGTCCAAATATTATTAAGGGTAAATAATATTTGACTTCCCCATTTTAAGGAGAGGCGGTCTAAAAATAGACTTCGACCTATAGGTCCAAAAAATAGAGGTCCATCTATTTTTACCAACATGACCAATACTCCAAGAATAACATAGTGCAATCCTCGGACCATGCTCCATATGTCTAAAAATAGACATAGTCTAAAAATAGACTTTGCGCCAGAATTTGCCTGCGGGCCCACTTAGTGAAGGCGACTTCATTTCACTAAGCTCCATCATCTTGCTGCATTCTCAACACTCCCTCTCGGCAAGATATGGATTATCTGCAACCCCTATCCTGCCTCTGTGGAATTCGAACTTGCTCCTGGTGAGCGCCTTCGTCAGGATGTCGGCATCCTGATCCTCCGTGGGAACATGTGAAAGCATCATGATTCTCCGCTGAACACAATCTCTGATATGATGGTACCTGATGTCGATGTGTTTGGACCTATCATGAAATACTGGATTAGCCGAGAGTTTAATGCAACTCTGGTTATCACAGTAGATCAATGTAGGCTCCAAATGCAACCTGAACAATCCTGCGAGGATCTTCCTCATCCAAATAGCCTCGCATGCAGCCAAGCTAGCTGCCATGTACTCGGCCTCTGCTGAACTGAGTGCCACGGATCTCTGCTTCCTGCTGTACCAGGAAACTGCTGTCGACCCAATGCTGAAAACTCCTCCATATGTGCTCTTCTGGTCCGTTGGACTCCCTGCCCAATCTGCATCAGTGAAGCCAGAAAGCTTCGCTCCATCCTCCTGTCTGTACCATAGACCATATCCTGATGTGCCTCTAATATAGCGCAATACATGCTTGCCTGCCTTCCAAAAGAGCTTGGTAGGCTTAACCATAGCTTGCGAAAGCTGGTTAACTGCATAACATATATCGGGTCGTGTATTGACCAGATACATAAGCGACCCCACCAACTGTCGATAGACAGTGGCATCCACTACCTCCGCTGAAGTAGCATCCTCCTTCCTCCAACCACCGGAAGAGGAGTGTCAAAAGGCTTGCAGCCTTGCATGTTGAACCTCTCTAGAATCTCCCGGGCATACTTGCCCTGAGAAAAAAATAGTCCTCCGCTGCACTGCCAAATCTCCAATCCCAGGAAATAATGAAGGATGCCCAAGTCCTTCATCTCAAACTCTCGTGCAAGATCCTCCTTGCATGAAAGTATCAACTGCTCATCGCTAGTTAAAATCAGATCATCTACATACAGTACGATGATCAATAGCTTCCCCTCCACCACAATCTGGTACAGGTTAGGATCCGCCTCACTCTTGGAGAATCCAAGCCCGGTGAAGTAGCTGTCTATCCGAGTGTACCAAGCACGAGGTGCTTGCTTCAGCCCGTACAGTGCTCTTTTGAGTCGGCACACATGCGACTCACTGCTGAAGATCTCAAAACCTTCAGGCTGCTCTATGTACACCTCTTCCTCAATAACTCCATTGAGGAACGCAGTCTTCACATCCATCTGATGAATGTGCCACCCCATATGCGCTGAGAGAGCAAGGATCGTCCGTATGGAAGAGTACCTTGCGACAGGTGCAAAGGTCTCCTCATAATCGATCCCCTCGATCTGTGAAAAGCCACGAGCGACAAATCTCGCCTTGTACTTCTCCACACTCCCGTCAGCCGCCTGCTTCACTTTGTAGATCCATCGCGAACCCACCACTGATTTTCCCACCGGTCTTGGGACAATCTCCCATGCACTGTTCCTGACGATCGAATCATATTCTTTGATCATGGCATCAACCCATGCGGGTTCCTCCACAGCTTCCTTAAAAGAGGATGGCTCCGTAAAAACACATTGACTCACAAGAGCCATGTATCCAGTGTACCGATCCGGTGACTGCCTCTGTCTGCGCTGTGTTGTAGGTGGTCCTACAACCTTATCTGCATCCCGAGCCAGTCGCTCAGCTTTTGTAGTGCGCACGCGCCCTCTAATGGTTGGCGCTGCATGGGTGGTTTCTTCCACCTCCCGAACCTCCTCTTGTGGCTGATCCACATCCGGAAGCTCCTCCTTAGGAACTAACAGCTCCTCATCTGCATGCAAGTGTAGCTCCCTCTCAAGCGAACACTGCATGGCTTTCTCCTCCTGAAATTTTATATCCCGTCGCACAACAGTCTTGCGACTGTCTGAAAAATACATCTGGTAGTTGTGAGGTGTATCAGTGTGCCCCACAAATATTCCAACCTCTGCGGTTGGATCCAGCTTTCTTCTTGCATCCTTCGTCACATGCATGTAGACAGGAGAACCAAAAATCCGCAAATGGGAAATATCAGGCCTCTTGCCAGAATAAGCCTCCTCCGGTGTACTCATGCCAAGAACCTTGTGAAGACAACGGTTATGCACATACACTGCTGTATTGCATGCCTCAACCCACAAGTGAAGGGGTAGGCCCTGATCATGCAACATCGCCTGTGCAGCACCCACGATCGTTCTGTTCTTCCGCTCAGCCACCCCATTCTGCTGTGGGTTATGGGGTGCGATGAGCTCTCTCCGAATCCCTTCTGCGCTGCAGAACTCCTTGAATTAAGCCGAGATGAATTCACCACCATTATCACTCCTTAGAGCAATCACCTTCTTCCCCAACTCCTTCTCGACCAGTGCTTTAAACTCACAGAACTTCGCGAATGTATCGCTCTTCTTCTGCATGAAGAAGATCCAGCACTTTCGAGAGAAATCATCGACAAAGATCACATAATACTTGTGCTTTGCTGTCGAAGCAACTGAGAAAGGACCACACACGTCTGTGTGAACTCTCTCAAGGATCATCGTGGCGCGACTATCCTTCTCGTGAAAGGTGGCTTTCACATACTTCCCTAAAGTACACCCCTTGCACTGATCTGACTGCGCAAGAGTGCCCTTAGGAAGCACAGTAGAAATCTGCTGCAGAATCTTCAAAGCTCCATGGTGAAGGTGGCCCAATCTCCTGTGCCACAGTTCGCCCTCATCATCCCGGCTCACCACTTCTCCCGCCTTGCATGCCATAGCTGCGCAACCATCTACCTGCAACTGATAAAGGTTCTTGGTTGGAACCCCTATCTTCCGGGTCTCTCCAGTAGTCTTACTGCGCAGGAAGGCTTTTCCTTCGCTGAAGACCACATCATACCCCTTATCCTCCAACATCGCCATAGAGATCAAGTTCTTCTTCAATCCAGGTACATGCATGACATCCTTCAATACAAAGGGTTTACCAGAATCCCTCTGAAAGGATATGGTACTGATACCAGTCGCACTGTATCTACCATCATCGCCCATCTCGATGTGCACACCCAGATCTTTGTCCTCCAGATCTGAGAACAAATCCCGATCTCCCGTCATATGAAATGACGCACCGCTATCCAAGAACCACACCGATCCCATCACACTTGAGACCAAGCATGCGATCGGTGAAAAGTCAAGCTCGAACTGTGAAGCCAAAGCCTCTCCATCTGCAGATCTTCCCGCTTGCTTGTTTTTCTTCTTCTTTGGACAATTGGTAGCATAATGTCCGTGATCATGGCAGTGAAAACACTTCACTTTCGCCATATCCTGCTTCTTGCCCTTTGCACCGGAATGAGAGGTTTTCTTACCCTTCCCCTTCTTTGCTTTGGCAACCAAAGCGCAGTTTTCTTCATTAGCTCCCTTTGATGAAGATCCATCTCGAGTAGTCCTCCTTATCTCCTCCTGCATGAGATCCGCCCAAAGGCGCTCCCATCCCGGCAGCTTCTCCCGACCATTGACACTATCTTGATATGAGTGCCAAGCCTTCGGAAGACCAAGGAGAGCCAGGTCGACCATGTCCTCGTCTTCGACAGTCACCCCCACACTTCCCGGCTCATCTCTGCATTGAGTGAACTTCGTGAGGTATTTGGCGATACTGTCGCCCTTCTCCATCTTGATGTTCCTGAGCTTATCTTTGAGCGCCAGCTTCCTTTGGTCGCTCTTACTCTGGAATAGATCCGTCAAAGCTTTTCACATTAAATATGGAGTAGCCTTTCCATGCAGGCTGGATACAATATGATCCTTGACGCCCTCCAACAGGATCCTTCGACACTTCGCCATCTTCTTTTGCCATGCATCGACTTCGGCTGCATCAGTGGGCTTTTGGACATCCGTATCTATGAACTCCTTCAGACCATTATCTTCTAATACTGCCTCCATGCGATCCTTCCATGCAACATAATTCGAACTGCCTTCAAGAGCATATTCGAGTCGCAAACCGTTGAAAGACATTTTCAACAACGGCACCAAGAAAACAAAACTGCTGCAAAATTCGAATTCCACCTCAAAGCTCAACCGCTCTAGATATGTGAGAACAAATTATTTCTAGCACAGAGATTGACTGCAAGGGGCGTTTAGCAGACCTTTCACTTTCCGAAGAAAGATGAATCCGGAGGCTACCTGGCCCGCATGCAGACTCTGTCTACCGAAATAAGTTTGTAATCACTGTGATGATCAATCTCTGCTTCAATAGCTCCGATACCATGTAGAAATTTTTTGAATAATGATTAATTATCCACCGAGACTATCCTGATCACATACAATTCGAATTTATATGCAACACATAATCTCTTCCACTCAGATCATCAAACATGCGGAAATAAAATCAAGTGATAACACATCAAATCATCATACACATTAACACAATATGTATGGGGAAAGCTTATAGCTGAAAACCCCGCAGCTATTGTGTATATTATAATGGAGAAATCATGTAACAAACTCAGTACAATACTCCTCACAAGTACTCAGTGCTTTCTCATAAAGTTACACACAAACTAGCTTTGTTTTGAACAAGTCACAGGTTCAAAACTCACCACTAATTGCCTTGCCTCTATTGCGCAATCATGGCCTGTCTAAATAGAGATCCAAGGTTCGAATCTCCTTGGCTTGACAGCGCAATCATCATGGGAAATTCCTCCAAGTGTGGTGCAAATCTCATGCACAACTGATGTCGCCACTGATAGCTAACTCCACCCTTTCATCTACCTCTTTGGTCTCCTTTGAGCTGATCATGCCTTTTGGTAGTGAAGTGTGTTCTTAAGTAGAATAATGAGTTAATAATTAATGAATTAAATAATATTTAATTCACTCCACTCATAACTAATTGATTAGCTAGTTAAACTAATCTCAACCAGTTCAACTAAAATAAACAGAACACAACTCCACTAGCTATCTCATTAACTCCACCAAACTTCTGCCACTGAAGTCCTAACTAAAGTCAACCATGCATGATGCCATCAAACCCTAGGAATAGCGTAATTCCTCTGTCATATGCATGAGCCACTTCCAAGGCTCGAACTGAAGAGCTCCAAGAGAGTAAACTGAAGTTTATATTCTAAATATTATTAAGGGTAAATAATATTTGACTTCCCTATTTTAAGGAGAGGCAGTCTAAAAATAGACTTCGACCTATAGGTCCAAAAAATAGAGTCCAATCTATTTTTATGACCAATTCTCCAAGAATCTCATACTGCAATCCCCGGACCATGCTCCATATGTCTAAAAATAGATTTTGCGCCAGAATTTGCCTGTGGGCCCACTTAGTGAAGGCGACTCCATTTCACTAAGATCCATCATCTTGCTGCATTTTCAACATGATTTTCTAAATTAATTAGGAATAAAATAGCAATTGTTTTCTCCCTGCGAGGAGATTAAGCCAAATAGATTAGATCATGAGGATAGGGTAGCATTTGTTTGTCAAAGTGGTTCAAACAGAAAGCTAATAAAAGACTAGAAGAACCGCTTTCAGGTGTATATACATATATGCATCAATAGGTGTGAGAAGGGAGTGTGGAATAGGTGCAAGAGAAGAGTGAGAGAGGAGTGAACATAGAGCAAAGGAAATGTAAAATCCATCCATCCAAGGGCTTGGCTCTGTGTAATTTCATTTCTAATTTAATCCCAAGCAGTTTGTATTTTAATTTTGTTATCTGGTTTAAAATTTCTATTGTTTTATTTCTTTGTTGAATATCTCATTAATCGCTTAGTAGAAGTCTAATCGGATGTGCAAGTAGCAGCGAGGATCGTTAGATCTAGCACAAATCAATGGTGGGGATCATAACGCAACCCAGTGAAGACTTCGCACATCGCAAGTTTTAGTATTTGTGGCTAAGACTTCGCAAGATAAGTTATTTAACTTGCAATGTGAAGTAGATCGAAAAATACACAGTGTGGACCGCCGGATCCAACAAAGACCAACAGTGGAGATCAAATTGCACTGGGAGCGATTTCACAAATCGTAAATTTTAGAGTTTAGTGTTAAGGCCGTCGCATGGTAAATTGTTTTGTATGCGATGCGATTTGATCATAGATCATATGGGATAAGGGTTAACCACTAAGTTACATATTAAAGTATGCAAAGTGCAAAAACGTGAAATCGCGAAATCGCAAGTTTATTAAATTGTTAAAAGTGCGAAGTTGTGGGGAAAGTAAATAATATAAGTTGCGAAGTGCAATTAGCTTATGATTGGTTTATACTATTTTGGGACCCTCTAGAAAGATGTTTCACGCATATTCTAATTATATTGGAGCTTGTCTGCATCATTTGGTATCAGATCAGAAGTTGAGCTCGGTTCTCGAAGGTTGGAGAAAATATGCCACCTAGGAGAGGCGCTGGAATAGATCGGGTAAGGCCGGAAGCTAAGCAATTTTTCTAGGTGAGATTATACATATTCTTAAAAGAATGGAGACTGTAGATACTTCTTAGAGGAGAGCACCTGATGAATGATATTTCAACGCAACAGAGGAAACTTCTAAGGAAGAAGAAGTAGTAGAAGACGAGGGAGCTAAAGTTTTCAAGATATTAGCAAATGTTAGTGGGAAACCGAGAATGGAGGTTCCTTCATATGAGGGGAACGTTAATGTGGAAGATTTTATGGATTGGATCAATTTAATGGCTAATTATTTTGATTTGGAAGAGATTGAAGATAAGAAGAAGGTAAAGTATGCAGCTACCAAGTTGAAGGGCCATGCATCTATCTAGTGGGATGAACTATAGACATCCAAAGTTAGAAAATGAAATCCTAAGATCAAGCAGTGGGATAAAATGATAAGGAATTTGAAGAATAATTTTATGCCAAAGGAATATCAATTGAATCTTTTCAAGCAGTTGCAGAATTTGAGGCAGAAAGGAATGACTAACAAGGAGTATACAGAGGATTTTTACAAGCTGAGCATTAGAGTAGGACATCCTAGAGATGATAAGGAGAAAGTAGCCAGATACATCAATGGTTTAAGGTATGACATATAGGATGAAATCAGTTTGTTGAGTCTGATTATAACTAAGGATGCCTACCAAGAAGCTTTGAAGTTAGAGGAGAAAATGTTGAGGAAGAAAAGTCAGAGGAATAGTGGTAAAAGTCTAGTAAGAGGAAGAGGAAAGTTCAGATCAAGAATTCAGCACTCTTAGAATGAAAGAGGAGGTTCGATTAGCAGACTGCCACAGAGAGAAGACTTTGGTAGAGGGTTATTTTCACCCAGAGGCAAAGGTCGAGGAAGAGAAATTCGGTGCTACACATGTGGAGAATGGGGACATGGATCATGGGATTGTCCTCATAAAAAACCAGCAAATCAGCGGAATGTGAATGTATCTGAAGCAAAGGAATAAAATCTTTAGGTCACGGGAAAATAATAACCACCTGAGGCATGAGAGTATTTATTGCTCAAAATACTATTTCTTAAGGCATAGAAGGAAGAAAATGAGCCAACGTAGAGGAAGAGTCTATTTAGGGTTGTATGCAAGTGTAAAGAAAAATGTTGAAAAGTTGTGATTGACAGTGGAAGCACTGATAATCTTGTTTCCATGGAGATGGTTGAGAAATTGGGATTGAGTAAGATTGTACATCCTACTCCTTACAGAGTGTTGTGGCTACAAAAGGGAAATCAGATTTTGGTAATATAACAGTGCAAAGTAGAGATACATATCGGTAAATATAAGGATGTTATATTGTGTGATGTGATTCCAATGGATGTGTGCTATGTATTACTGGGAATACCTTGGAAATTTTATATAAAATACATTCATGATGGAAAAAGGAATACCTAGACCATAGAGAAGGATGGAAAGAATCACACATTTCTACCTTTGAAGGATGAAGCAGATAAATGAATAGCTGAGAATAATGCTATGTTGATTAGTGGAAAGGATTTTCTACAAGAAGTCAAAAAGGAGAAATAAATGAATTTTGTTGTTGTGGGTAAACCCAAGGTAATTTTGACTTCTACAAATTTAGACAATCTACCTGTGGAAATTAAAAATATGTTAGATGATTATGTTGATATAGTTGTTGATGAATTACCAAGTAAATTGCTACCAATAATAAGCATCAGTCATCACATAGATTTAATACCTGGTGCAAGTTTACCAAATAAAGTAGCATATATAATGACCCCTCGGGAGAATGAAGAAGTTGAAAGACAGGTACGGGAGCTGTTAGATAAAGGACTAATCAAAGAAAGTATCAGTCCATGTGCAGTACCAGCCATGCTTAGTCCAAATAAAGGAGGTGAGTGGTGCATGTGTACTGATTTCAGACCCATAAACAAGATCACTCAGGTATAGATTTCCATTGCCACACATAGATGATTTGATGGATTGTTTAATTGGGTCAAAGTATTTTACTAAAATAGATCTAAAGAGTGGATACCATAAAATAAGGATTAGAGAAGGAGATGAATGGAAGACTTCTTTTAAGACAAACAGTAGATTGTATGAGTGGTTAGTGATGCCTTTTGGGCTCACTAATGCATCAAGCACATTTATGAGACTAATGAAAAACGTTTTGAAAGAGTATGCAGGAAATTTTGTGATAGTCTATCTTGATGACATTCTGATTTTCAGTCAGAGTAAGGAGGAGAATTTGGAGCATATCAAGCTGGTGTTAAGTACTTTGCAAAAGGAGAAGTTTCTCATAAATTTGAAGAAGTGTAGTTTCATGAAGAAGGAGCTCATTCACTTGGGATTTATAGTCTCTGAAGAAGGCTTGAAGATGGACCCAGAAAAGATTCAGGTAATACTGGATTGGCCAACTCTGAGAAGTGTATTTAAGGAGTTTTCATGGTCTTGCAAGTTTTTACACAAAGTTTATAAGACATTTTAGTTAGATCCGTGCACCAAAAATTGAAACAATAAAGGAGATAAACCAACCATTTAAATGGACAGAAGCAACAGATCGGAATTTCAAGTTGTTGAAAAATAAGATCACTGCTTGAGTCAAGAGCAGCGACCGATAGCTTATTTCAGTGAAAATTTAAATGAGGCCAAGAAGAAGTATTCATCCTATGATAAGGAGTTCTATGCTATTGTGCGGGCTTTGAAGAAATGGAGGCATTATTTGTTGCCCAAAGAATTTTTATTGTATTCAGATAACCATGCATTGCAGTTCATAAATAATTAGCCAAATTTGAACCAAAAGCATGCAAAGTGGGTGGATTTTTTGCAGAGTTTTACCTTTGTAATCAAACACACAAGTGGTATGTCAAACAAAGTTGTTGATTCTTTAAGCAGAGTAAATTTGGTTCTGCAGGAATTGAAGATTGGCGTTTTTCGGTTTGAAGAGATGATTGACATGTATGAGGAAGACACAGATTTCAAAGAAATATATGCAGTTGCTAATAATCCAATGATTCATAATAGAAGCCAGTGGTTATATTATTTGATTCAAGGAGGATTGGTGTTCAAGAATAATAAACTGTGTATACCTAAGTGTTCCATGAGGGAAAATATGATTAAGGAAAAACACAGTGGAGGACTATCTAGACACTTTGGACAAGATAAAACATTTTTTCAAGTAAGTGGTTTTTATTATTAGCCAAAAATGCAAACTGATATCAAAAATTTTGTTGAGAAGTGCAGGATTTGTCAACATGCCAAAGGAAGAAGCCAAAACACTGGGTTATATCAGCCATTGCCAATACCTAATAGACCTTGGGATGTTGTCAACATGGATTTTGTTTTAGGTTTGCCAAAGACTCAAAGAGGAAATGATTCTATCTATGTTGTCATAGATATGATTTCTAAAATGGCTCATTTTATTGCTTGTAAAAAAACTAGTGATGCAACTCACATCACTAATTTTTTTTTCTCTGAAGTTATAAGATTGCATGGACTTCCTGTGAGCATTGTTTCAGACAAGGATACAAAGTTTGTAGGACACTTTTGGAGGAATCTATGGAAGAAGCTAGGTACAAACGTCAGTTTCATTTCAGCCTATTGTCCTCAAATGAATGGACAAACTGAAGTGGTTAACAGGAGCTTGGGGAACATATTAAGGAGTTTGGCTTACAAAAATCCAAAGCAATGGGACTTAGCACTTGCTCAAGCTGAATTTTCCTATAATGATACTCCTAATCAGAGTACTGGAATAAGTCCATTTCATATTGTTTTTGGGATGCATCCAATAGGGTTGTATGAACTTAGATATTTGAGAAAACAAGAAACAAGGAGTACAAACGCTGAATAATTTGTAGAATAGATACAAAAGTTGTAGGAAGATGTCAAGCAGAGCTTATAGAAAAACACCCAAAAGTATAAAAAAAGAGTTTATATGAAGATGAATGGAAGGGAGTTTCAAGTAGACGATTTAGTCATGGTTTATCTAATGAAGGAAAGGTTTCCAGTCGGGACTTATAACAAACTAAAAATGAAAAAGATAGGGCCATGTAGAATTTTGAGGAAGTTTTCCTCAAATGCACATGAGATTGAATTACCAGCAGGAATTGGGATATCACCCATATTTAATATTCCAGATTTGTTCCCATACAAAGGAACAAAGAAAGAACTACAAGAATAATTTACAGAAGAGGAGGACCAAACTTTGAAATGGAAGAAACAGATACCAAATACAACAAAGAAAGAAGTGGAAGCCATTCTAGAGAAAAGAGTAGCAAATAAGACTAGAGGAAAAACCTATTATCAGTATCTAGTAAAATGGAAAGGAAACCCAGTGGAAGATTCCAGTTGGATGATAGCAAAAAAGTTACAGAATTTTAATGTAGATTCTAAAACATTTATGGATCAATATTTTCTTCCCTGGGAGTCTGATGCGGGAGCATCTGGATTTATCCAACAATGTGATTGTGTGTTCACATGTTATGGCCAGCAAGACGTGGAGAAACATTTATTATTAATATTTTATTTAGTTTTAAATGGGAGGATTTAATCTGTTTTGATTTGCTAAATTAATTAGGAATAAAATAGCAATTGGTTTCTCCCTACAAGGATATTAAGCCAAATATATTAGACCATGAGGATAGGGTAGCATTTGTTTGTTAGAGTGGTTCAAACAGAAAGCTAATAAAAGACGAGAAGAATTTCTTTCAGGTATATATATATATATATAGGTGTGAGAAGGGAGAGTGGAATAGGAGCGAGAGAAGAGTGATAGAGGAGTGAACAAAGAGCAAAGGAAATGTGAAATCCAACCATCCAAGGGCTTGGCTCTGTGTAATTTCATTTCTGATTTAATTCCAAGTGGTTTGTATTTTAATTTGGCTATCTGGTTGAAACTATCCATTTTTTTTATTTCTCTGTTGAGTATCGCATTAATCGCACAGTAGAAGGCCAATCGAATGTGCAAGAAACAACAAGGATCATTAGATCTGGCACAGATCAACGATGGGGATCATATCGCAACCCAGTGAAGACTTCACACATCGCAGGTTTTAGTATTTGTGATTAAGACATAGAAAGGTAAGTTATTTAACTTGCGATGCGAAGTAGGTCGACAAATACACAGTGTGGACCATCGGATCCAACAAAGAACAACGGCGAAGATCGAATCACACCGGGAGCGATTTCACAAATCGCAAATTTTAGAGTTTAGTGTCAATCCCATCACATGGTAAGTTGTTTTATATGCGATGCGATGTGATCGCAGATTTCATGGGATAAGGGTTAACCACTAAGTTAAGTATCAAATTATGCAAAGTGTGAAATCGTGAAATCACAAGTTTATTAAATTATTAAAAGTGCGAAGTTATGGGGAAGGTAAATCATATAATTTGCGAAGTGTGATTCACTTTTGATTGGTTTATACTGTTGTGGGACCCTCCAGAAAGATGTTTTGTGCTTATTTTGATTATATTGCAGCTTGTCTACATTAGAAAGAGTCTGGATCTTCATGTACCTTACCATAGAAATGAGGAAGAGCTATTGGTGGTATATTTTTCATTTGCACAGTTACATTTGGATCCACAATTGGGAATAAAAAGTGGATTGTTCCTAATGTACCTGATTTTCATCGATTCCTTATGCATGGTCTTCATGATCTACCATTGTTTTTCCTCCAAGAGAATAGCTCTCAACAAGTTGGGAAGGTTGACTATGGGTTCTGATAGTCTCCTTCTTTCCCTTTATGGGTTGTGTCACACCTAGACTACTGCTGCCAGAGCCAAGTAGATTGTTCCTGCGTGATGAGTTTGGATTTGTTTGGAATTTTTGCCTGCAAAAGAAGGCCCAATATGATATTTTTTTTCAAATTTATCAGTATATCCTCAGCCTTTAGTGGGCTTCGGACCCTTACCTCTTTTAGGCATTCATTTCAAAAAATGACAAAAAAAAATTCCAATAAAAGCTGCAAATTCGAAAATAACTCAGCACCTACAAATTCCTTCAAACAATCGAAGCACACTACAGAAAAAATAACAACAGACTTACCCCTATTGCAGAAAAACAGAAAATTCTTACCAATTCAAATCGCCTTCCCGGCAAAGGCACCAAAATGTTGGGTGCAGAAATTGCACTTAAGAAAACTCCTCAACACTTAATTCTCAACCCGGGGGTTTCATAAACTTAGAGACGAAGAATAGGAAATTCCAGAAGTGGTATGAACTTTTCCTATTCATATTCCTACTTCTTAATTGAAATATTGCAGAATTAAATAGAAGACAATTTCAAAGGAAATTGACACCAAAGCAATTCTAGTGCTGGAATGTAAAAGAATGGATTTGCGAGGAAATCAAGTAAAGGAACTTTCACACAACTGAAAGAAATTTTAAATGCTGAAATGAACTCTATGTTTATCTTCGGTATAGATGGATGATAACTATACAAGTGGGCCCTTGCAAAGATCCGCTTTCCAAATTATTTTCCTTCTACACTAAGCAACCATTCTTGTACTCTTGCAATCTGCTTGCACTAGTGTAGTTATAAAACTTATGTGAAAAAGTATATTATATCTTCTTTACTGAAGAGTTATGTCTTTTTGTAGGTGCTGTAAGCCTTAAGGCTTAGAGCACTCTGTTCCCGTGACAAGACACCATCTCTTGCACAGGGACAAAGCTTCCTTCAACAAAGTTTCCAATTAATTTCAAAAGAATTAAAAGACGTGCTAAAAATAATTGCAATTGTAGGTTGAATTCTGAGATAAATTACACACAGAAAAAGGAATGCTTTAAATGACTGATATGAAATGAAAATAAACTTCACAAGGCAGAAAAAATTCTTACAATCAAATTAATTTTCATGCAATCGAACTATCTTTCGACAATTCACTTATAATATTACAGATTACTTCTGATCCTTTCTCTTAAGTCGTGAGATGCAAGTATAAAGTGCGATGTTTAAAATGACATCCTTTCTTACACATAGTCATTCTTAGAACCTTTAGAAGTTTGAATTTTAATGTTAAGAATCGTTACTTGAATTAATAGTGCTTTACTTGCAGGAATAAATGAAATTGTAAGCAGGAAAAAGTATGAAACAATTGATATGAAATAAATGAGTAAACTAGAGTGCAGAATCATACATGCACTGGTGCAGGAAGAATCTTCCTGCACGATTCGTGCGGAAGCAAACTAAGGAGGAAATTGCAGGAAAGAAATTAACATAATTCAAACTTCTACACATATGGAATGAATTTAACTCAGAACTCAGAAATAAAAATAATAATGATTCAAACAACGCATTTGCAAATAAATAAATAAATAAACACACGAACATTTTAAATGATGAAAGCACAAGGAGAAACGAGTTGGGTTGGCTGGGCCCTAACCAACTAGCTCATTTCCCATTTTGGAAACAAAATGATTCAACACTTAATCAACGAATAAATAAGATTCAAAGACATCGTGAATAAATCATGGCGTGGTTCCTTGTATTAACTTCAATCAACAAAAATCCATTATTATGCGATTCCAACCCAGAACGAGGGCAGTACAAAATTACAAAGTAAACAAAATTACAATCTCTTGATATCGCTAACTTGGCTCTACCTAAGATCTATATTATATACATTCTTTCAGCCTATAACCCTAATCTGTTAATTACAAATCCATTTCCAATTCGAGCATTTCGGTTTAACGCACTAACAAACAACATTACAAAACCGGCTAATGGTTATAACAAGGGACGCGCTTTGCTGGCCGTAGACCATATCTTTGGCAAGTATCCCTGACTATACTCTACCTATATCCATCTTCAGATAATCTGCTCCCAAACTAGGAGACATGGATCAAAATGCCTGTGTGGAATGATCGAACTGTTGTGGAGATCATGGAGCAATATTTGTTGGCGGTGCAGGAATCTTCCTGCACTAGATCACGCTACATAATAATTAACACTTAGTTTTTCAATTAATTTTAGGAAAGTAATCATAAGTTACAATAAGTACTTAAAAGCATGAAATCTATGTAAAATAATTAATGAAGAACCTAATAACCCTTAATTATGAAATACGAAGTATATGTAGGAATAGACAATTATCTTGGACTAGTGCAGAAATGACAAGGTTTATAGAGATGAAACAGAGGTTAATGGTTATAGGAAGAGGGTAAAAATAGGGAATTTTGGCACACCAACAGAAATAGAATTGAAAAAAGTTTGTGTTAATATTCCCATGTTGCAATATAAAAATTATGTACATATTTATGCAAAAACTATAAGGTAATTATGCATTAAAAATCGAAAATAAAATGAAAATATCCACCCACAGTTCACATTGTAGGTCAACTATTTGAAGTAATGAAAACAAAATCTTTGATGGAAAAGTGTATCGATATTGGAAACCATGTAGTTATTGTTTTCATTATTAATTAAATATATTCATATACAGAACTCCCCAATTGACCTAGGGACTGCAATAAGCATCATGATTGTTATCACCATGGAAATTTTACAATTATAAAATCCTCAACCTACACCTATAGTGATTGAACTTGTTGATATATCTTGAATTAAGTCTACTGGTGTCTTGGACAATTTTATTGAGACTTTAGATTCATGTGAATATCCTGTCGATTTCGTAGTTGTCCAATCAAAGACCATTATGCATGGACACCCTTTGACTCTTGGGAGGCATTAATTAGCTACAACCAATTCTTTCATTAGTTGTATATATAGAGAAATAATTGTATCTAATGGGGCCTCCATAAATAAATTCATTTTATAACCACCAACAAAACTTGTAGTAGAAGATCTTGTGTGGGTAGAAGTACCCTACGAGACTGGAGGAGATGCACAACCAATTTTTAATATTGAACAATCAAGGGAATTTAAAGAGAAAACAAAAGAAAAAATATTTAGTCAATTCCTTTCTACTGCAATTTTTTTTAAGTACCCTAAGTTTTATCCTATATATGACTATACTTTTAGATGATTTCAAGAACATCAGTGAATTGAAAAATTCATTCTCTTATGTTAGCTATTAAATAAATATTATATTTCAATAGTGTTCATGTTGAAATCAATCCTAGAAAGTTCCTGCACATCAATCCTAATATTCATCAAAATCAACAAAAATAGATAATCCATGTACTAAAACAATACGATGTTTCTTTCACATGGTATTATCAATACATGCATGACATCAACCCTAAAAACTAACTACACCATATTTATCCTCAAGAAAATGCTAGATACATTAGGTAGCCACAACACCACGTGAATCCTTCTTTGAAATATATTGTGAAGGAAAAAATGAAAAAAGCTACTGAATTCCAACTAGGACAAAGCATATTTATGCTTTTGTAGAACCTTAGTTAGTCATTTAATCTGGTTTTTTTAGCTATTGATTGATATTCAAGGTTTTTCTGAGGTAATATCTATGGTTTATTATTATTTAGAATAGGAATCATGTTCTATTAGTAATATGTATTTGGTGGTGAGAGAATCATGGACTTTAGGGTCCATTATGTGGGTGAGAATATGAGGTGGCGGCTATAAAGTCACTAACTTTTTTGTCCTCAATTTGTCTCTAAAGGAAATATATTGGTATATAGTAAGTAGTTGATAAGAAATTACCTCCTTTTCACTTCCTCTTCATCTTCCATAAATTGATTTTCAAGATAAATGTTAGGCTTATCGAGAGGATATAGGGTAATTTGTTTAGTGGAGGTCCTGTGAGACATTGTCATGTTACCAGATATGCATATGATGTATGCATCCACAATAACAATCCATGGCCTTCCAAATATTAAAAAATAGATCCTCAAAGAGGTATTAGGTTAAAGAAACATGAAGTCATCAGGATACCCCCATGAATCAACAAATATTACTACATCGTATAAGATTCCTACTAGTTTAATGATAGATCGATCAACAAGATGTAAGACTATGGTGGATTGCCTAAGACTCAAAATTTCTAGGCTTCCATTGTCTCACAAGTTATTACATTAATAGCAACACCAAGGTCAATCAATGTATTTAGAAGAACTATGTGGTTAATTTTATCATTTCCTACATGGTTGTTGGGATCCAAATATTTTGTAGTAAGGAGTCCCCTCATCATAAGGCATGACAATTTTCCCATTGCATGTATGATATGAAGGCATTTCTTTCTTCTACCAGATGTCTTTACGCATAATTCTCTTAATTATTTTAAGTAAATAGGAATGTGTTTTATTTATTGTAGTAATATTAAAACACACATTCTTTAGTTCACCTAATAAATCAAATTCAAGCTTGGTGGTAGGTTTCTCTAGATCCAATATTTCGAGGTGAGGAACCTAGAGTTCTAGGAAAGCTTTATTTTTCCTTGAGGTCTTAGGAGATTGGATTTTTTTGTTTATTCATTTGGAACTTCCTCATTACGGTCTTAAATTTACACAAGAGGAGTAATTTTATTCATGGTATTATGTAATCTAAGGTGGATGTTGTGACAATCGAGGGAAGAGATGGAGTAATAGGGGTAGGTGGTAATCCTAGTGGATTGCACTAGTTGAGACAAATTACCATTATTTAGGTTAGGAATGGTTTCTACAATAATTTTAGTTGAAGGAGGAGCATATGTGAATGGTTGCATTGGTGGAGAAGGAAGAAGTGGAATAGGTGGTCACAATAAGGTTTGTTGAGGACCTCTCAAGGATGGATTTCTACACTTATGGCCAAGGCTTCTTAGGTTGGTAAATCCATCAAATTTTGAGTAGGAAAGCACCATTTTTGAAACGAATATAGAATTGAAGGGTTAGTATAATATGAATAATAATATTTTGATTGGTATTAAATCATACCTTGAAGCTTTGGATGCCATGGATGCTTGTAAGAGACAAAACACAGTTTCTCTAATTCCTCAACTTCCTAATAGAAAACCTTTAATCTAGGAAGGTATGGACACTTTCTTGTAGGATCTGCATCTTGCACAAACCACAATGTGATCTAATGGGAATTCCTTCCATGGGTGTTATCTTTAACAATTTGGACAAAATATTTCCAAATCTTGATTTATTTGTCACTTCTTCTTGTTCATATGTAACATGTCCAATTTGGAACTCAATGAATTGTGTATATATATTTTCAAATATTCTAACAAAATTCCAATCTCAGCTTTCATAATCCCACTGCCAACAGTCTTTCCAACTCTTTTTAATGTATATTGTTTCCTTCCCAATCTTAAGTACCTCTATAATATCTTTAACATAACTCAAAAATGTCACTGTAAGTATGTTGGGAGACATCTCCTCAACCCCTAAAGATTAAAATCTCGTATTACTCACACGTAGTGTGCAGGGGAAACGCCTTCATGTCTTTCCTTTTGTGATTTGTAGTTACATCTTTTAATGTAGACATGAAGGCTACCATATTTATTTTGTGTCATCCTAAAGACTTCATCCCTCCTTTATTTTTCATTAAAATCATATTGGTATTTATCTAATAATTTATGTTTAATTTGTGCCCAAGTCCACATGTTTCTATTTTCAAGGCTCATGAACCATTATAGTGCAATTTTTTTTTTTACTATAGAAGGGAAAAGCCTCAATTTTTTTGCATTTGTCACACAGTCATGTTGGGAAAAATACTGAGAGGGGGGGTGAATTAGTATTTAGGGCAAACTAAAACTTTTTACTTTTTCATGCTCTAAAACCCATACGCTACTTTGCTGAAGCCAACTAGCGTATACACGCGGATATCCTTCATAGAACTTGCGTATACACAGAGATCTAAATATGCCATTAGCTCTTCAGATAAATCATTCCATCATTCATTCATTAGATGTTCTATAAACAGTAAACATGTGCAGTAAGAATAGAATAAACCATCACACATAAGCATCACACATGAACACCAGGATTTTTAGGTGGAAACCCAAGACGGGAGAAAACCACCGCTGCAGTTGCTAAGCCTTCAATATTTTATTATAGAGAAAACATCTTACAACATATGTGTTGGTGCAACCTCTACCAGCACGCAGGCACCCACCTGCGCTCGTTTACCAGCCTCTCCTGGAAGGGAGCTACAACCCCCTGACTCGTTTACCAGCCTCTCCTGGAAGGGAGCTCCAACCCCCTGACTCGTTTACCAGCCTCTCCTGGAAGGGAGCTACGACCCCCCGATCTCGTTTACCAGCCTCACCTGGAAGGGAGCTACAACCCCCTGACTGAAGGCTACAACCTTCAGCACCACCTTGGACCACGTTTCATCAATTTTCACACTGGATCCAACAACTTCAATAGAACAACACTTGCAGGCCACGTTTCATCATATTTTCGGACTGGACCCTCTCCATACATTTAAGCACAGTCAAACAACAACAACAGATAGCTAAAACACTGCTTATCGGATCGGACACATTTTCATACCCCTTGCTTCAGCAAACCCTAGTTTGCATGCGCGCTTTTACTTCACTGATGTCGCGTATATACGCGCTTCCGTCCACACAAACCAGCGTATACCACAGTGTATATTTTATTGCGCATACGCACTTTTCTTCGAGCGAGCGGGTGGCCTTGTACGTGCTTCCTCCGCGGAAAAGTAGCGTATAGATCTTCAATCATTACAGAGCAGCATACTTCTTCAGATCAGATATTCAGTTCAGATTTACCCTTTTACTTCAGACAGATGTTCGCCTAGATGTTCGCCTCATCACAGATCTAATCACTCCATAAACGGATCTAGCAAATACAAGAGCAATTCAGATCTAGATCTCCTTCTTCATCATTGGTGCATCATACATTCAGATTTATCATTCAAGTGTAACCCTTTCCATTCAGATATACTTCAGAGAGAAGTATTCATTCAAGCTCAGACATCTTGCTCCCACTCACGTCATTTGCACAATGAATTTCTTCTCCTTATATAGATTTTCCTTTTTCAATACCATGAGCAAAGCCATTACATCCCAGGTGGTATTCTCGGAGCGGGGTCAATTAAGTAGAATCATTACCCAATACAATGAGTCGTCGCGGTAGTTACCACACAAGTTTTGCACTTTTTGAGCGCTTTTGCCCATACGCGACTTGGAACGTTATTTTCCGCGTGCATACGCGACTTCCCCTAGGCCAATCCGCGTATGCCTAGAGACATACTCTTTTTCATCATAGAATTAGCACATGCTGAATTCCTTTCTCCATTGCCTTCTGTACACACAAGTCCATCAGGTCAAGTATTACTTCATCAGGCGGTTTTCCATCAAGGACAACACATGTCAACAGTCGCATGTCTTCATCTTCATTCAGTGGGTTGCCATCAAGGACAACACTCTGCATCATATTTCCAACAAGTCATAGCTTCTACAGAGAAGATCACATTCAAAGAAGAAGGTGTTATGATTCTCTTTTGATAAGCCATGGAAGTTAGGAAAGCATAAGAGTGGAATGTTCTTCCTATTGGTCTCTTCATTTGACTCCAAAATAGGGAATCATAAGGTGGATGCTTCCACATTGACAGTCTCGTGTTCCATATTTTCTTATGAAATTTCTTGCTATTCTGCAAGTGCTTTGGGATAGTCTAGGAAAATCAATTATTAAAAGTGGGATTTCTTGTTTATTGGACCTTCAAGTAACATGATTTTTGTTGGGGTGGAAGATGAAGCATGTACAATTTCATATCTTTGAACAAAGATTTCATGTTTCTTCTTGGAAAGGGAGATTGGTGTAGGAGTTAAATAGTTCAGCTGATTGTTTTCCTTATCCTCTTAGGAATGTATTGCACTATTAATATTATGGGGGGTTTTGTTTGAACTAATTAATCTACCTTGCTAGTCTCTAGGATTTTTCATGGAAAATTTAAAAATACATCCTTTCTAAAACAAATTGTTGAAAAAAAAGACTTGAATGAAACATATCACATTGATAATTTAAATCATATCTATTGACTAAATTAAACAAAAATTGCACTATTGAGAGCTCCCCAACAATGACACAAAAAATGACAAGCTCTTCAATTACCTCTTAATTATTTTTCAAATAAATGAGGAAAAGTGCATTTAAATATCAATCTGGAATTCGTAAAAAACTTGAAAACTATTGTGCAATATATATATATATATATATATATATATATATATATATATATATATATATATATATATATATATATATATATATATATATATATATATATATATATATATATATATATATATATATATATATATATATATATATATATATATATATATATTCATTCTAGTACAATATTTTTAGGTGTCAATGAGGCTATAGTATGCTAGATATGTTTTAGAGCAAGATATTAATGTCCTTTACAAGTCATAACGAAAGCAAAAAAAACTTGCAAGAAATTAGAGGTCACACTTGCACAATTTAAATAGCACACTTCTACCTAATGGGCCTAGAAAGCTTAACATTGTAACCCCCAACACAGGTATAAGAATCCACACGTGCTAAAATAAAATCACACAAGTAAAAATAATCACATAGGTAGTAACATGGTAGCCTTTCTCAAGGTTTGTGGTGATCTTGATCCCTGGAACAAATATGCATATGAAATGGTAAATTTTTTATAAATTGCAGTATGCAGAGTCCAACCCAATTATATATCACAAATATAACAATGTAAATATGGAAAATGGAATAGTGAAAGACAATCTTCATAAAACATAGTGAACTAACTATTTATATTTATGAGTTGGAACACTAGAAGGAAACATAACTACTTATTAGATAAATTAATAGCATAGAGGAAAAATGTTATTTATCTTAATTAGTGTGTTTTAGTACCATAAAAGAACTAATTAACTTATCATATTATTGAGTTTCATCAAAAAAAGGTATTTTATTATATTAACGAATCGCAGAGAAACAAATTTAGTTACCAAATTAATGAGTTGCATCAATATAAAGAAACTAAGTTGGAAAGATCTAAATAAAACAAAAACTAACATATATGGTTATATGAAGTACTTGACTAAGGAGGTAATATTAACTCCTTAAGTGAGTCATTGTTTATAAAAATAGATCACCTAAGTTAGCACACTATTTGCAAAAAGAAGAACTTAAAATGGTAGAGAACCACAATCTTTGTATTAAATAAATTTTAGAAAGAAAAATACAACTATTTCAATCCTCTCTTATCTCAATCAAAGTAAGTTATTTTATACACAACACTAAAATTTAAATTGGATTAAGAGGTTAAAGGAGAACCATGAGAATCTTCAGATTCTCAAGCTATTCCTTCTTGATTACAACAATTCACCAGAAAGTATAAAATATCAAACAAATTGTGACTCATTAAATCATCTGGACATATGCAGGAATGAAATAAAATACAAATTAAACATAAAAATAGAGATGCATCAAGAATAACCCTTCACTTCATTAATATCAAATACTTAAAAATGCTTACAGATAGAATGCAAAATAAACTAGCGCAGGCGATGGTAGCTTATCTCTGAAAAGAGATGTGGTGGTTACATGCCTCTGAACTATGTTATAATGAATCTCAAGGACCTTTTATTATTGAAAAATAAGAGAGAAAACCATAAACAACCAAAACCCTAAGCAGAGGAGATGTAACACCAAGATTTTATGGACCTCGTTAGGGTTAGTTGGGTGGCCAACTTCTCAAGGTCATAAATCGGTCATATTATCTTTGTTTGGTGTGTATGATACCTCATTGGAAATATCTCTCTGAGGAATACATCTTCTCATGTGAATTTTATTAAATAAACAAAGCAATTATGTCAAAAAATGTCATTTAGGGCCTAAAAATGGCTCCAGAAGTTTAGGACTCGAAAAACTGCTAAAAAAAATCAATAAGAAAATTGATGAAACTGGCTAGGTGGAATAGGTGGGTGGCCACCAATATCATCCTGGATCATTTCTCCCCCCTTAGGAAGCAATTTTCCCCATTGCATGCAGAGCCTCCATGAGTTGGGGAAATTTCTGTTGAACTTGGTCCCTAGTGAAACACTTTCCCTGGTGAAGGAGTTGGCCTACTTTGAAAACTTGGTATAGTTGTATCCTCCGCTGGCGGGTGATATTGATCTATGTGTCCATGATCCGATCAATTGTGGCATGTTACATGCAGTCAGGGTTTAACCCTGTTGGTGTGAGTTGTTCTACCACGTCAGATGTGTCCAGTAGATGCTAAAAGTAGGGGCGAAGGCGTTCCACATTGAACACTGGATCCATACCAAGGAATTGTGGAATACTGAGCTCAAATTCATTATCCCCTACAACCTTGGTGATGGTGTATGGCCCATATCAAAGTGAGTGAAGCTTGCGATGGGGTCCAGCGAGGTGCTCCTTCTACAAATGTAACCACACTTTGTCACCCACCTCGAAGTTGTGTGGAACCTAATGTTGATCATGTCAATGGTTGTACTTAGAATTGGTTCTATCCAATATGTCATGAACCTATTGGCAGGTGTGTTGAATACACTCAATGAAGTTATTTTCCTTGTTAGATTTAAATTGGACATGAGACGAATCAGCCTGAGTAGCCACAAATGGCATGGATACGTCAATGGGACATAGTGATTGGAATCCCAAGCCCGCCTAAAGGGGGTTGTGGTCAATTGAGTTGTGGAGAGCTCAGTTAAATATATGTTTTACATACGGGAGACTCTCATCCCATGTGCTTGTATGATTATATTTGTACATCCGCAAAATTTGTACGATCATCATGTTGACGACCTATGTCAGTCCATCGGTTTTGGGATGGAAAGTTGTGGACTTGGTGAGCTTGATGTTCAGAATTGACCATAGGCTGGATAAAATTTTACTAAGGAACCTGTTGTCCTGATCTGAGTTTATAGACTGTGGGATCCCAAAGTGTAGCCACACTCATTCAAAGAAGATTTTAGTAGTGGTTTTTGCTGTGATATTCTTCTTGCAGGGCACCATAATGGCCATCTTCGAGAATCTATCGACGACCACAAAAAACACAGTCATTGCCATGTTTAGTAGAAGGAAGGCCCAACATGTAATCCATGGAGATGGATTCCCAAGGTTGACTAGGGGTAGGCAATGGAGTATAGAGGCCTTGCTTCTTGATGGTTGGTTTGGAAATGGCACAAGAAGTGCAAGATTTGATGTACTTCCTGACATCCTTTCGAAGGTTTGGCCAACAGAAATACTTTGTTAGGTCCCTATATTACTAGTATAGTACCTTATTGTTGTTAGTGTAACCCCTTTATTGTTATTATTGTACCCTTGTAACCCCCATTTTGTTATTATTGTGCCCTTAAATTATTATTGTTAGGTCGGCTAGGATTACATTGTGGCCCACTAGGATTACGTTATGGCCCCATGGACTCCTATATATAGAAAGGAGGTTTTGTAAATTGTATCATCCAAGAATTGTTCATTTATGTAATGTATTGGAGGTTGCCCCCTCGAAGTGGCTTATTTCTAAGGCGTTCATATCTATTTTCTTCTCTTTTTGGAGCTGGTTACACAACATTTGGTATCAGAGCTTTGGGATTCTAGGGTTTCGCTGCTCCAAACAGGTTATCGTGGAATTTTCGCTATAAATTTTTTTCTACGAAGCTTCAGAAGCTGAAATTTTTAGGGTGCAAAGATGAAATCTTGAGGAAGTTTGGCTAAAAATTTCAAAGCTTTTTTCGCAATATTTTCGGAGATAAGATCTGTGGAAGTTAGGTCTTTTTTCAAGCTCCTAAACAGGTCATCGTGGCATTTTCGCTATAAAAAATTTTCTACGAAGGGTCAGAATTTGAAATTCATATGGTGCGAAGCTGAAATCCTGAGAAAGTTCGTCAAAAAAATTTTAGAGCTTGGTTCGCAATAATCTTGGAGATATGATCTGTGGAAGATAGTGCTTTTTCAGGCTCCTGAATTTCATCTCAAAGAGGTGATCGTGGGAAAATTTCAATAAATCTCTCTCTAGGCATCAGATTGGAGTGCCGTAAAAATTGGTTGCAAGTACACAGACTGTAGTTTCTTGGATATCAATTTCAGAGAAAAAGGACGAAACAGTGACACGTGGAAAGTCGTACAAGTTCGCTCTACTGAACCAGTCCATAATTAGGTCATTGTGGGAGATTGGACACAACTTTGTCTTGGAGAATCAAAATCAGGTCAGACCCATGGCATTCAAAAGAGAATTCAGAGGGCTACTTCAGTGCTAAATTTCAGATATTGAAGATCTGCAATCACATAGATAATACAATTTCAATATCGAGCTCCTCAAAGCTAGTAAAAGGTGTGTATTTTTTTTTTCCGAATTGCATAAGTCTTGTTTGAAGAATCAAGTTGAATTGATTGCAAGGGCCTATTGTAGAATAGATATCAATATTGGAGTCTGAAATGGCCCCTAAAAAGAATTCAACACCCATTAAGCCTTTAGAAGGGTCTACTATTACTCATGAAGATGAAGAATGGCAACATGACATATCAAAATTACAAGAGCAAATGCAACAAATTTCGCTCTCGCAAAGAACAACAAAAAATGAAATGGAGAAGTTTTGAAGAAAGGTGTGGAAAACTAAGATGGATGGTTTGAAAAGGCGTGGAAGCTAAGATGAATGGTTTGGAAGCTAAGATGGATGGCATGGAAGTCGGCATGGAAGCTAAGATGGATGAGCATGAAGAATGATCTGAAAAGCATACATGGAAGGCTTGATGACAAGTTTAAAACATGAAAATGATTCCTAATGGCGAAAATATATTGACATAAGTGAAAGGAACAAAATAAATGTTGATAAGTAGTTCTGTAAACGCTAATGTTGGTGGGAAGAACCACCATATTCCAAAAATGGATATAAGGAAGTTTGATGGAAAGGATCTGTAACATGGATACTCTGGTGGAGCAATATTTTGATCTCAATAATGTGCAAAACACACAAAAGGTACGCATTGTAACTTTATATTTAGAACAAAATACATTTGTATGGTATCGATGGCTTTGCTCCCGTAAAAAAATTGTCACTTGGTCAATTTTTACGGAGGAAATGATAGCACATTATGAGGATACAAAGAGCAACACATGCTTTAGCCAATTGATAAATCTCAAACAAAAGGGTTTAGTGGGGCAGCACATTGAAGACTTCCAAAAATTGAATATAAAGAGTAGTTGTTGATATTCAGGAAGAACACGGAATTGATCTCCTCATAGAACACTTTAAGATAACATCAACATGAAGTTCGCGTTAAGGAACCTTGATTCATTAGAAGGCATTAGGGTTGGCAAGAAAAGTTGAATGTGAATTATGGCGACAAGGTAAGCCTACTCAATTATAAAGAAAAAGTGTTCATCTAGATTTCCCCCATAGTCCAACCTACAAGAGGTTATTTTAACAATTGGAAGAAAAAAATAAGAAAAGTTTGCTACGATTGTGATAACAAATACATAAAGGTCATAAGTGTCTTGAAAGAAATTATTTTACATAGATTGTAGAAAGAAGAAAGTAAACAAGAGGATATACACCAGGAACCAACCCTAGAAGAGGAAGAAATGAATCTGACCATATCGTGTAATGCACTGGCAGGAATTACCACTCCTCAAACTCTCAAGATAGAAGGAAAAATCAAGAAGAAAAAAGGTAATAGTGTTGATTGATTCAGGTAGCACCCATAATTTTATTCATTGTAAGGTAGCCAAGGAATTAAATTGTTTCCTATACCCAGCACCAGAATGTCAAGTGATGGTTGCAAATGGAGGAACTATAAATTACTTTGGAAAATGCCATAATATCAAGCTAACCATGGGGGAATATGTATTGACTAGTCCAATGCTTTCCATTCCTATGGGAGGTGCTGATGTTGTACTAGGAGTACAATGGTTACAATCTTTGGGGACGGTAGCTTTTAATTTTCAAGAACTTTTCTTGAAATTTTTTTCAGAAGGAAAGGAAGTCGAATTACGGGGTATTGAAGGGAAGCGAGGAAGGATAATAAGCTCTAATGTCATGACAAAGCTTCTAAAGAAAGAACAACGAGGCGTAATTGCACAATTATGCTCACTAGAAGTTCCGACATCAAAATCATCTATTTCTGCAGATCTCCAGCAAGTCTTGGACAATCATTCCAAGGTGTTTGAAACTCCCAAGGACTCCCACCTATTCATGATCATGATCATGCTATTCATTTGATTCCAGGAAGTGTTCCTCCAAACATCAGGCCTTATAGATATCCTTACCTCCAAAAGAGCGAAATTGAACGTATGATTGCAGAAATGTTAGAGGCGGGTATAATTCAACCTAGTCAAAGTTCTTTCTCTGCTCCTGTAGTATTGGTACACAAGAAGGATGGATCATAGCGAATGTGTCCGGATTATAGGGAGCTCAATAAGCTCACCATTAAAGATAAATTTCCCATTCCTGTGATTGATGAATTATTGGATGAATTACATGGAGCAATTTGTTTTACCAAGTTGGATCTTCGTTCAGGGATGTCATCAGGTTAGAATGAAAGGCGAAAGATATTCAAAAACAACGTTAGAATAATAGGGTTATTGTGATTTTGGTCTCATGCCTTTTGTTACCAATACTGTTTGTTTAAAAGGTTTGATGAATTGTTTTCTAATTTATTGTTCAATAAACGATGGTCTTAAATGTAAAGGCGGTCTTGGAAAGGGATCATACTGTTGCGAACATGTTGACAGTTTCACTCAAACTATTGCAGGAGAAACAATTATATGCAAAAACATCTAAATGTTTCTTTGGAGTACAAGAGGTGGAATATCTGGGTCATATTGTATCTCATGAGGGTGTTAAAGTAGACCATAACAAAATTAAAGCCATTAAGGAATGGAAAGTCCCCACAACCATAAAGAAGTTGCGAGGATTTCTCGGGTTAACAGGGTATTATCGCAAGTTTGTTAAGAATTATGGGAGAATAACGGCACCTCTAACAACATTATTGAAGAAAGATGCATTTTCATGGACTCCTGAAGCAACTAAGGCCTTTGAACATCTTAAAGAGGCAATGTGCCTAGCACCGGTCTTAGCTATGCCAGACTTCACAAAAACCTTTATTGTGGAATGTGATGCCTCAGGAAATGGAATTGGTGTTGTTTTAATGCAGGAAAGAAGACCCATTGCTTTTGAAAGTCGTCCAATCAAAGGAAAGTATTTACAGAAACCTATTTATGAGAAGGAAATGTTAGCAATACTGCATGCACTAAAGAAATGGTGAGCTTACCTAATGGGAAGACACTTCAAGGTAAAAACTGATCATGATAGTCTTAAACACTTTTTGGAACAAAGACTATCATCAGAAGAGCAGCAAAAATGGGTCACAAAGATGTTGGGTTATGACTTTAAAATAATCTACAAAAAAGGAAAGCTTAATGTTGTTGCAGATGCACTCTCAAGAAAGAATGAAGAGGTGGAAGCATTGCTTTGTGCCATTTCTATTATCCAACCAGATTGGATAACCGAAGCAAGAGATGAATGGAAGAAGGACAAAGATGTATGGACACACATTCAAAATTTGCAGCAAGATCCTAGTACATCTGATACATTTAGTTGGAAAAATGATTCCTTATGGTACAAAGATCACTTATATCTTTGTAAGAATTCCCAACTAAAACAAAAGATTCTTCTGGAATTGCAAACTTCTCCTTTAGGAGGACACTCAGGATTTTTAAAAACTTACCACAGGGTGAAGAAAGAATTTTTTTGGGATGGCCTTAAATCTGATATTCAAAAGTTTGTGGCGGAATGTTTGGTTTTCCAGCAGAATAAAGTGGAGACAATTAAGACCCCGGGACTTCTACAACCTTTATCCATTCCAAGTCAACGTTGGGAGGAAATTTCAATGGATTTTATCATAGGTTTACCGAAGTCTGAAGGCAAGAATGTCATCATGGTGGTAGTTGATAGACTTACCAAGTATGCACACTTTTGTGCATTATCTCATCCATTTAAAGCAAGTACAGTTGCTACTACATTTGTGGGCAGAATTCAAAAGCTACATGGAAGCCCAAGGGTTATTGTGAGCGACAGAGATCCCATTTTTACGGGAAATTTTTGGACAGAGTTATTTTCTTCTTTGGGTACTAAATTAGCTCATAGCTCATCTTATCATCCTCAATCTGATGGTCAAACTGAGATAGTAAATAAATATTTGGAAGGATATCTTCGTTGTTTTGTATCTGATAAACAAACACAATGGGTCAAGTGGTTACCTCTCGCTGAATGGTGGTATAACACGTCCTTCCATACTGCAGCAAAAATGACCCCATTTATGGCACTTTATGGATATCATCCACCATCGATCACATCATCTTTAAGGGAAAATTCGAAGGTTCAAGCAGTTGAAGATCACATCGAGCATCAGCAAGAAGTTCTCCAACTCTTAAAGGATAACCTGAATTTGGCACAAAATCGAATGAAACAACAGGCAGATCAACATCGCAGTGAGAGAAGTTTTGATGTGGGAGATTGGGTATTTTTACGGCTACAACCATATAAACAAATGTCCCTCAAGCAAGCTAAGAAGGATAATAAATTATCGCCAAAGTACTATGGTCCTTACAAGGAGTTGCAAAAGATTGGTACTATGGCATACAAATTGGAGCTTCCTGCTTCTTCGCGAGTACATCCAGTTTTCCATGTTTCATGCTTAAAGAAGGTTATAGGAGAAAATCTTCGAGTTCAAACAATATTGCCAGAACTTGATGAGGAAGGAAAAATCATATTGGAACCAGAAGCGGTCATGGAAACAAGAACTCGACAACTACGGAATCGATCAATTTCGGAGTATCTCATCAAGTGGAAGAACTTACCCACTGAAGATTCTACATGGGAGGATGAGAATTTTATACAGAAGCACCCAGAGCTACTCAAGCGTTGAGGACAACACTTTTTTGAAGGAGAGGGGCATGTTAGGTCCCTATATGACTGGTATAGTCCCTTATTGTTGTTAGTGTAACCCCCTTATTGTTATTATTGTACTCTTGTAACCCCCATTTTGTTATTATTGTGCCCTTAAATTATTATTGTTAGGTCGGCTAGGATTACATTGTGGCCCACTAGGATTACATTATGGCCCCATGGACTCCTATATATAAAAAGGAGGTTTTGTAAATTGTATCATCCAAGAATTGTTCATTTATGTAATTTATTGGAGGTTGCCCCCTCGAAGTGGCTTATTTATAAGGCGTTCATATCTCTTTTCTTCTCTTTTTGGAGCTGGTTACACAACATACTTCTACACTACTGTCACTATTATCTCAACCCCGAAATTCCCAGAAACCCGACTGTGCTTCCCAAACCATCTTGGCACGCTCGCTTGAAGGAACACAAAGGTGTCCAAAGTGACATAGTAGTGCATTCTAGAGGTGAAAATTTGGAACTTTCTTACCCTCCAAGAGATTCTTACATGTGTGGCCAAATTCTGGATCACTTCTATAGAGAAGTGACCAATCGAAAGAATCGTGCCCACAATATTTGATCACAGTGGTTAGCACCATGATCAGTGGTCGACTGAGGTAGTATGAAACATTATTGGTGTTTCCCTTATTGTACTTGATGTTCAAATGAAATTTTTGCAGGTATGTGGACCACTTCTGATGGCGATCATTCTACAACTTCCCTTATGTAGGTATGAACTGCAGGGGTCGGTGGTTTGTGTGGATGATCATTTCCTTCCCAAAAATTTAATTCTTCCATTGTCGCCAAGTCTGCACAATTGAATACATCTCTTCGTCATAAGTGGGAAACTTTCGTACTGTGTCGGAAAGTGTCTCACTATGATATGCCACCAGATACCCTTGGATGATAAGGATCTTGGAGTGCACATCGAGATGGGCGATGATGGTAGATATAGTGTGACTGGTATCAGGACCATTTCCTTTAAGAGGGAGTCTGGTAAACCTTTCATATTTAAGGATGTCATGCATGTTCCAGGATTGAAGAAGAATTTGATCTCTGTGGCAATGTTGGAATACAAGGGGTATGATGTTGTTTTTAGTGAGGGAAAGGCTTTCCTGCACAGTAAAGAAATTGGTGAAACCTGGAGGATAGGGATTCGAGTTAAGAATCTTTATCAATTGCATGTAGATGGATGCGCAGCAATGGAAGGCAAAGCAGAATGAGTGGTGAGCCTAGATGAGGGTGAACTGTGGCACAGGAGATTGGGCCATCTTCACCATGGCGCTTTGAAAATTTTGCAGTATATTTCTACTGGGCTTCCCAAGGGTACACTTGCGCAGTCATATCAGTGCAAGGGATGTAATTTGGGAAAATTTTTGAAGACCACTTTTCATGAGAAGGATAGTCACGCCACAACGATCCTTGAGAGAATTCACACAAACGTGTGTGGACCTTTCTTAGTAGCTTCGACAGCAAAGCACAGGTATTATGTGATATTTGTTGATGAATGTTCTCGTAAGTGTTGGATCTTCATCATGCAGAAGAAGAGCGAGACATACTCAAAGTTTTGTGAGTTCAAGGCGCTGGTTGAGAAAGAGTCGGGGAAGCAGGTGAAAGCTCTTAGGAGCGATAATGGTGGTGAATTCATCTCTGGCGAATTCAAATACTTTTGCAGTGTAGAAGGAATTCGAAGAGAGATCATAGCGCCTCATAACCCACAGCAGAATGGGGTTGTGGAGAGAAAGAACAGAACAATCGTGGGTGCTGCACGGGCGATGCTACATGATCAGGGCCTTCCCATACACTTGTGGGCTAGAGCATGCAACACTGCAGTTTATGTTCAAAACAATTGTCCTCATAGAGTACTTGGCATGAGTACACCTAAAGAGGTGTTTTCTGGTAAGAAGCATAATATTTCTCATTTGAAGATTTTTGTCTCACCTATTTACATTCATGTGACAAAGGATGCCAGGAAGAAGCTGGAGCCAACTGCAGAGGTTGGGATATTTGTGGGGTACACAGAAACACCCCAAAATTATCATGTGTATTTTCCAGACAGTTAGAAGACTATTGTGTGACAGGATATCAAATTTCATGAGGAGAAATCCATGAAGTTGTTTCTTGAGAGGGAGCTACACTTGCATGCAGATGAGGAGCTACTAGTTCCTAAGGATGAGCCTCTGGATGTGGATCAGCCACAAGAGGAGGTTCTTGGAGTGGAAGAAACCACTCATGAAGCGCCAAACATCAGAGGGCAGAAGTGCACTACAGAAGCTGAGCAACTAAATCTTGATGCAGTGCAGAATGTAGGAGCACCTACATCACAGCACAGACAAAAACAGTAACTTGACCAATTTACTGGATACATGGCTCTTGTTGTCATTCATAGAGACAGCCTTGAGTTGTGAAAGACTAGTGCCTAGGACATCTCATGCAGTAAGGAGCATAAAATATATTTCAGGACTATTATCGGCATGAGGCTCTTTACTACTTCAACCTTTACAAGGAGTTACAATATAAATGGAACCAGACTACTCACAGATTCAGCATAATGAAAAGACGCTGCAGAGGCAAGGAGTGAATCCTCAATATAGATGCTTCAGACAACTCAAATACAGCTTTTTATAGGGAGGGCTGGGTTCTAAAACGCTTTACATAGATTTAAAAATCAACGATGTTCGCTGCGTAGAAAGTAAAGGAGGAATACTAACTACTAATGAAATGGAATTCCATAAACATATATAAACATGAGATGTGCCTAAGAAGATAAGAATCTATACATTTCAACAGTTTTGAAAGAATATCATCCCACAGTATTTAATATAGAGGAAAGATGAGTGAAGTGAAAAGTGAAACAGCATACCATGCATGAGCCATATTTAAAGTGCCTAGACTAGTTGAGTATAAGTATCAATAGCGATAAATTTATACCAGATCTAGTGAGCCACTCGCATTCCATAACATGATATAAGAAAAGAGGAGACAGTGAAATAGACAATGAAATAATATCACATAAGACAGAGTCACAAACTATAAAACATTAAGACCAGAATTCTCATGTAAAGTAAAACTTCTCCTCGCTGAGACCCAATGGGCTCTTCGCATTTCTATTGAGATTTCCACAACAAGCATACAAAAATTCTTACACAGCAAAATTCTTCCGAAAATCTGGAACCTGTTTTTCTCTTCAGATCTTGCTTATATAGAGGCCTCAGTACATAAGCGGGAAGATATTTTTGGGAAAAATATCTTCCTCGCATGCCAGAAATTAGTTAGAGGTCTTTATCAAAATAACCAAAATTTTATGATGAGGAATAGAGGCATCTCATCATTTGCAGTTAGGCACTCGGCCGTTTTGAAGCAAAATATTAAACAAAAATCTTGGTAGAAAAGTAAAATGCTGGAGTGGAACATAAATTCCACTTGAAACTTAAAAGTAATTAACTAAGGTAAAAAGTAAAAATGCCACTACGGACGGATCATGAATTGACAGTATTTCACTGATGAGAAGGGGTTGAGGTAGTCGCTGACACTGGTGGTGGAACATTTGCTGATGAGGTGGCAATCTGGCTGACGAACTGAGTGCATATTTGATGGCTGTTCGCTGAAGTTTCAGGCATCACTGCGAATCCTTCCACCTTGATATAGGCTTCGGTGAGGGTGTTGAAGCCTACCTTGGTGGGGATCTTGTGTTTTATCAGATGAAGGAGAACGAATTCTTGGCGGAGCGATGAAACAATTGTCTCAGCTTTTAACCAAGTGGTTTTATCTGACAAGATGTCCGTCTGGTCTCTTTCTTCTTGGAGACGTGTTTTATATTCTGTTAATGGCTGTAGCATGGAAGGAGTGGTTGGGTCCCAAAAATATGGAAGTCCAGCTGTTGTGATCTTGGCCCAAACAGTATCGAACCAATCCACGTTTGTTGCCACCTGTTGCAGGGCTCTCAAAGCTATAACGCGGGCCGCCTCCTTGTCGATGATTTTCTGGCATTCAAAGGCCTGCCTGAACTGACTTGGTATGACATGCTTCTCTACCTCATCAGATTCCAACTCTTTCAAGAAATAAATATAAGCTCTGGCGTGCTGGGCTCTGTTAGACAAGTTGAGATCTGCCTCCTGAAATTTCCTGTTGAGATAGAGTACAGAAGATTTGGTTTCCCCAATCATTTCCAGGAAACCCCACTACTCTGTCAGCGCCGAGATGATCTCTGACCAAATTATCCTTCTCGCATCCCTGAGGGTGATATAACCCTTCAGGCGGCTATTAAGGTTAGTTATGGTCTTCTGCTGTTCGGTTTTTTCCTTCCTTTCCTATTCAATTTCCTTCTACAATGTCTCTATATTTCTGGTATTCTCAGCCAATGAGGTTTCCAACTCGGTGATTCTCAACCTCGCGATGGCAGCTTTCTTTTCTAGTACAACATTCGTGGACTTTTCTGTAGTTAGTTGCTCAGACAACGAACTAGTCTTCGGTGGAGTGGTAGTTGGCACACAACTGTGCATGTCCCAGGTTGTTTGTAACTCCGTCAGCTTGCCGTGAAGAATAGTTATTGTCTCTGCCATTTTTTCTTTTTCCTCTTTCTCCTTCGCCAGTGAGTCAGCCAAGTCTGCTTTTTCCTTCCCCACCTGTGCCAATTCAGTCGTCTGAACATGGTGGGATGCCAATCTGCTGACCTTGCATTTCAATGACACGACCTCCTTCTGCAATTGCTCTATCACATAGCGCTGCGGGTTGGAGTCTCCAGTTTCCTTTCCTTTGATCGACTCCAGGAGGCCGCGTATTTGATTCGCCTGGGCGCGAGAATTTGCATGTTCATTTTTTAGGGTTTCCCTCACCTGTGCATGCTTAGTCTCCAGCTTCCTCAGTGTGATGGTGAGCCTCATTACCTCATCCTTCAGCTTGCCACCAACCACTTGGAACAGGTTGCATTTGTCAAGGGTTGGTACCTTGGCCATGTCAATTGCATACTCAAGCACCTTGTAACTAGTGGTGCCTGCGTTAGGATCCAAGATGGCCTCAGCCACAAACAATACCAGGTGTTCTATGTCCACATTCATGGAAGCTGAAACCCTGGTATGATATTTTTCCACGTAACCTTCCAGCTCGGCCTTGTACTTGTCCTTGATCGCTTTGTTTTTCAGACTCCTTTCAATTACAATTGGTGAAGCATTGTCGCCAATGGCCTGTGAGACCTCAGAGTAGTCGGAGGAGGTGATACTATCTCTCAGCACTTTGAGCCCCGCTTTTGTTCCGTCCGGTTGGCCGTATGGTACAAATGGCTCAAGCAATTGTTCTTCCCCTATGATCTCTGCCTCGCTTGAGACTGTTTTCTGCTTTTTGCAGATGGGGGAACCTATTCCTGAGGGTCCCACTTCTTCTTCTTGGCCTCTTTTGGCTTCTCCTTCTTCCCCTGTGGTAGATGAATCTGTCTCCATCTGCGAAATCAAAGGCCAAGTTTCAAGGTTATCCCTCCACTTTATAAACGGTGTCAACTCATGTGTATAAGGAGTAGATTTGTTCCTCCTTATTCTGTTAGAGATAATCCCCCAGGGATCGTAGACCTAAGTCTTCTCCTGTCTTAAATCCATGCCTTGCAATAGCTTCTCAACAACAGGAAGGGAGTGCCTTGAATTTACAATAAACGGGCCAATAGTGATAGGGAGTTTCAAGATGAAACCCTTCTTAGCGGGGACAAAGTGGAGTTGGTCAGATTTGAGAGTCTGTCGAATATACTCCAGGGTGTAAACTCGTCGAGTAGGAAACATAGGTAGCTGGTAAGGGGGAGCCTCGGCTCCATAGACCCAAATCTCAGTGTAATTGTCAAATAGATACCAATCCCCAATGTTATGGGTTTTACTAGCTTGTAGCCAGCTTTTCATTTCAGGAAAAAACCCTGGGTGGGGGTGAGTCATGGATGATAGTGTAAACAATAGGCATGAACTCATTTATAAACCTGGAATAACCCACCCCATTTGGTAATTGGCGTATTGCAAAGTTCCAGTCGAAAACTGGTCGGGGTTGAGAATTTACCTCGTATACCCTATCTAAACCCAAACCCTCGAATTTATCAGCATGCTGATATAAGAAGAGGTAGAAGACCATCGAACAAAAGCGGAAGTGACCTGTTTCCGAAAGCTCTTGGAACTGAGTCTGGATGTTAGCAACCAAGAAGCCAGGGATATCCAGAACTACCCTCGTTTGAGACATTAACGACAAGAAATAAACACATACCATGGAAACTTCCCCCAAACCGCCTACACCTAGAAGACCTGCGATGAGGGCAAGGATGGGCTGCACTTATTCTTTGAACAGACTCAACAGGAAAGGCTCTACAGAAGGAGGAGATGTAGCCTGGTTTTTGGTTATAGAGGAAATGAAGTCTTCTTGCTGCTCCCATGGCAATTTAGTGAATTGGGAGGTTAAATCCATTTCATTTAAACTGGTATAGATGGCACTGGTGGGAAAGCGGAGGGCTTGCCTGATGATGTCGAGAGAAAGAGAAAAAATCTTATTCCCCTGAGTCGAGGTAAACGTGCCTCGACGCTCATCGTAGGCATCTCTGAGCCAGCAAATAAATCGACCACCGGGTAGACTGGGGGGGGTAATTTGATGATATAAACCCGATACAACCACTCGATATCGATCCCTATTCTCGACATGTCACCTAAAAAGCTGGGGTTTTATACTGTTGATGGGAAAAGGGTATTGGGGATCACAGATTTCGGCTTGTAGGTCAATGAAAGGCTCGAACCCGAGAGGGTTTCTGGTTTCACGGACCTGAGGAGTCTCTGGTTCAGTTTTCTTGGGTGTGCCCCTTCCCATGACTGACATACACAACTTTTAAAAAATGAAAGGAAAGCAGAGGGAATATGAGGGATGGAATACCTGCGCAGTAGGAAATTTTCTTGGGAAAACGACGCGGGGGTACTGACAGTGACCAGGTATACCTGGCACTAGCTCCCACTTAGTTTATACCATAGCTGGAAGACCTGTAAATTTTACTGCAGTAAAATATGGGAGGACTGTTATCTAAGACTGAAATTTCTGAGGTAAAAGGCGGAGAGGTGAAATAAACGGGGTGAGTGTCGTAAGGATATTGATAGTGGAGTACGCAGCGTATAGGGATTGGGTGTCAGCTGGAAGTAGGTGAACACCGCGTGCCAGGTTTAATACTGGTACAGGCCTCGGTACCAGTTCACCTAGATACTTACCTCACCTTTCTGCCGCATAAACCACACGGTTCTTGAAACATATTCTTCGTAAGACTAGTTAAATACACAACATACAGACCTCTAGGGCTCGCGCTTCACTTTGCCACATCACGCTTACCCGTACTTCGCTATGCCACATCATGCTTACCTGGGGTCTACCCCGTGGCACGTCACCGTAATTCCACGGGGGTACGGGTCTCTTCCCCCTTCCGCTTCTTGACCCCCTTGGAATTTCCCATACGAAGAGCTCCCTCACGTGCCTACTTTGAAAGAGGCAAGCCTTTTAATAATTTCGTTTTGTGTCCTTTACACCATACCTTTGCCTTTTTGTATTACCTTTGCCCTTTCGCTTTATGTTTGGACCTTTTTCGTACATATGCCTCGGTTTTAGGCACGTGACTTTTTTTATCATCGTTTCCCTTCAACCATCCTTTAAATGTTTCACCACCCGTCATACATTTGATACATGACTACTCAAGGGTTACCTTAAAAATTGACTGATGTTAATTAATGATCAACATTGGCTCCACCTGGGGACGTCACGTTCATCCATGAGCGTGTCAAGAACTTCATAGACCACCTGTTTGTATTTTGTATGGACATCACTCTTCATCCCTTTCATCCTTTTAATTTTCCTCTTCATGATTCATCACCATACACACATCATTCAAACAAAGATGAAAACAGAAACTAATATACAATATGATACATCAGGCTCTCTCAGCCTAAATTAGAACTGGAAGTAAGGTTTGTGGAACTGATCGTTTACAGGGGCATCAAGCAAATCTCCCTGTAAATTTTCCAACCTGAAAATGTTGTTGCCCCCTTGTTCCACAATTTTAAAAGGGTCGAACCAGAGGGGGTCGAATTTACCATGTTTCCCCTTTTCAGCTCTTCGAATATCCCATCTAAGCACTAGATCTCTAATCTGCAACTTCCTGTCCTTGGCATGTTGATCGAAAAGATCCTTCATTTTCTCCTGATATTCAATTAACCTCTGGCTTACCTGGTTTCGTGTTTCTTCTAACTCCACCAGCTAATTGATTCTTCTGGTCACATCATCAGGTTCTTCTTGGCTTTCTTGCATGAATCGAGCTACTGGTAAAGCCAGCTGCATAGGAAATACTGCTGCCCTCCCATATACTAATTCATATGGGGACTTCCCGGTTTCTCTCTTGCTGGTAATCCTGTTGGCCCACAAAGAAAATTTCAGCTGGGAATCCCAATTTTTCTGATTCTCATTGATAGCCTTCTTCAGTGCTCGGACCAGAGTTTTATTTGAGGACTCATCCAGGCCATTTCCTTGTGGATAATATGCCGTAGAGTGACCTAGTGCAATATTATACTATTTGCAGAAGTTGACAAACTTTGTAGATTTAAAGGCCTGTGTGTTGTCGGTCACTATCTTGGCAGGGCAGCCAAATCTAGATATGATATTTTCTTCCATAAATTTTATTATCATAGCATCTGTTGCATTCCTGGCAGGTATAACTTCCACCCACTTTGTGAAATAATCTGTGGCTGTTAATATCCATTTCTGTTGTCCACTTGAGGGTGGGTGTATTTCTCCTATAAAGTCGATTCCCCATTGCTGAAATGGTTCATCCACATGAGCCGGGATCATGGGCATAGGTGCTAACTTCTGTCTTTCAGCAAACCTCTGACATTTCTCACAAGCTCTGACCCAGGCAAACCCATCTCCAAAGAGTTTGGGCCAGAAGAAACTAGCCTTTAGGATTTTGTGAGCAGTAGCCCTCCAACTGTAATGACCCCCACAGATTCCTTCATGGAACTCAGCCATTATACTCTCTACCTCTTCTTCTATGAGACACAGGAGCAGGATGCCTGAGGGGTCTCGCCAGTACAGCCGACCGTTTGCGACAACGTACTTCTATGACCTCAACCTCAGTGTTCTGTATTTAGCTTTGTCATAGCTGAGCGGGCAGCTCAGTGTTAGAAGATATTCCACTATCTCTTTGTACCATGGGCTGATGAGGTACTTCATATGTGTCTTTTGAGGGGCTATCTCTATTCCCTGTGACTCTTCCTTCATCCCAGAATCCTCATTTTCTATCATAGACAAATTGATAGCCAGAGCCTGATAGTTTGATTCGGACAGGATTTTGGCTAACCCTTGTCCCTTGATCAGGTTGGTAGGGCGGATGTCTAGCTCATACTCTTGTATTTTGGCAATCCATTTCCCCCTTTTTCCTTCGCTGTCTCCCTAGATGAGAATATCTTTGAC
>CM076575.1:1546901998-1546975761 GCA_034641835.2 Pinus albicaulis
ACCCAACATATTTGTGACCCATTTTTGCTGCTCTTCTGAAGATAGTCTTTGTTCCAAAAAGTATTTTAGACTATCATGATCAATTTTTACTTTGAAGTGTCTTCCCATTAGGTAAGGTCGCCATTTCTTTAGTGCATGTAGTATTGTCAACATTTCCTTCTCATAAATAGCTTTCTGTAAATACTTTCCTTTGATTGAACGACTTTCAAAAGCAACGGGTCTTCCTTCTTGCATTAAAACAACACCAATTCCATTTCCTGAGGCATCACATTCCACAATAAAGCTTTTTGTGAAGTCTGGCATAGCTAAGATCGGTGCTAGGCACATTGCCTCTTTAAGATGTTCAAAGGTCTTAGTTGCTTCAGGAGTCCATGAAAATGGATCTTTCTTTAATAATGTTGTTAGAGTCTTTGCTATTCTCCCATAATTCTTAACAAACTTTGCGATAATACCATATTAACAAGAAATCCTCGTATTTGCTTTTGGTTGTGGGGACTTTTTGTAAAATTTTGTAGATGTTCTATGCTTCGTGCAACTTTACTTTTATTACGGCAATCACCCGAACGGTTAGAAGTAAAATGCGGTAGAACATACCGATTGGATCTATAGAAGACAAACCGAGAAGCATTGATTGTGATGGTGCATTATGGTCAACATGATGCTTCCATATACAAGTGTGATTAGCCAACTTCGAATGTGTCACAACAATCCTCGATTAGTCACCAAGTCAACACAAGTCAAATCCAAAAGTCATGTTTGTCTAGAAAAAAGTCAACGAAACAGCAACATAAAAGTTAACGAGCTCAACCAGGGTCAACCTTTTGACCCTCGGTTCTTGTGTAATGTGTACGGCCTCCCAAAATGCGAAGTCTCGATAAATTTTAGCCTCTTTGGACCATGCGTTGACCAAAGTCACTTGTTTGGTCAAACTTTTCATGAAACCTAACATTTCGCAGTGTCTGCATTCACTTCTTCTTGGTACAGCCACAAACTGTCCTTTTTCCCACGTGTGGTAAGATTAGTCACTCGAGGAGCTCGTACTAAATCGAGAGAAGAGAAGATGTGTGATGATTAGGTGTGAAATGCTCTCCAAAGAAGTTGTTGTATTTATATCGATCGTTGAGGTGTGTGACACATCACTGAGGTGTAAAACCTTAAGAAGTAGGCTTTGCTATAATTTATTGTAAATATTGAATTCAAAAAATAAATATTACGCTCATCGGATTTAGATAAATTTTATATGGGATGTTACCTCCTAGAAAGGAATCAATAAAAATATCGGAGTATCTTCATACGAGCATCACAACATGGAGTTTGGACCTAGTTGTCCAATTTTGCCTCCCTCTCAACTGAGAGAACTCCATCCATCGGTGCAACCAAACATCGTGCGTCATCCCGCCGTAACTTGCTTTCTTTGACCTCTTTGTTTCGAACGAAGTAGGTGGTCTCGGGCATCATCCCAAGGCCCACAGCAAATTCGGCCCCGAGTCCAGAAACCTCTACTCAGGTTCTGAAAAGTCTCCAACCAACCCCGAAGTTGGTTCATCTGACCCGAAGTCAGGCAGAGGTCCCAGACCTCACTAAACTTGATCCCGGATCAAGTGGTTGGACCGTGCCATCCTAGATAGAGAGTACGGCAATCTCTGATGCGTCCATCAGTCTTTGCTAATAGTCTCTAGCTTTTCCCACCTCATTGGCCAAATGAGAGGTACTTCCCATGAGCCCTGAACTCAATGGGTAGGATGCATACGGGGCAGAGATAAATGAGTGGTGAACCAGCTCAATGATCACAAAGGTGGGGCAGAAGCATTATGAGTGCTTATAGCTCCGAGAAGCTATCCCCAAAGCCCCCCAGAGCTCCCAGAGCTCATCGTCCAACAGGACCCACATCATAGGGTCGTTCCACGACACCAAGACTCTCACGGAAGGTTAGGAACTTGACCTTCCCCGGGGGCTTAGTGAGAATACCTGCGACCTGCTCATCAGTTCCTATATGATCGAGCCTTACGGCGCCTCGCTGTACCATATCCCGGTTAAAGTGGTACCTGATATCAATATGCTTGGATCGGTCGTGGAACACAGGATTCTCAGTCATACGAATCCCACTGCGGTTGTCTGCCAGTATCACGGTGTGTCTGCTTGTGTCCGCTTGACTCACTAAAGGCTTTCGCAACCATTGCTTCACAACGAGTTATACTTATTTCAAGATGTATTCGGCCTCGGCGGACACTCAAAGCCACAGGCTTCGCTACTGCTCGACCATGAGATCGAGAAGCGACCAAGACCAAGCTTTCATCCCGATGTGCTCTTACGATCCACCACACTGCCAGCCCAATCGGCATCAGTATATCCACAGAGTGTCACACTCCCGGCAGTGTATCTCAGCCCATGGTTTATCGTGCCCCGAAGATATCTCAGAAGATTCTTGGCACCAACCCAGTGAAAGTGATGAGGCTCAACCATCTGTTGACTCAAAGTGTTCACTGCAAAACATATATCTGGACGGTGTTCACTAAGAACATCAAAGCTCCTACGAGTTGACGATACTCAGTAGGATTGGCCAAGATGGGCCCAGCAGCGCTGCCACTCAACTTCTTGAAGTTGAGTTCCATCGGTGTTGACACGGTCTTGCAGTCCACCATACCAAATCTCTCTAGAAGTTTCACAATGTATTTTCCTTGAGAAAGGAAAATCTCTCCAGGTCTCTGCCAGACCTCCAGGCCTAGGGAGTAGTGCATCAGTCCTAGGTCCTTCATCTCGAACTCAGCAGCGAGCTCCCTCTTACATTGATGAATGAGAGGGTCAGCACCTGTCAGGAAGAGGTCATCCACATAGAGCACTAGAATGAGAGGCTTCCCCTGTACAACCTTGAAGTAAAGGTTCGGATCAGCATTACTTCGAGTGAAGCCCGGCTTCATCAAGTAACTATCCATCCTCTCGTACCAAGCTCTGGGTGCTTGCTTTAACCCATAGAGGGCTTTCTTCAACCTGCAGACATGGGTGTCCTGATCCTGGACTTCGAACCCCAGAGGTTGCTCCACATACACCTCTTCCTTTATCGCACCATGCAGAAGTGCGGTCTTCACATCCATCTGATGAAGACTCCATCCTTGCGTGGCAGCAAGGGCTATGATAGATCGGATGGTGGTATATGGTGCCCACGGTGCATAGATGTCATGTTGATACATTCCCTTCCTTTTTGAGAGAAGCCACGGGCAACAAATCTTTGTGGTTTCAACACTCCCTTCGAGATCCATATTTGATCTTGTAGAGCCATTTCGCGGTGACAAGCCAGTTTGTCCTTCGGTCTCGGGACCACATCCCGGAGACATCATTCTTCATTATGGACTCATATTCTTCGTGCATAGCATCCTTCAGGACTTGATGCTCGGAAAAGCTTCCTTCAGGTCCGGAGTTCGAGATTGACACAATGGTGCTCATGGCGACGAGATACCATACTAAGTACAACCTACACGACTTCTTCTTTCCCAATGCTCCCCGCAGAGAGCTGACATGTCCCTCAGCATCTTCGAGGGTATCTCTGAACCATGATGGTCTCTTTCCCAGTGAAAGAGATGGATCAATAGGGTCCATTGGTCCTTCAATATCAGGCATTGTCTCATCCTGCGGTTCTTCTTGATTTCCAGGCCTTTCTTCATGATTTTCTTCAAATCTTGGAAGATCTACTACTTTCTTCAGGGAAGCATCTTCGTCAAAAGTGACATCATGGCTTATCTCTACTTCCCTTTGACCAGGTACATAGACTCTATAGGCCTTAGAAGTCTCACTGTAGCCCACAAACATTCCTTTCTTCCCAGTAGCATCCAACTTACTTCTCTTTTCTTTCGGCACATGAAAATAGACAGGACATCCAAAAATTCTAAAATGTGAGACATCGGGTTTCTTACCAGAGAAAACCTCTTCGGGAGTTTTGGAGTCCAGAGCGGAATGAGGGCATCGGTTTTGAATGTACACAGCAGTATTTGCAGCTTCTCCCCACAGAAACTTCGGTAAACCCTGGTCACATAGCATGGCACGGGCAGCTTCCACAATAGTCCTATTCTTGCGTTCAGCAACACCATTCTGCTCAGGAGTATATGCAGTAGTAGTCTCCCTCTTAATGCCAGCTTCTCTGCAAAAGTATTTGAACTCATTTGACTCATATTCGGTGCCATTGTCGGTCCTCAAAATCTTGATCTTCTTTCCGGTCATATTTTCCACCAAGGCTTTGAAGGTACGGAACCACATGAAAGCCTCATCCTTCTTCTTCAAGAAGTATATCCAGGTTTTGCGAGAGAAGTCATCAGTGAATGTCATGTAGTAAGAACATCCTCCCAGGGATGTCACGGGCAACATACCGGATAGATCAGAATGGACCAATTGCAAAATATCAGATGTCTTTGTGACACTTGAGGGGAAAGGTCCCCTTGTATGTTTTCCTTCGTCACAGCCCTTACATACACCTTCATGATTATTTCCAAAGTCAGGCATCCCTGTCACCACCTTCCTTGCTTCGGGAAGGGCCTTGTAATGAAGGTGTCCAAACCTTCGGTGCCATAGTTCGGTTTGTCGGATAGTATCACAAGTCATAGCTCCTAGCGGACTCCCTCCAACCTGGTAGAGTGTACCAACTCTAAAACCAATCGAGATAGCTTCCTTGAAGCTCTTCTTCCACATGAGCACCTTTCCATCAGAGAATGTTACATTGAACCCTTTGTCTTCCATGGATAATACAGACACAAGGTTCTTCTTCAATTTTGGTACATAGAGTACATCTTGCAAACGTAGGACTTGTCCTTGAGACAAGTGGAGGGTCACAGTCCCTGTCCCTTTCACGGGATACGTGGAATTATCTCCAAGGATAATTTCTAGATTGGTATCCCTCTCAACCATGTCAGAGAGTGCTTCCTTGAAACCAATGATGTGTCTTGAGGCACCACTATCTATCAGCCAGACATCCATAGTGTCGGGCGGAGATGTAGCAGAGAGAGCAGATACAAGAATATACTCATTTCTTTTATCAACAGCATTAGACTCCTCATACCTGGAGTTTCTAGACCTTTTCGAAGGTTGATTGTTTCCACCAGAGGGAGCCTTCCTCTTTTCTTTAGATCTGTCGTTTCTTCGATTCCCATTCCTCCGGTTGTTGTTGTTATCATCACTATCGGGAGAATCCTTCTTGAAGGGACATTCTCTAGCATAGTGACCAGGCCTATGGCAAGTGAAACACTTACCCTTATTTTCTTGAGTCCTTGTTCTTCCTTTGTCCTTAGGACCACCAGAGTTCTTCTTTCGAGAATGAGCACCATAAGCAACATTTCTGTCATTATCGAATTCCTTCATTCTTGTTTCTTCTTGCATACATCTAGACAGAAGCTCGTCAAAGTTAGGAATGGTATTGTTATTGAGAATGGTAGTGGTGAATACTTGCCATTCATATGGGAGTCCTCCAAGTGCGGTGAGAACCATCTCACGATCGGCTATTGTCTCCCCAATAGCCAGCAGATTGTTCCTTGTTTCGGTCAATTTCAGAAAGTAAGCTTGAATAGACTCATCCCGACCCTTCTTCATATTCTTCAATTTATTCTTGAGGAATAGCACTTGGTTTACATTGTTTACCTTAAACATAAGGATCAATTTATCATACATCTCCTTGGATGTGCCTAGCTCAGATATATAGGCAACCAGACTTTTATGTATGGATTCCTTGATCATCAGCGTTGCTTTGATCTCCCCCTTCTTATACTTGTTTTTAGCAGCAGCGGTAGCATTGGATGGAGGTTCTTGAATCTTACCCAGTACATGATCCAAGAGATCATGGTCTTCCAATTTGAGATCTAATATCATCTTCCAGGCATGGAAGTCATCCCTTCCAGTCAACTTGTCATTCTCCTTGAATTCAAAACTTGTGGAACCCATTTCCTCCGATGGTGATTGCTAAAGATAGGGCTTGTCTTCACCTCAGCTCTGATACCATGTAAATTTTTGTAGATGTTCTATGCTTGAAGCAACTTTACTTTTCTTACAGCAATCACACAAATAATTAAGTAAAATGTTGATAGAACATATAAGTGGATCTTATAGAGATTGGCTTGATTCGGTGTGATGGTGCGTTACGACGGTCAACGGGATGCTTCAGCCAACAAAGCCTCCTTGATCGACCAACCGATTGTGGCAACAATCCTCCAATTGGCTACGAGGTCAGCACGAGTCGCTCCCGGAAAAGTCAACATTGTCCCCAGAAAAAGTCAACGCGCGAGGAAGCAAGATAAAGTCAACGCGACGACGGTTTCTACATGCCTTTGACCTGGGTTACAATTCGTATGTTGCTGCTAAGCACTTATGTACATACTCTCCGACAAGTTTCGACCCTTTTGGACCGTAAAGTTGACCAAAGTCAATCTTTGGTCAGCTTCCCGACCAAAACCTAGCTACGGAAAATTCGTCCTTCCCTTGGTAGTACGATTTAGTGTTGCTTCTTTATGTGAAAGTGAAATCGTCCTCCAAGGGGCTCGTACTAAATCAGAGAAGAGAAGAAGATGTGTGTTGAGTTGTTGTGAAAATGCTCTCCAAGTTTGACTGTATTTATATACATCATTGAGGTGTGTGACACATCTGCTGGGGGTGCAAAACATTAAGGCCGACCTGCACATATAATTTATTATAAATAATAAATTCAAAATAAATGTTCTACTCATCGGATTAAGATATATTTTATATGGATTTTACACCTCTCCGAAAGAGGAATCCAACAAAAATATTAGCCACTTAATCTGAGCATAATAAATTCAAAATAAATGTTCTGCTCATCGGATTAAGATATATTTTATATGGATTTTACACCTCTCCGAGAGAGGAATCCGACAAAAATATTAGCCTCTTAATCTGAGCATCACAACATGGAGTTTGGACCTAGTTGTAATCTGAGCATCACAACATGGAGTTTGTGGCTAGAGGGTTCTCCCAGGTAGAGGGAGTTGATTATGAGGAGACCTTCGCTCCCGTGGCTTGATATACTTCGATACGCTCCATTATATCGATAGCAGCAGAGATGGGTTGGAAGATCCACCAGATGGATGTGAAGACCGCATTTCTCAATGGCTTCATACAAGAGGAGGTGTACATTGAGCAGCCACAGGGCTTTGAGGTGCATGGGAAGGAGTCCCATGTGTGCAGACTGAAGAAGGCCCTTTATGGCCTGAAGCAAGCTCCCAGAGCTTGGTACTCTAGGATAGATACATACTTGCAGGAGATGGGTTTCACAAAGAGTGAGGTAGATCCGAACCTTTACTACATTGTGATAGGTGAGGAGCCTCTCATTCTGGTGTTGTATGTGGATGACTTGGTCATTACAGGTGCAGAGAGACTCATAGAGCACTGCAAGAGAGATCTTGTGGCGGAGTTTGAGATGAAGGACATCGGCTTGATGCATTACTTTTTGGGTTTGGAGGTGTGGCAGGAGGAGGGGCATTTCTTCCTGGGACAGGGGAAGTATATTGTGGACATCCTTGGTAGATTCCACATGGAGGTTTGTAGACCCATGTCGACACCGATGATCACCAACTGGAAGAAGCTTCATGCTTCGGATTCCGAGTTGGTGGATCCCACATTGTACAGACAGCTGATTGGTTCCTTGATGTATTTGGTCAACACTAGGCCGGATATTTGTTTTGCAGTCAACACGATGAGTCAGTTTATGTGTGAGCCTAGGAAGGTTCACTGGGTGGCTGCAAAACACATTTTGCGGTACTTGCAGGGGACAGTGGATTATGGTCTGGACTACAGGCAGGGGGATGGAGTGAGATTGGCGGGTTACACTGATTCTGATTGGGCAGGTTGTGCTTCTGATAGGAAGAGCACTTCAGGGTGTTGTTTTGGGTTGGGTTCGGCAGTGGTGTCATGGTTCAGCCGAAAGCAGCAGTCAGTAGCATTGAGTTCAGCGGAAGCAGAGTATATGGCAGATAGTCTAGCTAGTTGTGAGGCCATCTGGCTTCGCAAGATGTTGTTTGGCTTATTTGGTTAGCCGTTGAGACCTTCAATGATTTACTATGATAATCAGAGTTGCATTAAACTCACGGAGAATCCAGTATTTCATGACAGGTCGAAGCATATCAGGATCAAATATCATTTCATCAGAGACTATGTTCAGAAAAGAGCTGTGAAGCTTGAGTATATTCTTACTGATGAGCAGGTTGCAGATATTCTTACCAAAGCCTTACCACGGGGCAAGCATGTCTACTTCAGAGACAAGATGGGTGTGGTGAGGAACACCTTCCTCGGTAAGAGGGAGTGTTGAAATTTGGTTACCGGAGGACAGGTGGTTCTCTAAGGCTTTGATCTTTGGCCTAGGGAAAGTGTCCAAAAGAATTTAATTTTTCTCCTAAAGTGACTTTATAAAGTTATAAAGTCAAATCTAATTTAAAAGTGACTTTAAGTGATAAAGTCACCAAAGTCTAATTTTAAAGTGACTTTAATAAAGTCAATGTAAAATTAGAAAGGAAAAGTGACATTGGAAATAAATGACTAAGTGGGTCTTTATTAAAGTGGGGTGAATTAAAAAATAAAAAGTGAGATTTAAATGAGCATTTAATCTCAGCCCTAGATCTCAATCTATTTCAGCCATTGGATTTAGGGATTCCCCAAAAGTCACTTAGGGTTAGGTTAAAGGAGGAAAAGGAGGGAAAAGGTCATTCATTCTTTCATGCGCACATTGAGAGAGGAGGAGAAGGAGAGCTGGAGACTTTTTCTGAAGAGAGCTTGAGAAGGTGAAGGAGAGGCAAACCCAGCAAATCCGTTCAGCAGCAAGGAGGGCACGGTTTTCAAGGCAGTAAGAGGCTGCACGAATATCAAGGCAGCAAGGCCGTACAACAACAGGAAAACTGAGACAGCAGTCCGTACAACAGTTCGTACCACTGTTTTGTGGCACATTTTTCTAGGAGAAAGGCGACACAGTTTTTGAGAAAAAGTATAGCAACAAAGGGCTCGATTTCCAAGGTTGCTGGGCACACTTTTCGAGGCAGCTAGCACAGTTTTCGAGAAAGGCAGTTTGCTGTAATAAATTTCTGTTTTGAGTATTTTGCTGTTCTGGCACATTTTCCAAGGCGGAGGCAAGCATGGAAAGCCAGATAAGTCTGTAATTAATTTGCTAGAATTTTTCCTGTATATTTCACCTCTTTGTAAAAGCATTTTCTAGAAATAAGGAGGAGCTTTCAAACTGGTTTTCCCCAAGAGTTGTAGGGGGTTTTTCCAGGGTCACCTTGACAAAAAATCACGGTGTTATCATGTGTTGAATCGCTGTTTGTATCTGCTGATTTTTATTTCTGCATTTTCTGGCATTCTGTAAATTTTCCAGAATTTGTGTTTTCAGCAAAAATTTTTTATTTTTCTGTGGTTGAATGTAAGAATATGGGAACGGGCATTTAACTAAAAGGAGAAATAAGGTGAAACTGAAAACTGGGGTGGGAAAACAAGAAATTTCTACAAGTATTCAATTGATGCTCACTCAACAATCTCAATAGTGTTGCTAATTGTTTAACATGCTCTTCTTCATTTTAGAATATACCAATATATCATCAATGAATACAATAAAAATCTTGTGCAGATAAGGACGCAACACACTATTCATCAAGCACATAAAAATAGTTGGAGCATTAGTTTAACCAAATAGAACTCCAACAAACTTATAATGCCCATACTTGGTCCTGAAAGCTGTCTTGTATATGTCCTCTTCCTGGATGCATACTTGATGATATCCTAATCTAAAATCAATATTTGAGAACACTGCTGCTCCCTTCAACTAATCAAACAAATCATCAATCCTTGGCAATGGATACTTGTTCTTGATGGTTACCTTGTTCAATTGCCTGCAATTGATTCACAACCTGAGAGTACCATCTTTCTTCTTCACAAACAATACTGGTGCACTCCAAGGCGATACACTTGTCCTAATGTTTCCTTGTCAAACATTTCTTTCAACTGCAACTTCAGCTCTACCAACTCTAGAGTGCTCATCTTGTATGGCGCCTTCAATGTTGGTGCTGCCCTTGATACCAACTCAATAGAAAAGTCTACTTCCCTGTGAGGCAAAAATTCTAAAATCTCTGCCGAAAACACATCTTGAAATTGCTGTAATATCGGGTACCTACTCAATATCTCTGCATCCTCATCCTCCTTACCTTTATCACTAGAAATGTGCATTGCAAATAACACAGACCCTTTTCTATGACTGCATTTCGCTTGCATGGCTGTCACCATTTTAACTCATGTTGTCTTGTTCTTACCTTGCAAGGCTCTTTGTTCTCCATTGTCATCCAAACAATCAATGGCTTTGTCATAACAATCCACTTTGGTCCTATGAAGGTATAGCCAGTCCTTACCCAAAGGCATACTATATGATCCCAGTGACAATACATTCAAATATGTTGATGTAGGCATACCATTCAACTCAAATGCACAAGCTCTTACCCAATGATGAACTCTCTTCTTTGTACATGTAGCCAACTGCACTAACCAAGATTCTGCATGCACTTCCTTACTCAAACAACACTTATACACCAGGTCAGGATTAACATAACTATAATTAGATCCGATGTTAATCAAAATAGAAACAACTTGATCACAAAGCTTACCGTCCATCTCAATGGAATTAGATCCAAGGTCAATCAAAATAGAAACAACTTGATCACAAAGCTTACCATCCATCTCAATGGTAGATACTTGATGATTTGCCTGTTGGTTATCCAACGCTGCATAAATCCGAGGAACACTGTGTCCAACATCGCTGTCTGTGCCTGCTAAGCACTGTAAATCTGCGGTCTACCACCTTGATGGTGTGGACAATCTCTCTGATGATGACCTTTGTGTACAGGCTTCCTATCATCACCCTTGTTCTGTTAAGACTGAAATTCCTGTCCTTTGTTAGATGCATTGAACTTCTTAAGCGACATTGCACTCTCTTTGTTACTCGTGTCCTGAGGTCTTGCTCGTTTCTTGTCCCATTTTCCTTTGTTGCTTGCATTACCTTTCTAGTCTGGTTTAGTCTTAGATTTGTGCTTTGATTGCTGACAACAATGCTTTAGCTTCCAGATGGCCTCCTCCACTGATCTAGGCTCATCAAACTCAATCCTGTCCTTGAATGCTATCGACAACTCGTTGATGAATCTCCGAATCTTGGCCTCCTCCTCCTCCTTGAGGTAAGGCACATATCTCTACAACTCCAAAAATTTGCTAGTGTACTCCTCATTGGTCATAGATCCCATCTTTAGCTCATAGAATTCTTTTTCCCTGTCATCATAGTATCTCTCTGATAGATACTTCTTCCTGAATAGTCTCTCAGACGCACTCCATGTCAATTCCTCCTCACAAATATCTTTGACATTCTTTACATCTTCCCACCAAATATCCGCTTTACCTTTAACACTGAACGTAGCTATTTTGGCCTTCATATTCTCTGACTAATCATGCAATTTGAAGAACTTATTCATTCCAAGTAACCACACTTCTGCAGCTTGCGATTTCTTCATTTCCCCATCAAATGTAGGTGGGTTTGCTTTCTTAAACTTGCCCGACAAATATCCCCTGTCATTCATCTTGTAAGGATGATAACGACAATGATCATGATGTCTGTCAGAACCACAACTAGGATAAAAATCTGTGTCCGTCACCTCTTCTGTTCGTTGTATCCAAGAACTTTCCATCCCTTATCGTGTCATCTCTATCTGACTTGTGCCCACCATGAGATCGATTGCCATATGCCCCATTAGTACTCTCCTCTTGTCCATGTTTGATTCGAAGTGGTCCTTGTCTTTGCAAATTTGACAAGCTTTAAAGGATGACTGCATTGATTTCATATTGTTTCTCCTATGCCTTAGCAAGTTTCTCTTGTGATTGAATGATTCGATCATTATCTGCTTTGTAACTCCTTATTTTTGCCTTTAGACTTCTTAGAGTGTTTGCTATGTGAGGGGAGTATTCATCACCATGCTGCTCATCTGATCGATAGGGAGAATCTTGTGAACTATAGTTTACCACTCTGCTAGCCATCTTTGTTCTTCTCTTCCTGCAAGGTATATCATGTTAGCTAAACCAAATCATAAACAAGCCAACGCACCTCAATCTAGTTCAGGGGAGGATATATCGGCTGCAAGATAAACCATATTAGCATAATGCATATAAACATAATCATAACAATATATAATTGTCATCTCAATCCTCATCTCGTTACCTAAGTCACCAGGTTCATGTTCGTGTTCGAGTTCGACGACCTCGAAATTCGAATAAAGTTCGACTTTGTCGATAAAGTTTGGCATAAAATTTGACATATAAAAAATTGAAAAAAATATGTATATATATAAAAAAAAATCAATTTTAATCTGGCTGAAAGATAAATATGATGCACATAAATAAATAAGCATGTCAATTTTCAAAGTGCATAAACCATGAAAGTGAGTGTCAAATTGGCAATAAAGAACCAACTTCCGTACATAGTAAACAAGGTGAGAAATTCATCATAGACATTAGCACCCATAAGAATATCAAATTCAACAAAACCATGGGCCATAGCAGATTTCATTTATTGAAAACAATCTATCAAAAAGTAGTCAAAATATATAAACTTTAAAGTAGTTGGGTTGTTTTAGAAAATTGTTCATGCAAAAAGTAAACTAGAAGTCTAAAAAGAGAACACAAGTTTTATTCTTGATGTTCTCGTGGCCCGTTATATCAAAAATTTATATATCATCAAGAGCAGTAGGGGTTGTGAATCCGCAAGATGACTCAACATCAGATTGATCACTCAATTCCCTGTCAATGTCACTATCAATGTAAAAATCAGCTTCATCCCTTGATGCATTAGGAATAGGATCGATCCACGGAGTAGAGGAATTGGATGACTCTTTAGCCACATTTTCCAAAAGCAATTGCAAGTTACTATGAACATAAACAAGATCTTATCTTCTAGATAACAATCTATTTCTTTTCTTGGAATGAATGTGGTCAAAGGAACTCCAATTCCTTTCACACGTTGATGCACTTGATCCCTGACTTAAGATACAAATTGCAAAAGTTTGCAATTCTGGTGCCCCTGATCCATGAAAATCCCACCATACTGCTGGATTACTTATGCTCCTATCATACTTTGCTGATTGTGTTCCAAAAAACCCTTCTTCTAACCTGTATGCCCTCAATTGAGATCTGACCAAATCTGCAATTGTTGGATCTGGATTTAGCTTCTCAATAGCCTGGATAAGCCCATTCATGACTTTTTCATCCCTATGTCTTGATAACCCAAACAATCTAGGGTCCAAATAACATGCTGCTGCATGTAATGGACTATGCATCATCTTCCATCTTTGATCAATTACTTGCCATATCTCTTGGTAATTTACTTCCACATTTTTAAAAGCAATTGCAATAGCCTCTTTGCAACAATCAATACTTTCAAAAACAAAACCCATACAAGGGTTGTCACCGTCAACCATGTGGAGCACATTAACAATTGGGCCACATATTTTTAAAACCTGTTTGAATTTTCCCGAAAGCCATTATTGAGCACTTTTGTTAAACATGTTTCCCCCAATTTTTTTTGAAAGGGGAGATATCTCCCTCTCAATATTACAGAAAACAACTCTTAGGCTTGCTTTTTCCTCAACAACTCTTTTCGAAGTAATATAAAAAGTAGCAAACCTTGTATCACAAGGCCTCAAGAACTCTTTAGATGCATTCTTCCTATATATGCTCAAAGTGAGACAATGGTTGATGTTGAAGTTTGCAATTGTTTTGGCTCTTCGGATTGTCTCATTGACCCAAGGAAATTTGGCTAAATCATGCAACATCAAATCCAAGAAATTAGTTGCACAAGGGGTCCAATAAATATGATTATACCTAAGTCACCTGATATGGGGATACGAGGATTCGAAGAATCAGATACGGGTACGGTGGCCCCGGAACAGGATACTTCTGGGATACGATACATTATATATTATTTTATTAAAATATATATATATATTAAAAATTAGATATTTTTTACACAAATTCATACTTAATTCATTGATTTAAACATAGATTTATCTATCATCTTAGATAGTCAAGGTTTTGTTTGAGTGATGGGTACATTTTTAGTAGGGTCATAATAGAGGAGTTTGACAACCAGTGTCACTAACATCAAGGTGCATAGAGGGATTGGTGCTCTTGATTAAATACGAGTTCCATACTCTAATACATGACAAAATTCCATGGAAACATTGCAATAACCCAATCCTGAAATCCTGAAAAACTGAAAGTCTGCTGGATTTTGAATGAGATCTAAAATTCTACTTTCTCCATATAAAATCCAATGAGGTCGGAACCACTCTCAAACATCCTGAGTCATTTCATGGTAATGTTAAAAATTTAAGTAAAAGTGACATTCATCCTTTTACTTTAAGAATTTAACATTACCATGAATCACATATAAATACTAGGGCCATAAGCTTGATGCCCTCTCCTGAAAAATCCTTCTTAATTGGTGAAAAACAATGAAATTGGTGAAAAACAATGAGCAAAAGCCCCCCTTTATAATAAAAAAACAACGCTTTTTTGAACCCGTGAGCCCGGCTGTATCCGGTTTTATGAGATACGGTGTATCCGAACGGGGTACGGTCAGGATATGCCGTACCCCGTTCGGATATGCCGTATCCGTTGAATTGGGGCAGAATCTCGTACGTATACGTAGTACCCGATACGGGGATTCGGGATTCGTGGCCCTTTTAGGCGAATCTGGTGACTTAGGATTATACTTTTCCATAATCATCTTCCCTGCACCAACACAATTTTGATGCATTATTTGTAATAATATGGAGCACATTTTTCTCTCCAACCTCTTGAATTGCTTCATCCAAAATTCCAAAAATAAATTTTGATGTCTTTACCTGATCCATTGCATTAACTGCCTTCAAGAAAAGTACCCCTTGAGGACTGCAAACAAGCACATTGATCAATGGGCGATGACACAAATCTGACCAAGCATCACTCAAAATTGTGCATCCTGTATGCTTCCAAGACTCTTTAATTTGAGACAAATTTTCTGTCACTATGTCTCTTGTTTTCTTTAGCAAAGTGGTCCTTAAGGCTTCAGACTCGGGAGGAACATAGCCCTTCCCAAAATCGATGGCCTTTTTAATTACATTTTTAAAATATGGACTCCTGGCCACATTAAAGGGAAGTGCACATGCATAAAAGAATTCTGCAACAACATCATCAACTTTGTAGAAATTTTTGAATCTTATATCTTATGTAAAAATTATTACTGTAAATCCGGTTAAGCTCCTCCTACTTAGATACGTTATTAACTAAATAAATTCAAGTTAACATTGAAGCAAAGCACATAACAGATCTCTACAAATTCAGATCTAGAATAACCACATGCTACATTAACAAAGTGACATAGTTATTTATGGACAAATAGTCCCTGGAAAAACCCAATGTGGGAAAACCGGTCTTTGGCTGCTGGAGGGTTCTATTATTAAGCATATTTCTGAATACACAAATCTGGGTTCCAGATTTGGACAACCCGACAGCGAAAATACTAGATCTACAGCTCACTCGCTGATCTAGGGCCAAAATAATGATTGATCCACACCCTCAAACATGATTTACAGAACTCAACCAAGATTAGGGCCTAGAAACCCTAGCACTACCCTGAAAGGCTCTGTGTCAGCCTTTGAAGCCCCTGAAAGCCTCTGCGTCAACCTTTGAAGTCCTCCAAACCCTCAACGCTACTCCGGAAGGGACTGCGTTACCCCAGACTGGGTGACGTAGTCACTACGCTGCCCCTGAAGGGTCTCTGAGTAACCCCTGAGGGTTTCTTGCTGGAAATCACACTGTCCTTGGAGAGACTGCGCTGTCCTTGCTGTTGCTGCTACCTTCCTCTGCGTTCTACTTGAGCTGTTCTCTGCCTCTTTTGTATTCTAGACCCTGGGATCAGATCATCCCCTTGGCCTAAATTCCCCTCTCTGCAACTGAAACACTTCTAAGTATTCTTAGCAAACCCTACCCTAGAATCTTAGCTTAGCTTCAGACTTCTGAGTATTCTTAGCAAACCCTGCACTAGAATCTCAGCTTAGCTTCAATGCTCTGCCTCTGTGTGTCTTTACAAATGACCCCAAGCCTTTCCTTTATACTTTTCTCGTTGACAAATCAACGACCATGATCAAATCTTCAATCAATGGCTAAAATTAAAAGAAAGCTTGATCCGTGTGACTTAGGACAATTTCATCACATGTTTAATTAAATTCACTTTAATTATTTAAATTTCCTAAGTTTTAACTTAAGAAATACATTAAAATAATTAATTAATTTAATATCTCCTAAACCAGATGAAACTTCCCAAATCCATTTTTGGGTCTTGTAGATCAAGTGTACTCTAGTTCTTCCTCAAAATTTGGGACCTAGAGCACAACTGGTGCTACCCCAAATACACAAAATCTCAACGCTCCCTCTTAGCATCAGGGGTGTGCTCTAGCAATACATCACACTATGCATTACATGACTTTGAGTATTGGTACTGTGCTGCTGAAGCTTGGCCTGCTGCCACTCAACTCTGCACTGCTGTTGCCATTCTGTACTGCTGCCCATGACTTGCCACTGCCACTGCCACCATTGTACTGCAACTCCCTCTCAATATGCTACATCTGTGGTGATCCTAGCACTGCCACTGCTAATCTATTGCACTGCAACTTCAGTTGTTGAGAGAAACAACTGAATCTCTTGCTCAATCTTTGACAAACAAGTCTGTTGGGTTGCATCCTCATCACTGAAGCTCCATAGGCTACAGATCCGTGTTGGCATCTAAAGAACGATTCACAGCTACAACTCTGCCTGCGTAATCAGACTCCCTCTGCACTACTGAAGTCACATCAGCCCTTTGTGCTGAAATCTATCACACTACTACTGCACTGTGCTGTTCCTCTGAAGCTCTTTGCGCTGCTGCAGCTCTGCATTGCGTAAGCAACACTGCTCTGCGTTGCTGAAGTCACATCAGCCTCTGCGCTGCTACTGCTTCTACGCTGTTGCTGCTTTTCTTTGCGCTGCTCCTCCCAGCCTTCAGATCTGCCTCTGCTTCTGACTCATCTGTGATCTATGCACCCACTGCTCCACTTGTCTCGCTACTATCTTAAGGCTGCCGTAGTTCGCATGTGATCCAAGAGATGAGCTGCTCAAGGATCTCACCTTTCTTTAATGTAGCTCCTTTACATGTCCATGTCACCCCACCTCTGTGGTTCATGAGCACTCATGGCTGCATCATCTCCTGACCCATCATTTGCCACATCTGCTTTGGAAGAAGATGCTTCCTTGCCCCTTTTCTTCTCTGGAAAATGGCTTGCAAAATGCCCCATTTCACCACACTGAAAGCACTTGATCTTTGAAAGATCCTTCTTCTTTGGCTGCTTCTTCGATGCCAAGGCTGCATCTTCCTCATCTTCCTTCTTCACTTTGCTTAATCCTGGGTTGTGCTGCTTCTTGGTGAATCTGCGAAGTTCTTCTTGACGCAGAATTGACCACAAGCTGTCCCAATCTGGGAGGTCTGCTCTGCCCAAGATACTTTGGACAAAGGTTTCCCACTCATTCGTGACTGCATTGAGGGCAGTTCTGACTATCACAACATCATCCACCGTTGCACCCGTTGCAATTAGCTGATGTCTGGTTGACTGCAGTCTGAAGAGGAAGTGTTCCATGTCTTCTCCCTTGGTCATCATGAATGACCTCATTTGGGTCTCCAACAACATTTATCTTTGGACAAACTTTCCCTCATACAGGGAAGTCAAGGTCTTCTACATCTCGTTAGCTGTCTTCTTCTCAGCTATGTGTGGTACAATATGGTCCTTGATACTATCCATAATCAACCGCTTCCTTATGCTTCCAAAGGAGATCCGCATATGTCGGTGTGGCCAGAGTCTGCTCTGCATGTTCTCTTAGATTGTATGCCTTAAGGACAATCAGGATCCTTGCCTTCCAAACCGAAAAGTTTTAGAGGCCATCTAGCCTATCCTGGTCACGGAGTCCATTTGGAGCCATCTGCTAAAAATGTGTCGGAACTTCCTTTCTCTTTGCTAGAGAAATGGATCTAAGGCCCTTGGTGAAACAGGTGCCTTCTACTCCTTCTGACACTTGATTTCCCTCCTTGGAAATCTACCAAATCAACTATGATTCAACTTCTTTGATCCTTTGATCAAATTCTAAGTTTCCTTTGGCAAGAAACTTCCTGAGAAGCTGATCTCTTCCAATCTTTGTCACTTGTGCTAAGGCTAAAAATATGAAAACTTCATAATTTTAACCCCACCAGCTCTTCTGAATTTCTGCAGCTTTTCTGGAGTCTTTTCTGGATCTGACAGATTCAGATCTGAATCACACTGGCTGGCTTCAGACCAAACCAACAATGTTTCTGAGCTGCCTCTGCGCAGTAATTGCGTGGGCTTGCTAGGACACAACGCTGGGCAGCGTCACCCTTCCCTCTGCGTGAATCTGCTCCTGAAAACTGCGCTGTCCCTTCAGATCTGCATTTCTGTTGCTTTTCCAGTTGCTTTCTACAGCTAGAACCTTCAGTCTCTTCAACTGGTGTCCCTCCTAGATCTCCAATTGCTCTGATACCATGTAGAAATTTCTGAATCTTATACCTTATGCAGAAATTATTATTGTTAATCCGGTTAAGCTCCTCCTACTTAGATAAGTTATTAATTGAATAAATTCAAGTTAATATCGAAGCAAAACACATAAGATATCTCTACCAATTTAGATCTAGAATAAAATCTCAACAAACTTCTTGTCTCCCCACAGGTTTCCAAAATTGATTTAATGTTTTAGTTCCACCTGTTTTTACTGGAGTAGAACTTGATCCGCCAATGGTTGAGATTGAATTAATGGTGTTTGAGGAAGACAAGGGAATCTCCCAGTTTAAGTGAAATAGTTTTTCTCCACTGTGGTTTTTTGTTTGTTTGAGATCCTAGTGCAACCTTCAACCCCACCTCCACTTCGATTGCTAATATTGAGAAGGTGATCCACTACTCTAGTTAAAGAGCGAGTGAATTGATGTCCACACAACTGACACAAAAGATATTTCCCTTCTTTTTTGACAAAATTCCATGCTACGATAGTTGATTTTGGGGGTGCCATTGAAGTTTGGAGGTTCTGAATCTTGATTGTTGAAGTGAAGGGTGAAATGTCTGTAATTTTTTTTAATTACATTTGAATTAGTTCTAAATTTTTTGCATAATGAATTTTTTTGCAGAGTTTTTCTAGATTGTAATTTAGGTTTTTTTTTTAATTTTTTTTTTAATTTTTTTTTATCTTTTTAATTTTAATTTATTGTTTTTGGAATGTCTGGTTTGCGAAGGCTGATGCATGAAGGCTGTCCAAACACAATATATTTAAAATCTGTATATATTAATTAATTAAAAAAAATGCAGTAAAAAAAATGGATTGCTTACTTGGACAAGTTCCAACGTCACGCAGTGAGTTCCAACTTCCATTTGAAGTCTGAGTGTTCTGATGCTCATTGTTGCGTGTAGGTGGATGGGACTCGAGAGTCGAGCACCTTGGTCAATGGTCGAGCACAGGCTGTAGGCGACGGGTAGGCTGCAGCTTGAAAGTTGAGTTGTGAGTCCGTGACCTCGACCAAGGGTCTGAGACCTGTACGCAGACTTGTACGTTGTAGCTTGAGCGAGTGAGTGAATCATGGTCTGTGGATTTTGTGAGTGAGTGGACCTGTGAGCGTAGGCTTTGCGGTTGTTAGCGGAGAGCAGAGAGCAGTGCACTGAGCGGAGAGTGGTGAGCGTAGTGGTGAGGACTGAGGAGCAGTGACTCTTGAGGACTGAGGAGCAGTCGTAGTCCGCTGGAGTAGTGGAAGGAGCAGTTGCTGTCGATCGAGGAGTAACGCTGCTAACGCAAAGTCTCAGTTGTGAATCGTGATGCGTGAGTCAATGAGTTGTGGGATTTTTCACCAGCAAAACCTAACCTGAAGCTAAACAAACAAATTTGATTTTTAACCGAATTTTAAAACAAATTCGTTGAAGTTTGGCGAATAAATTTGAGTTCGAGTTTGAGCTTGTTATTAAGTTCGAGTTCGGGTTCGGCTTGAAATTCGCTGAATAAATTCGAATTTGTTTGAATTTGGTTCAAGTTTGGCGAATTTTGAACTCCAAGCATAAAATTTGGCGAACCCGGTGACTAAGCCCGTTACCATGCAGGATGCCACAACCACAACTCCGATTAGATACAATGCATGCAAGAGAACATATATACGACACACAGACACTGACATACATAACCAGTGCATAACCAACATATACTCATGATAAACACATCCTACATCAATACCATCAACTTTCACATGGAAGCACAACTACAACCATGACCACCACCATGCATACAGAACAAGTACATAGACCACAAGCATACAAAACACATATGCAATTGACATGTATGCATGACCAACACACCGCCCATCCAGTCCAAGAACCATGCTCTGATACCACTCTGTAACACCCGCCTCTCGCATTTACCTAAGCTAATTGGTCCACCGGGGTAAACATGTGAGGAGAGGCACTATGATGTGATTCAACCTCCTAAGTCACCTTAAGGAAGTGGAACCGACGAAACACAACCAAACTGACTTTCTAAACATGCTACAAAATCTTCAGGAGCCAACCCACCCTTCTAGGTGGCCAACCCTTGAGAGAACCTGACATTTTTACTGACTTAGAGCCCAGTCGCTCCCTTGCCAAGCCCTCCAAGCGGTTGAGAGCCCCAGTCACTCCCATGAGCTTGCTTGGGTGCGACTGTAGCATTTTTTTTTGCTAGTGCTATGCTAGCGACTGTGAGATTGAAGGCTATTTTCTAGGGCTATGACCTAGTCATTGCCCAAAAATTCATGAAACTTTCAAAACTCATAAAAGACATCAAGACAGTGTTTTGATAACAAACTTGTTCAAGGACTTGATTGGACCTTTACTAGCCATGACAAACATTTCGTCAAACATGTCACAAATATGCATCCTACAGGTTATAACGACAAATCTGAGTATAGGGGTCACATACTTATCTAAAAATCGCTAAGAAGCATTGATTCCTTATCACATTAGCTGCGATATCATCTATTAGGTCATATATTTATTACTCATTCATTTACAAATCAAAACATGATGAGAGCCATACATCATCACTCTAAAAGAACACTCATATCTAGCATATAAACAACAAAAATAACATGGATATATCAGCCATAATATCCATAGATAAGCCAATACACTTACATATGAAATACCAAGTAGAAGAAGCTCTTAAATAATAAATGCGAAGGCCAACTAGGTTCGGGACTTCCACGAACCACCCGACCATAGATTGGCTGAACCAAATCTTTTTTTAGCCAATCACCCCTGTGCCATATTTCAAGCATGAATTTGGGATTTCATGAAACAAATCCAACAAAATTGAGCCAGGGCTTCTAGAGGCCAAACCACCTCAACCATTAACTAGTGATTCCACCTCACGATCAGACATCACTAACCATCACTAGATTGGTCTCTACTGAAGCTGCCTAGGGTTGCAGAGTGTTTGTTCCAACCAGGGCTTCTAGGATTAGTAACTTATCCCACAGCTGCCGCCTTGCCTCCAAAGCATTTTTCCAACCAGGGCTTCCAGGACTAGTAACTGAGCCCACCAAGGGCTTTTAGAGCGTTTGTCCAACCAAGGCTTCCAGGACTAGTAACTCAACCCGAGTTATTACAGGGCTTCCAAAGTGTTTGTCCAACCAAGGTTCCAGGAACTAATTACTCAACCCACAACCAAAGGAACACAAGAACCAACTAGAAAACAAAAGGAAGACTCTCACAACACCATATCTATCCAGGAAATGGCAAGGCTAGGCAAAACCATTGTCAATCTAGGCAATCCTCCATGCCAATGGCAGATCATAGCCAGGAAACCACATGCATGTGCCATGCATGCCAAAACTAGTAAGGAAACCATACATGCAACTCGGTACCTGCAAGCAAAACTCATTGTAGTTGCTGATCTCACTTTCCTCTATGCTTTTTTGCTTCTCCTTTGCCTTCTTGCCTTGAATCCCAAGTATGCCACACTCCTCGTGCTCCAAGAAAACTCTGTGTCTAAGAGTATGGGAGAGAGAGAGAGAGAGAGAGAGAGAGAGAGAGAAAATGAGAGCTCTAAAAATTGTATTGCCAAAAGCTTAACTGAAAAAAGGTGCCAACTAATCCTTAGAAGCCTTTTTATTAATGAGGCCTCTATTTTCTTTAATTTTCCACTATTTTCCGTCATTTTCCTCCTCACATGCAACCTGTGACCTTTCACCTTCCTTTTCTCCTATTTTCCATTATTTTCATAAATAAAATGCCAATAAATGCCTCATGCCTTTCCAGAGCCTTAGCCATTGCCTTTTCCAATTTCCATAGCCATAATAAACCATATGAACACCCACATTAGGATGTTTTGCCTAATATTGAATACATGTCCCATGACCATGGTTATTATTTTGCCTTTATTAACTTTATTACATGGATTTTTAACTAGGGTTGTTACAAAATCTTAAGCTACTTAGATGTTTTTACATGGCTTCATCGTCATACTAGAATCATTTTTACAATAATTTTGCAGAATTTGGTATGCAATGATGATAATAAATTAAAAAAATTATCCACTGTTCTGTACACTTCTTCTTGGAACTATTGACATATGCATGGTCAACCTTTGGCGGCTGTGCATCGGGACACGTTGCTTTAGTGAAGGAATGTGAGAATCTAGAATCTACATCCAGGAAAACGAAGTAAATCAGACAATTATCTATTGAAATACAAATCAAAATCATCATATATATCAACAAGTGCTGAAATATATTTTTCTACTCTAACAATGAAATCTAAATCTAGTGACATGAAACATAAATATTGAAGTGGACTTATTCTAATAATATAAATGAAACCTAATATACGAGGATAGGGTTGGAGATACAATATAAAGCCTTATTCTAATAAGTGAAATGAAACCTAATCTAATAACAAAAATCAAACCTAAGCTATGAGGATAGGGTTAGAGATACAATACAGAGATGCCCTAAGGCATCAAATATTTTCAATGAAGTTCATGCTGAGAACATGCACACTCTTCGGCAGATGCATTGGTTATTTCTCTGAAATGCCGTGCTGAATTTTAAAGATGCTAAGACTTTGACTTATCTTAATATCATGTTGTACTTGGAAACTTCTTCCTTTTTCTTTTCCGCCTTTTACTTTTGTTTCTAGTAGGCTGTGACATTGATGATGATGTTACCGATGTATAACTTTCTACCTGATCTTGAAAACGTTCATACGGGAAATTTGAAGTATCCAAAATTTCTATGACATGCTTTTCTTCATTTACCTGAGTCTGCCTTGATATGGGTGAAAGGGGTATCAACCTGATTCCCCTTAGTTTCCTTTCTATCCAAACTACCTTCATTTAGCCACTTAATGGAATTAATGACCTCCCCATAAGAAGATGAAGTTTTCTTTAGGGGGTTGGGAGGCTTATGACTTGTTGAAAGTTCTTTGTTCCTTTTACATTCGTCATCTGGTCTATGTTGAAATTTCCTGCACCTGCGATCCTTCCATTTCTTCCAGCCTATTCTTAAGAGTGATATGGTAACTTCCATAGTTTTCATTTGATGTGTGTGATTAACCTCCATGGTCTCTATCATGTTTTGAAAGGTGATCATCTTATTATAATGAGCAACTTCCATAGCCATTGACTTGTTTTCAATGGCACTCATTTGCTTAGAATGATTCGTTATTAATTTCTCTTGATTGAGTTCCATGGTTTTCGTTAAATATAGTTTACTGAATTGCATGTCCTTAATCATTTGAGTTATTTCATTGATAAAATGCTTATCATTTTCTTCTTCATCATCAAAATGGTCTTCTTCAGAAAAGCAATGTTCCTTATCAACAATATTAACTTGATCGCTTATCCTTGCCTTTCCACGATCGATGATTATTCTTGCAACAACACAAGTGGATTCATCATGAAAATTCTCACAAGGTTTGCAATATGGCACAAATTGATGCAACTCATTCTCTTGAAACCTTTCCATATTAATTAAACGATTTAAAAAGGCAGTGATTTGATTCCTATGATCAACTTGCATGTTCTTAACTAGTTGAGTTAGTTCTTTAACATGATCACTCTCAATTTTCTTAATCTCTTCCTCTTTAAAATCTGGAATCCCAGACTTCCCAGACGCTTTTCTGAACTTTTCTATTTCCTCGACTAAAGTCTGAGTAACCTTTACATTAACAGATTTCTCACGCATGAGGTCAAAAGAAATGTCAGCGCCAAATGCATCAATGTAATGGAGCAACAGAGACTTGTCAGGAAGTTTGTAATCTTGAGATAAATCTCTTACAATATCATTAAACCTTTTATTAAATTCCTTAGCAATTTCATTCTCATTTTTCTTCATATTGTAAATGGCATAAAGTAACTCCTTTTTCATTCTTTTTATCTCCATATTCATTGTTAAAGACATTGATGATAGCTTGCAGAGAATCAAAAGAATTATTCGGAAAATCCTGAAACCAATCCATAGCATCATCTTCCAAAGAAAGGACAAAGAGCCACATCTTAATGTCTTCTTGATTATAGTTGGCAGTGCTGCACCACTTAGCCACACAAATATTAAATTTCTTGAGATGATCATTAGCATTATTTGCATTATTGCCTTGAAAAGGAAAATTATCAACGACTTTCTCCAGAATATCATGAGGATAATCTTGAATGTTAGTAAAACTACAAGTCATTCATGATGACTTGTTCACTTGAGTGTAATGAATATCAGAGAGAGGTCCCTTTCAAGATAAGCAAGAAGTCTACAAGAAGAGGGCTTATAGTAGAAATTCTTGCCAAAAATGAAACAAGTGGATTCACCACTTGAACATGAATCTAACTCTAAAATCCAAAATGCAGAAAACCGAATTGTTAGTTGAAGGAAAGCCCAAAACTAGAGATAGTTCCGAATGAAATGTCAAAACTCTAAGAACAAGAAACTTATCCCCGACAATGATGCCAGAAAATGTTGTTGCTTCAGGTGTACACCCTAACGTGGGAGATGTTTCCAACCCCATGAGGTAACATTTTGTAAGACGCAACCCTTAGGGTATGGGGTGTCACTCTGATCCCTACTCACTTTGTTTAAGCTATCTCTGTAACAACCTTGGTCAAAAATCCATGTAAAAATATATAAGACCACGGTCATGGGACATGTATTCCAAGTTGAATGTTGGGAAAATCATCCTAGTGGTGCTCATTTCGGTTATTATGGCTAAAGGAAATTGGTAAAGACAATGGCAAAGGCTTTGGAAAGGAAATTGGCATTTATTTATGAAAATAGTGGAAAATGAAGAAAAGGAAGGTGAAAGTTCACAGGTTGCATGTGAGGAGGAAATTGAAGGAAAATAATGGAAAATGAAGAAAATAAAGGCCTGATTGATAAAAAGGCTTTTGAGGATTAGTTGGCAATATTTTTGCTCAAACCTTTGTCAGTTCAGTTTTGGAGCGCTTTCTCTATTCTCTCTCTCTCACAATCTTGGAGACTTAGAGTTTTCTTGGAGCATTTCAACATTATTGGATCAAGAAAGGCAAAGAAGGCGAAGAGGAAGCAAAGATCAAGCAACTACAGTTAAATTCTTTGCAAATATCAATTTGCATGTGTGATTTCCTTGCTAGATGTGGCATGCATGGTGTTGCAGGTGTGTTCTTAGTTCTCTTTTTTTCATTGACATGGGTTTTGCCTGGTGTGATAGTGTTTTTCAGCCTGGCCTTGCCATTTCTGGATAGCCATGGTGTGATTGGGTTCTCATGTTTTGGTTGAGTTGTATTGCTAGATGGATTGAAAGCTGAGTGAGGTGGATCTACAAATGAAAGAACACATGGCCTAGTAACCCCTAAATCGGACTGTGGGTTGCGGTAAAGTTGAATTTTGTGTTGCCTCGGTGGGCCTAGGAATCCTTAACCGGTGAATGGTAGGATATATGGTCAAGCCTAGAGGTGGGTGCTCTCCATTGGGCCTAGGAATCCCGGGATGGGATACACGGTAAAACTTGGAGGGTGGAGTCTCAGTTAGGGCCTAGTGATCCGATATGGATTGTGGTAAATCCCAGAGACTGGTGTCTCAATTAAGGCTTAGAGATCCTTGGATTAGACTGTGGATTGCGGTAAAGCCTAGAGACTAGGAGTCAGGGAAATTCCTCATGGTGTAGGTGGAGAAATCTGGTGGCATCCATGCATATTTTGGCCTAGTGATTTGGTGGAGATCATGGTAAAGCTTGTTATTACATGTTTATTGTTTTGGCCTAGTGATTCAGTGTGGATTACAATAAAGCCTGGTTTCTATTGATGAGGGCGAGGTGGTTTAGCTTTGGGAGGCCCTGGTTGGTTCTTTTGGTTTGAGTCCCACATTCATGCTTCAAATATGGCACGAGGGTGATTGGCTAAAGAGATATTTGGCTTAGCCAATCTATGGTCAGGTGGAACGTCTTAGTCCCATATCGGGTTGGTTTTGCATTCATTAATGAGAAGTTATTTCCTTGGTATCTTATGTGTAAATGTACTGGTTTATATGTGGATTCTATGGCTGATGTATCCTTGATAATTCTGTTGTTATTATGCTAGTTATAAGCATGTATTATGACAGTGATGATGTATGACTCTCATCATGTTTTGATTTGTAAATGATTGAAGAATGTATCTATGACTTGATGGATGATAATGCAACTAATGATAAAAGGGAACAATGCTTCTTAGTGATTCTCAGAGAAGTATGAGACCCCTATGCTTAGATATGTTATTTAAACATGTAGATTACATATTTGTGACATGTTTGATGAAATGCCTATCATGGCTAGTAGAGGTCCATTCAAGTCCTTGTTCAAGTGTTTGCATTTACATTGTTATTTCGCTGTTATATTGCAGTTCTGAAAGTGTCATGGAATTCTGGGCAATGACTTGGGCTTTGGGCCTGATAAAGTGCCACGTAAAGCGGGGTCGCATACTTAGAACTACCAGGAAAAGTCCCTGGTCGCATGCATGCCCATGTCGTGCTTGCGATTGGAGGTTTCTAGTCGCTCTCTTGCCCATGTCAAGCATGCGACTGGGGGATTGATGCTTGAAAGGGTCAATTTGATTCAGTGGCTAGCCTTCTGGAAGGTTGTCATGGCTCCTGGGAGTGTTGTAGGTCTGTGTGGTTGTATGGTGTTGGTTCCACTTCCTTAAGGTGACCTGAGAGGTTGAATCAGATCATAGTAGCCTTTCGTCACATGTTTACCCCGGTTGGTCGGTTACTTGGGTAGATATGGGAGGAGGGTGTTACAATTTTCTTAGGCAAGCTAAGGGGGGTAGTCCCTAAAGGTGTAAATCAAATAGGAAACTTGTTGAAAACAACAAGTCTAGGAGATGCAATTGCTTATCTAGGTAACTTGAAAGGATTAGAAGGCAAGTTGAATTATCAAGTTGAGCAATGTGACATAAATAAATTCAGTTTGATTAATATGACACTCAAGATGAAACAATAAGAGACTAGTGCCTTAATGACAATGTCCAAATAGATTAAAGAACTTGCTCAACAATGAGAGATACTTCAAGCTACAAGCAAAGTAATGCTGCAAGGAAAAGTTAAACCAGAGATATGGGAAATAAATTATTTGTATTCTCTTGTAAAGATATTCAATGATGTAATGCTTGCACTTATAGATCAGGCTTATGATTTCCAATTACCGATGATAAAATGTTAGAAGGAGATGCAAGATGCGAATGAGATTGCTAACAATGATATTAGAGAATGAAATGCAACCAAAGAGTAAATTGTGCAATGCAGCGTTGAAAGGGAGGAATACTATGCAATGAAATGCAATTAGAATCTAAGATTGTAACTATGAGATGCACAATGGAATGGATTTAGTAAAGGGATGAGAAAGAGAGTTAGTAAACAGGGCTATCTGTGGCTAGACTTGAGGGAAACCAATATCCTATATGCCGTCAAATTGAGTGTCAATCTGCTTTTTCAAATACCAAAAGATGTATGAACAACTACTTCAAGAATGCATTAGACCATCAATATACTATTGTCAATGAGAGATGAACCACGGTAGCCACTGTCAAGTATATATCAGTCTACCTTGCTTCAAGATCAATCCACAAAACCATTTACTAAGATGCAACTGTCAATACCCTGCTTAATAACCAAGTTTAGTATTAGAAAGAATGGAAAGATGCCACTGTAGTGTCATTGTAGAAAGAGATTAGACCTCTGCAATTTGATATTAGACCTCTGCAAGAACATCTGTAAGAATGATGTTAGTCCTCTAATGATCAATTCAGTCTCCCAAAATAACAAACGATGAAAACCCAATACTTATGATTAGTCTTGCAATTATTATGAGTTATTTGGAAGTGTTTTAGGGCTTATTATTAGGTGTTTTTCTTGATAATTAAGGTCTGAAAGCGAATGCTTCAAATCTGAAGTGTAGGTAGTGAACAAATAGGCCATTGCAGAGAAAGGAATTAGATCTTGAAGGCTTGCAACCTTCCCTTTGAAGCTTAGTATACCAAGATTACCTCTGAAATCTAAATGTTTAGGCCTCAAATAAGTGTGAAACCCCTTGCAAATCCTTACGCTACACTTGCAACCACCAAGGTATACAAATTGTTAGATAAGCCTTTGAAAATTTAACACAATGAGCTTTTAAACCTCTTGTCTTGGGAGTTGGATGGTTGAACCGAAGACTTCCCCTCATGCCCAAGATCTGAATGTCAAATAATCTCTACACAATTGAAATGAAGTTTTTAGATGATAAGGGGCCAGTTACATGTTAAAACCCTACAGATCTAGAGATCCCTACTAGATCGAGTGAGCTAGAATGCTTTTCTAAACCCAATACCTAATGCAAGATACCTGTGCAAATAGATAATCCAACTTCTGGCAAATGAAATAATAACTTAAGAAATTATATTCAGTAGAGCATTAGAGCACAATTCAGAATAACATTACCACAAGAAGCAGAAAAGGAACACCATCGCATGATAAACCCCTAAAGATTTTGATTTTATTAGTGCAAAGGATAAATTACACCCAACAACTTGACTCACAACTTGCTTAAAATTTTTCATTATAGTGATGATGATCAATGAGGAGCTCAATAGCTTCCTTATATAGAAAAATGAGAGTATGAAAACCCTCCAAGTGGAAAAATGACTAGTTTGACTTGATCCCAGAGAATAACGACTGGTTGTTGCTTGATCCATGCCAAAATTAAATCCTGTCCTTAATTTCGAAGAAATATTTGAATTTGTAGATGAAGGCCATGATCCTAGTCCAAAAAATATTTGTTTCCAACTTTTTTTTCTTGAAAATTGATCCTTGAATTAACCACCATGGTCGAAAGGTTTGATTTTTCTTAAGGAATTGTTTTTTCCCATGATGGAGGACCTTAAAAAATTAATTTCTTCTGGACTGACGAATTTTGAGGGATTTTTCTCTTTGGAATTGAGCCTTTCAAATTAATTCATCCTTGCGAAGGTCACTTTTCTCCAAATGAGTCTTTCAAATTAATTCATCCTTGCGAAGGTTACTTTTTCCTCTTGGATAGAAATGATTTTCCTCTCATTATAACTCTTTGACTCAAGAAGGGATTACACATATTTTCCACCCTCTAAATGAGTTGAATAAATATTTTGGCAATGGTGTCTAACTATGAGTAACCATTCAACAAAAATATTCCTAGACAACACTTTTACATGAAGATATTACAATGGTCATCCATAGAAGGGGAAATTTACAACCTCTTAGACTCAACCAAATTATGCGACACAAGACACATGATCTAGTATGATAAAAATACACAGGCTCAATAACCAGTGTTCCATAGGGACTCATCTCTCAGGGTTGGGTGCATGCACCCCTCACACCCCACGCACTCGAGACATGGGGACATCTGGGGGTGCGTTTCCCCACACACCCTTTTTGGGGAGTCTTTGGGAGATGCAGGGGGTGCGTTTCCCTAGTGTGGGGGACACGACTCCCCAAAAGGGGTGCTTTTCGGCACCCCCCTTCAAATTGGGTGCTTTTGGGCGTAACCTTTTGAGGGGGGACGTGGCCCCCCTTGAATTTGTCTAATGACTCCTAATATAAAAACAAAATTGAAAATTCACGTATTAAAAAAATAATAATTAAACAAAACTTAAAATAAAAATTAGAAAATAAAGCTAAACTAAACATTAAAAAGTTACCTAGGTTAACTTACCTATTCATTTCCCAAATTTTCTTGCTTTTTGCAGCATGGTTTGGTTGGAGTTTAGTTGGTTACTCAAGAGAGTGACTTTGACTCTGATAGTGACATTCCCATTGATGGTCCCAATGACTTCATGCAACAGATGGATGTAAAGGACCAATCTTTGAGATTGAGTCCTTAATGTTGATTTTAATTTCAATATTCATTATCTGTTTTTACTTTTTAGTTTTAAATTTCTAGTTGTGACACTAGATATTGATGACCTCAGACTAATTCGTGACTCCTTACTCCTAACTATTTTTGAGTTTGAGACTTTGAGTTATATTAATTTTGAATTTAGTAATTACTATTTTAGCGTTCAAACTTCAGTATCTAGTATATAGTATATATTAATACTAATATACTAGTCTATTTTGCTTTCAATTTAAATTCTAGAATGATGAATGGTGAATTTAGTTATTAAATCAATGTAGATTGTAGAATAATGAATGATGAATGATATGGATCAATGTATTTGAATATTTCATTATTGAATCTCATGGTATGGATTAATGATGAGTATATCCTATGAATGATGTATGTATCAAAATGAATGATGAGGATGGATCAATGTATGTCATTATTTAATTCAATGTATTACTATTAGTATATTAATTCTTTCATTATTGAATATGAATTTGAATTATATATATTAGAAATTATATACCCCGACGTCCCACCACACCATCAAAATTTCCCTAAAATTTGAGGGTACTCACACACGTCCCCCTTGTGTGTCTCCTTGCATCCACATCTCCCCGCACTGGAGTCGTGGTGAAACATTGTCAATAACACTAGGACTCACCTAAGATATCACCATTGAGTCTCACTCTAGCTTTGGGGGATGCTTGGGAGAAAAACTCTACTAATTATTAATTAGCGGAGGGTAAAAAACTCCCTAGAATGGAACTGTTTAGCAATAAATCTTAAGCTACCTAGATGTTTTTACATGGATTCATAGTCATACTAGAATCGTTTTTACAATAATTTTGTAGAATTTGGGATTAGCATGGTGAACATGTCCTTTACTTGGAATATTTATCTTCACGAGTATTTTACTTTGGGCACTGGTCTCTACTTGCTATATCTTATGCTTTGAAAGTATTTCATGAATTAATCTTTGTTGTTATTGTGAAAATTTCTGAATATAGAAACCCTACTGCTGTATCTTTATTTACTTCTCCCACTTGTTTGATTTAATTAACAAGTTATTTAATTGAAGTATTTAGAAAAACATCAAAGTAAACACAATTGTAGCCCACAGATACATATAGATCATTTACTGAAACATAGCCGCACATATGACAAAGGGGACACATGATTTTTCGGACAAATGTCTCCGGAAAAACCTAGTGCGGCAAAACTGGTGCAACAAGTCTTAGAGGGTTTTATTATTAACTTTAAGCAGAATCTGAATACATCAAGGGCAACAGTAGTGGTTTGCCCAATAGAGAATTTCACAATGAATGTGCCTTATCATTCAGGGATAGAAAATATGGCTGATTCAGCCGAGGATGAAGAACCCCAACAATGGTCGCTTCACTCCTCTGATAAACACTGAAAACGAGCGCTTTCTAGCCCACTGCAACCACAATGCCGTCTTTCCAGCCTCTGCGTCAGCCCTCGAAGCCTTGTGCTACCTCTGCGTCACCCCTCTGGGCTCAGTGCTGCCTCTGCGTCACCTTGAAGGGCCTGCGTTGCCTCTATGTCAGCCTGGCTGGGCTCTGACCCTCTTGCTTGGCCTCTGCGTTGTCTGGTATGGATCTGCCTCTCTGCCTCGAATCAGAGTAATCCCTCGCCGATCTGTCCCTCACCAACCCTGCAAGCTCACTCGAAAAGTCTCAGTAAACCACGCCCCAGAATTTCGATTTAGCTCCGCTCTGTGTGTGTGTACTCCAACTGACCCTAAGCCTTCCTTTAATACTTTTCTCGTTGATAAATTAACGTTCGTGATCTAAACTCTAATCGAGGGCTCAGATTAGAAAAACTTGATCTCACCCACATGTGTAAAGTAATTCTATTTAATTTTTTAATTTCTCTAAGTTAGACTTAGGGTCCCCATTAAAAAATTTAATTATTTAAATAACTTTTGCAGCGGGTGGAATTTTTCCAAACGTTTTCTGGGTCTTGGAGATCTCATGTGTCCTAGCCCCTCCACAAAGTTTCAGAGCTAGAGCACATCTTATGCTACCCAAAATCTAAACACTCCCTCTTAGCGAGGAATGTGCTCTAACATACTTCACCACTGAAGCATCACCCTGATCCAAAGCATTGGTCCCTTGCGCTGTTGATGATTGGCTTGCTGCCCTCCATCCACTGCGCTGCTGCTTTCTGTACTGCTGCCCATGAGTCTGCCACAGTCACTGTCACATCTGTACTGCAACTCCCTCAGAAATTGCTGCATCATGCTGCTTATAGCACTGCCACTGCTAACTGCTACACCGCAACTCAGTTGTTGAGAAGTAAGCAACTGATGGACATCAACCAACAACTAATAGACAAGTTAGTCTGGTTGCATCTCATCACTGAAGCACCCTCTACTGCTGTCTCTCTAGAGCCTCTGCGCTGTTGTTGCTCTGCACTGCCCCTCTTCGTTGCTGAAGTCCCATCAGCATTTGCACTGTTGCTTCCACCCTGTTGCTGCCACTGCACTGCGCTGCTCCAATCTTCAGCGTTCAAGCACTGCCTTGTGCCTTTCCATGATCCTCTGCATCCACTGACTCCGGTCATCTTGCTACTGTCTTTAACAACTCTCGTAGCTCGTATTTGATCCAAGAGTTTGTGCACCTCAAGGATCTTGTTGTCAACATCTGTAGCTCACTCTACAGATCTATGTCGCCCCACCTCTTCTGTTGAGGTACATGAGCACTCATGGCCACATCATCATTGTTGCTATCATCCCCTTTTGCTGCTGTTGCGTTGGAGTCCGAATCTTCCTTGCCTTTCTTTCAAGGGACAAGTGTTGGCGAAGTGTCCCAATTCGCCACATCTGAAGCACTAGACCTCGGATAGGTCCTTCTTCTTCTTCCCTTGTTGCCTCTGCCCCTTATATGCTAGGGCTGCATCTTCCTCCTCCTCTTTCTTAATCTTGACTCCTCCGCTGTTGAATTCCCTCTTGGTTATTCTCTTGATCTCCTCCTGTCAAAGGATTGCCCAGATGTTTGCCTAGTTTGGAAGTTGTTGTGCTTTGCCTAAGATTCTTCGGACAAAGGTCTCGCAGTCATCGTTGACTGCATTCTCACCATGAGTTCATCATCAAGAGTTGCTCCCATGGCAATCAACTGGTTTCGAATAGTCTGCAATCTAAAGAGGAAAGGATCGATCTCCTCTCCCTTGTGCATTTGGAACAATCACATCTGGTTCTCCAAAAGCATCTTCCTTTGGATAGAGCTACCTTGATACAATGCGGTCAATGTCATCCACACCTCGTTTGCCGTCTTCTTCTCGGCAATATGCAAAACCACGTGATCTTTCACTCCATCCATGATCAAGCGTTTAGGCCGCTCTTGATTTTCATTAAACTTTTGTAAAAGAGTAGCATCGGTTGGAACATCCAAGACGTTCTCGGCATGATCTCTGATGCCATATTCTTCAAGGACTGACAGGATTCTGGCTTTCCAGATGGCAAAGTTAGACACATCGTCTAACCTATCCTGATCTCTCAATCCATGTGAGGCCATCTCTGCTCAATCCGTCGATGCAAGTGCTCTTCTCCCTTCTACTGCGACTACACTCAACAAAAGACCGGATCTGGGTTTCTTGGTGATAGAAACCCTCTAGAGAATATCCTCCCTCTGACCAATGATTTCCCTCCTGGAAATCCTTCACCAATTATTCGAATCAACCCTCTACGATCACTCCACTTGATCGAATATCAGATTTCTTGGCAAGAAAATCTGCTGAAGAACTGTTTCCCCTTACTTTGTCAACCCTACTAGGCACTGTTTTGCACCGGCAGAAACAATGCCCCACCAGCAACTTCGAAGGTCAGAAAATTGCACTTCTAGCCACAGAAATTGGCACAACGTCACTCCCTCTTGGATTGCGACAGCTCTGTGTGAGCTTGACAAGCTTTGCGTCACCCTCTAGGGCCTGCATCAGCCTCTGTGTCTGTTGGGTCTGTGCTGTCCCTCTGGTGCTGCGCTGCCTCTTCTTGGAACTGTGAGCTTCAGCTGCCCTCCTGTAGCGAAAAATCTTCAGCCCCTTGTCGATGGCTTCAACTTGATCTGCAATCGCTTTGATACCATGTGAAAATTTTTGAATACAGAAACCCTACTATCGTATCTTGATGTACTTCTCTTACTTGTTTGATTTAATTAACAAGTTAGTTAATTGAAGTATTCAGAAAAACATCAAAGTAAACACAACTACATCCTACACATACATACAAATATTCTACTAAAACATAGCGCACATATGACAAAGGAGACACATGATTTTTCAGACAAATGTCCCTGGAAAAACCTAGTGTGGGAAAAACCGTGCAACATCTCTTAGAGGGTTTTATTATTAAGTAGAATCTGAATACATCAAGAGCACCAGTAGTGGTTCGCCCAACAAAAAATTTCACGGTAGATATACCTTTCACTCGGAGACAAAAAATGGTTGATTCAGCTGAGGATGAAGAACCCCAACAATGGCTGCTTCACTCCTCTGATAAATACTGAAAACGGGCCCTTTCTGGCCCACTAGAACCCCAACGCTGTCTCTCCAGCATCTGCGCTAGCCCCTGAAGCCCTGCATTGCCCCTGCGTCACCCCTCTGGGCTCAGCGTTGCCTTTGTGTCACCCTGAAGGGCCTCTACGTCAGCCTGGTTAGGTTGCGTCCCTCCTGCTGGGCCTCTGCGCTCCCTCATATGGATCTGCCTCTCTGCTTATGTATTCTCAGCCTCAGATCAAAGTAATCCCTAGTCGATCTGCTCCTCACCAGCATTGCAAGCTCACTTTAAAATTTTCAGCAAACCGTGCCCCAGAATTTTGACTTAGCTCAATTGCTATCGCTCTGTGTGTGTGTACTCCACTGACCCCAATCCTTTCTTTAATACTTTATTCGTTGATAAATCAACGACCGTGATCTAAACTCTAATCGATGGCTCAGATTAGAAAATGCTTGATCCACGTCACTTACAACATTCTCACCCACATGTGTAAATTAATTCACTTTAATTTTTTTAATTTCACTAAGTTAGACTTAGGGTCTCGATTAAAAAATTTAATTATTTGAATAACTTTTACACCGGGTGGAATTTCTCCAAACGATTTCTGGGTCTTGGAAACCTCATGTGTCCTAGCCCCTCCACAAAGTTTCGGAGCTAGAGCACATTCTATGCTACCCAAAATCTCAATAGTTATTTCTTATAATGGATGGTTATGGTGGTTTATCCTCATTGATTCTATCTACATGTTTTGAAGTCATTTGCTGTAATCTTCATATTTATAGTTGAATGTATTTTGTTCAATTATAATTTTAACTCCTAAAACTAATATTCCTTTTGCTAAAGCTTGTTAAGCCTTAGTTGTCTCAAAGGGTCCAACTCCCTTAGCTTTTTTGGGAGTTAGTCTAGACAGAGGAGTTGAGAATTGAGTGACAGTTGCTCAACTCGAGAGTTGCCCCCAAGGCCACATTAAGTGGAGTTAAATATTTTCTCAACGTTAACCCAGTTGTGGATTTATGTGGCGACATGTCGCATATTTAGAACTTTAAAGTTATATACAATGTTCCACCCAGTTTCCAGGATGAGGGACATTGGATTGGTGAGACACATAGGAGGGATGTGTGGGAAGACCTCCAAATTTTAGGGAAATTTAGGGGGGATAGGGGCACATTGAGGTGTGTGTGTGTGTGTGTGTATACATATATATTACAAACATTAGTCATATTCAAATTCAATAATAAAATACATTGATTCTTACATCATCAATTATTCAATGAAATAGAAATGTTATATACTAAGCAAAATATTAGGCACTAAAGTCTGAAGTCTAGTAATAAATTGAAATTACTCAAAATAAAAAGTAGTAAAGAGTGACGAGTCAAATATTTGGTTTGAGGTCATCAGTATATAGAGTCAAGACTTTAAAATTGAAAATGAACAATAGAAAATGAACCAATGTTATTAGAACTGGACCAGTCATTGAACCGTTCAACCCTGAAATCGAGAATCTTATAAAAATCAGACTAAAAAATACATAAATATTCATGTGCATCCATATGAATCCAAACCATTATACAAATATGTAAATTTTTTCATATATATAGCAAGGAACGCTGCATATAACCATAATAGCACCCAGTGCAATCTAACTTTGAACCAAGATTACATCAACAATGAGGCTCTAGATGGCCTCGATTGACCAAAAAAATTCTTCCCACAACAAATACCTACATATCATCAAAATCATTTCCTATAATGGACCTTGTAAGAATTAAAATAAGATAGGAAAAACTTAACATGTCATTGAGATGTTGTTTGAGTGATGGGTACATTTTTGCTAGGGTTATGATACAGGAGTTCAACATTTAATGCCCTAACAACAATTAGGTAGATAGAGGGCTAGGTGCTCTTGATTAAATGCCAATTTGATATGCTTGTACATGATAGAATTTAATGGAAACACTGCAATCCCTTGTAATCTTGAAAACTATTAAGTTTGTTGGATTTTGAGTGAAACTTAAAATTCAACTTTCTCCATGTGGAATCCAATGAGGTTGGAATTGTTGATTTTTGTAGCATCTGAAGTAATCTAAGTCTCAAAATTTGCGAGGAGGCTTACACACCAACATTCTAAAGAACCCATAAATTGTTCGTGGAAATTCCACTCAGTTTATGTTTTATTAAAATAATTAATTATTTTAAGGAGGACCTTAAGTCTAAACTTAGGGAAATTAAATAATTAATGGGTATTCATCAAACAGAGTGTGAATCTTCTAGAGAATGAAGATCAAGCCAAGATTTAATCTTAGCCATTGATTAGACTTCTAATCAAGGCCATTGATTTGTCAATGAAAAGATTATAAAAGAGGACTTGAGGGCCATTTGGAAAATAAGTCGGGCATACACTCAGTAACCCGAAGGGAGTCGATTATGAAGGAATAGAATTTGATTTCAGAGGGAGAGTTGCAAGGCAGAGGAAGTAGAGGGCATCGATAGTGTCAGGGCTCGAGAGAAGGACGCAAAGGGCCATAGAGGGCAGCACGAGTGACAATGCAGAGAGGTCACGTAGGGTGACACTGTCTCATGAAGGCTCTGTGTAGAGAGACATGCAAAGGTGACACAAAGATGGGCAGTTTATCCCCCAAGTGTCGGGAATTCTCCAGAGGGTTGATGAGAATTTATCCCAGGTGTTTTCTCATGAAGTTTCTCAGTTATTTTGCCAGTCTTTCCTTGTAAAGAAATTACTGCCGAAGATTAATATATAAACCCTCATCTGCTGCACCAGTTTTCCCACATTGGGTTTTTCCGGGGGCAATTGTCCAAAAATAATTGTGTCATTGTGATTGATTCTTGTCCTTCCATTTTACTGTTCTGTTCTCTACATATGCTTGAGTGATTTTTGCAGTAGTGTTTATTTCAAAATTTACTGGAAGAATTCTATAAATAACTTATCGTGAAAAAAAGTAGGAGAGATAAATCTATCACTGCAGTAGAATTTCAGGATTGAAATTTTCACATGGTATCAAAGCTGAGATTGAATAACAGGAGTGGAAACCTGCGATGGAACGAAGCCCGGAGGCTGCTGCAGCAGCAACTTAGAAGGAGTCACACAACTCTCCATAGAAAAGTGAAAGAATGAAAGAACAAATGGATCACGACATCTTTGTATTGGCTTCCAAACTAGAAGAAGATTTTTCTTGCGTATCAAGCTCTGCTTCTGCAGAGGTCTGGTATATTGATAATGGATCTTCTGCACATATGACGGGAGTGCGAGAATGTTTCTCAAGCTACCGAGAAGAGCAGATGAGCTTTCAGATCACCATGGGCAATAAGGCAATGTGTACCCCTCTTGGAAGAGGTACCATATTGTTTCAAACCGAAGCTAGTAATAAGCTTCAAGCCACCAATGTGTTGCATGTGCCTGGTTTTGGGATGAACTTACTCCCGATGTCTCAGCTTCAAAACAATGGCTATGATGTTTACTTCATTAGCAAAAGAGTATATGTCAAACACTTGAGTTGGAAGATAGAAGGCACAAATCGGAGTCGGGAGCAATAAACTGTATAAGTTACAACTCGAATCTCTAATTGCACTGATAACATGATCCAGGTGGATATTGGTGGCCACTCGCCTATTCCACTTGGGGCCTCACCATTGTATCTTTCAGTTTTTCAGTTTCGGCGTAACTTACTATTTTTAGCAGTTTTTCGGGTCCGAACTTCTGGGGCCGTTTTGAGGCCCTAAATGACGTTTTTTGGGAAAATTGGGAGCAACATGGGTCCATGGATCGATGTTGCTCACATGAAAATTTGTAGTCGGATAGATCTTTCCAATGAGGTATGGTGTGCGCCAAATGGAGATCAGATGCCAAAGTTACGTCCTTGGGAAGTTGAAACATCAATTTACCCAAATGAGGCCCATAGTTTTGGCGCTTCATCTCCTAGGGTTAGGGTTTTGGATGTTTTTGGTTTTCCATTGTTTCTAAATAATAAATAGGTCCTCGAGCCTCATTGTAACACAGTTCAGAGCCTGTAGCTACCACATCTCTTCTCAAAGATAAGCTATCAGTGCCCTAGCTAGTTTATTTCCATCCTGTTTGTAAGCAAATTTTAGTTCTCTGATATTAATGAAATGAAGTGTTATTTCCGCTGCATCTTTGTATTTATGGTTATATATGTATTCTGTTGTGTTCCTGCATAAATCCGGATCAGTGGTATCAGAGCGGTCTGCGTTTTCTGGATCCTTCTTTTCATGTCCCCAACGAGGTTGGGGTATAAGGAGTAAGGGCTTGATCTGGTGGAACCTTTGCAAGATCAGCCTCGCAAACCCCGACGACCATCCATGGGGGATGAAAAGAAAGATGAGGGAGCAGGAGATCCCTATCAAAATATTGCTCGAGGAGGCCCTCGAAAAACAAAGGAACACGATGATCGATAACTTTGCTTAGATCCTTCAACGACTGCCCACTAGCAGCGCATCTGCATCCAACGGCCACTTTGGAGGCGTGACTCCCTTTAAGGTATAAGTAAACTTTGACATTCCCATATTTGAGGGTCAAATAGATGCAAATGCCGTACATAGATGATTGAATCTGTTACGATATTTCTCGGTTCATGAGTTTTCTGATCGGGAGAAGATTATTTTTGCATTCCTCAAAGCTACCCCCCATGTTAAGGACTGGTGGGAAACCTACTGTGAGAAGGACGAGACAAAACCCTTTCTGTTCTCAGATGTACCCACTTGGAATTCTTTTTGAGACGCCATCGAGGAATAATACTATCCTGTGGGGATCTATGAGGACAAGTACATACAATGGACCACGTTGCGGCAACAAAGGGATCAAGATGTGCATGAGCTGACGAATCTGTTCCATACCCTGCGCACAAAGTTGGGTATCAAAGATTCAGAGAAACATTTGGTGCTAAAGTATCGCAGTTGTCTGCACATATACATTCAGGAGGAAATGGAGTTCTTCGACATCTCCTCGCTTGGTACGGCATATTGGTATGCTGCCAAGATTGAGCAGAAATTCAAATAGAAGAAGCGAGACTTTGGATCTACGAATCAAAAGCAAGGGAAAGGTGCCCCCAATCCGCAGAACAAAGGACAAAGCCAAGGCATGGCGACCCAAGACAACCTGTCGAAGCCACAAGTAAAGAACAACACTGCGAAGCCAAAGAAGGACACATGAAAGTGGTGTGAGTTCCATAAGAGCTCCACTCACAACACAAGTGAGTGTCGGGCCAAGCAGTCGCTGGTGGCAGAGATGAGGGCTTCTGAGTCAGATGCATGCTTCGACTCTGAATCAGAACTTGACAAGGGGAATGACAAAGGGAAACAGATTATTGATGCGAAGCACAACGCCACTGTTGCCACTGCGAAGATCCGGAAGGAGGAACCGGAAGATCCAGAGGAGGAGGAGCGTCTCTTCCACTCTTAGATGTGGGTAAAGGGTTCCCCACTATAGTTCATTGTCGACAATGGAAGCCAAAAGAACCTCATTTCAGCAGACGCTGTGAAGCGGTTGGGCTTGTCGACCATAGCACACCCGGAACCATACACCATTGGGTGGCTTCACCAAGGACGAGATCTCTGCGTCAGCCAACAGTGTCGCCTTCCCTATAGCGTCAAGCCCTTCACGGATGAGGTATTATGTGACATTGCTCCTCTTGATGTTTCTGATGTATTATTAGGCCAACCATACTTGTGGAAGCGACATGCTGTGTATGAGTCCTGGCCTCGCGTTGTTATTGTTAATGTGGGAAATAAGCTGTACTGGATACCAGAGGTACCACCGCCTGCCGCTATGCCTTTGGTTACTGCAAAACAATGTAGTAAGCTCATTTCCCAAACCAGGAAATTTGTTTTCCTGATGATCCTCCCCCAGGGCAAGAAGAAGATTGTGGCCATGAGCTCCAGATAGGGCTCCTTTGCACGACCACAACAAATGGACAAGGTTGTGGAGTACGGGGACATCTTCACCTCACCCACAGGGGTTCCTTTGCACTGTTAGGTCAAGCACCCCATTGATCTGACCCCAAGTGCGTCGCTACCCAATGGACCGATCTATCAGCGCTATGTTTTGGAGAACGATGAAATTAAGAGGTAGATTCAGGAGTTGTTGCAGAAAGTCACATCTGGCCAAGTTCATCACCCTGTGGGAGTCCGATCGTGTTGGTACAGAAGAAGGATGAGACATGGAGACTCTGTATTGACTATTGGGCGCTGAACAAGATCACTGTCCGGAATAGGTACTCGATCCCACAGATTGATGACCTTCTGGACCAACTCAAAGGGGCGAAATATTTCAGCAAGATCGACTTGAAGTTTGTGTATCACCAAATAACAATTGAACCCTTTGATGTGTGGAAGACTACCTTTAAAGCCATGGAGGGCGTTTTCGAATGGCTGGTCATGCCTTTCGGGTTGACGAATGCTCCCGCAACCTTCATGAGGTTGATGGACGACATCTTGCGGCCATTCACCAACTCATTTGCAGTGGTGTACTTGGATGACATTCTAATCTTCAACCAAACTTGGGAAGAGCACCTCCACCACATCCGACAAGTCCTCCAAACACTGTGGCAACACAAGTTGTGTGCCAATTTGGAGAAGTGCACTTTTGGCATGACCCAAGTTCAATACCTAGGATACATTATTGATGAAAAGGGGTGCATGTGGATCCAACCAAGATCCAAGTCATTCGAGATTGGCTAGCACCAACCACTCTAACAGAGCTTCGCAGCTTTCTGGGTCTTGCTAATTTCTATTGCAGGTTTGTGTTGGGATTCTCTCATATCACTTGGCCCTTGAGTCAAGTCACCAAGGGAGGAGCGAAAGCAAAATTCTTTTGGTCAGAATCTCAACAGCAGGCATTCATAGAATTGAAACATCGTCTCTGTTCTGCCCCAGTGCCACACAACTTCCAGGTGGGCGACAAAGTGTGGCTACATTTGGAGAAGGAGCGCCTCACTGGACCCCACCGCAAGCTTCGCCCGCTCTGATATGGGCCATACACCATCACCAAGGGTGTAGGGAACAATGCCTTCGAGCTCAATATTCCACCATTCCTTGGTCTGCACCCAGTATTCAATGTGGACTGCCTTCGTCTCTACTTCCCACCTCTACTGGACACTTCTGACATTGCATAACAACTCACACCAACAGAGTTAAACCCAAACTACATGGAACAGACCACCACAAATTGTATCATGGAGATGCAAATCAAGAACACTCGCCAACAGAAGATCCAACTGTATCGGGTTGTCAAAGCTAACCAACTCTTGCACTAAGGCAAATGGTTCACCAGGGACCAAGTTCAACAAAAGTTTCCTCATCTCATGGAGGAACTCAACACAATGGGGACTGTTGACCACACTTTGTCAATGACCCCATAGCAGTACACCCCCATTTTTTCAAATGGGACTTATCATGTTCGAGGCTCGTGTCATCCATATTTCATCGTCGATTGACAATTTTATAATGATGTAAACCCATTCTGCATGTAATGATGTAAATGACCTAAGTAAGACCGTCAATGTATGTAACAACCTAGGTACGCCTAGCATATTGTTGATGATCTCTATCCTAAGAGGTTTTTTGTCTCACTGATTCACGAAAGTGATTGGCAGAGTTTTTCCCTCCAGCCTCACCCCAAAGCTAGGGTGGAATTTGTCATCAGCATGCTAAGTGAGTCCTAGTGTGTTTTTTATCGAGTCCTTGTAAAAGTAGTTTCAACTAATTGGTCTACTAGATCATGTTTTGAGTCGCAGAATTGGGTATTTATTTGAGGGTCTATACGAATGGGTTTTCTCCCTTTATGTATGTAAATGTATTATCTCATGTAAAAGAGGGTTGGAAAAATAATTATAATCCCCTCTTAGTCAATTAATTAAATTTTCTGGTCAATTAATTAATAAAATCCTAAACCAGAAATTTAATTAATTTAGGGTCCTAAATTAGGATTAAATCTTTAAAGGCAAAATTTGTGGGTCCTTGGAAAATGATTTTGAAAGCTCCAGGCCAAGGGAATATTGAGAATTTTAAGAAATATTGGACCCTTGGGCCTTGGTGGTTAAGTCAAGGTCAAAATTTTGGGGTAATTAACTCAAAAATAATATTTTTGAGTTAATTAAAATTGAATTAAATGATAAATTCGTTTTTTTCCCCAAAATTTTAATTTCAACGCTCCGGATTAAAAGATAATTAAATCTTTTGGACGGTTGAGATTATTTTGACGAGGATCATCCAAACTAGCCGTTAGAGATTTTGTCCTATAAATTTAGAAGTCTTTGTCATTCTTGAGTCATCCGATCTCAGGATCGTGCACTTGCTCTTAGAAGCTCTTGTAAACTTTTGAGGAATAAAGCATAAAGACTTTGGGGTTACAAATCTGGATGTTCCTTCTCAGATCTATGTGGTGAAGTGTCTCTAAACTCTGCTACTTTGTTTCTTGTATTTTATGGTTGATGGCCTACATGGATTAATCTGCATACAAGTATCTTATGCAGTTTTCTGGGTTTATAAAATAACATTCTGATTTTTCTGCAAAGGTCTCATGTTGTTTTCTTAAATCTCTATCGATCTAAGATTCAGATCTAAGTGTGCAGAGAAATTTTTTTTAAGGTTGGGCATCTGGGGAAGTCTTCAGTTGGACCAGCGGACTCCCAATAAACATAAATCTGATAAGCTCTTTATTTGTTAAATTTCCGGGTCTATCTTACGATATTTGTGATTTTGTAGGGTTTCGAAGGCTTGTGCCTCTCACTAAAACTTTAAATCTCTGAAAATTGTGCTAAAACGGATTTAAATCTGACCATGAGGGTTTTAAATTTGTAAACTAGTTGTAAATTTGTAATTTTTTTTTAGGATTGTGAGGGTTTAATCATTTCTTGATGTGTATCTTTAGATCTCACTGATTGTTGCAGGTTACAAGTTCAAATCGGATTTTTTTTTTAGATCTAAGGCAGATCTAGCCTCCAAAGGCCAGATCTGGCTTCAGAACCCCCACTGTGGGCAAATCTGGGTGTTATTGATTCAAAAATTTTTTGAAATCTGGGTTTTGAAAAGAAATTTAAATCGCTGGACGTGTATTGGGTTTATTTGCTTTCTTTGTTTGCTGTCTCGTTGCCCATATCGCTGCCTTCCTCCATTCGATCCCTGCTCTCCGTCCAGCAGTTATCTACCTTTCTTCATAGCCCTCGATCTCCTTGTCTGTTGTCTGAACTCCACGCTTCAGCATCACGTTTTCCTCTTTATGCATCTTTCCTGCCATCGTGCCTTCGCCATCGACTTTCATTGCTTTGCTGCCGTCAAAGATCCATCTCATTTCTTGCCGTCCCTCTCGATTTCTTTCACCGTCTTGCGCTGTCACCCGAGCCTCTTCCCCTGCTGCCGTCCAAGACGTCGATGCTCCTGTCGTTCACCTGCACGCACAAACGATTAACGCACATATAAAGTTGATCCCTTACATATCTGCGTTTTGATTTTTTTTGGTATCGGTTTCGAATTGTTATTGATTAGATTTTAATTTCGATTTTTTAAGTCTTAGCTTTGTTCTAGTTTTTATTTAATTCCTAATTGTAATTAATTTAGTTTAGTTCGATTTTTTAGTTAGGTTGTAAAGTGTAAGTTCGATTTTTTAGTTAGGTTGTAAAGTGTAAGTTCGATTTTAAGACTTAGATTTAATTTTTAGAATATAGTGTAATCTAGACGTAGGTTTTAAATTTAAATGTTTGAATTGTTTGTTTTAAATTTGATTTAGTTTAACTTTTGTTAGTTTAGACGATTAGATTTTAAATTGTAGTCTCAGTTTAATTTTAATTTTTGTTATCTTAGGATTTAACCTAGTTTGACTTTAATTTAGCTTTTAGCTTAGATTTTTTTAATTTAGTTTTAAATCTAACTATAGGATTTTAAATTTTAGATTCTAGATTTGGATTTAAATTCTAACTTTTCTTTAGATTTAAGCTTAAAATTCTAAAAAAAATAAAAATTTAGAAAATACAAAAATATAATTTAAAATTTTTTTTTTTCTATAGTCAAATGTGTTAAAATGTTTATCTAAAGTTTTGACTATAGAAACATTTTCTGGATCGAAATTAATTGAAGCATCATAAATCTGGAAATATTGCGAATATCTGGCATTTTCACTTGTAATAATATTGCTGTGGGTTTAGGATATTTTAATGCATGGTTGTGGCGTTTTTCAATTAAATATCATTGTGATCAATCGTGTTTTAATAAGCAGCAGTTAATCGTCACTTGTTTATAATCGCATAACGGGATTTTGTTTGACTCCATAAGGCACTGGTCTTTAACGTGAAATCTAATTTAGATCTGTGGAATCTCGTTTATTTCTATCAAGTATTTGATGTTTTAGCTGTGTTTCCTGGATTTATCATCCTCATTTATAACAGGGTCTACCTCCCTTAGCTTGCAAGGAGACAGCTTAAATAGAGAGATTGGGGATAAAGGTGACAACCCCTAATCTGAGCCGTTGTCGCGGTGCCTGGACAATCTGTGTGACAATAGGGACCATTGCTTCCTAAGGGGGAGGAATGATCCACGCTGATATTGGTGGCTACTTGCCTATTCCACTTGGGGTCCCACCATTGTCTCTTTCAGTTTTTCAGTTTTGTCACGACTTATTATTTTTAGCGGTTTTTTGGGTCATGAACGTCCGGAGCCGTTTTGAGGCCCTAAACGACGTTTTTTGGGAAAATCGGTTGCAACATGGGTCCATGGACCGATGTTGCTCACATCAAAATTTGTAGTCTTTAGATAGATCTTTCTAACGAGATATGGTGCACGTCAAAGAGAGATCGTATGCCAAAGTTACATCCCTGGGAAGTTGAAACACCAATTTACCCAAGCGGGGCCCATAGTTTTGGCGCTTCAGCTCCTAGGGTTAGGGTTTTGGATGTTTAGGGTTTTCCATTGTTTCTAAATAATAAATAGGCCCTCGAGCCTCATTGTAACACACAGAGCCCTGTAGCCACCACATCTCTTCTTAGAGATAAGCTACCAATGCCCTAGCTAGTTTATTTCCATCTCGTCTGTAAGCAAATTTGAGTTTTTTGATATTAATGAAATGAAGTGTTATTTCTGTTGCATCTTTGTATTTATCGTTATATGTGTATTCTGTTGCGTTCCTGCATAAATTCGGATCATAACAACAATGATGAGAAGGGTTTGAATAAACTATGGCGCAGGAAAATGGGGCACTTACACCATGGGGCTTTGAGAATTCTCAAGAAGATCGTCACTGGTGTTCCAAATTTGAGCACCAAGCGAGATGACGTTTGCAGAGGGTGCATACTGGGAAAGTATGCCAAGGCAGCCTACCCTAGAAGCAACAATAGGGCTAAGAGTGTGTTGGGATTAATACACTCGGACATCTGCGGACCAGTGTCCACTAGAGCTCTTAGTGGTGCCGAATATTTCGTCACCTTTATTGATGACCATTCTAGGAAGACTTGGATCTACTTTCTGAAGACCAAGGATGAAGTCTTTGATCAATTCAAGGAGTTTAAGACTATGGTTGAGAATCTGATAGGAAAGCAAATAAAGATACTGCAATCAGACAATGGTGGAGAATACATTGATAAAGACTTCACAGAGTTCTACGCAAGGGAAGGCATCAAAAGAGAGTGGACCGCTCCATATAATCCGGAGCAGAAAGGAAGAATAGAACTATTGTTGAGGCTGCTAGGGCGATGCTGTATGATCAAGATATGCCCAAATTTCTATGGGCTGAAGCTTTTAATACAACTATATATGTTCAGAACAAGATTCCTCACAACGCATTGGGTAAGATCACTCCAGAAAGTGTCTTCACTGGCAGGAAGCCAGAAGTAAGCCACTAAAGGATCTTTGGCAATATGGCATACTGCTATGTACCCGAAGAGAAGAGGAAGAAATTAGATAATATTGCGGAAAAGGGATATCTGGTGGGATATAGCGAGAATGCGAAGGCTTACAGAATCTACATTCCCGAGAACAAGAAGATTGAAGTGCGACGAGATGTAAAGTTCATGGAGGAAAGAGCTTTCAGGAAATCTCGAGAGATGCCTTTCGCAATGCAATCTGAAGAGGATCCACTGGTCCAGCCACTACGATCGACAAAGGCTAGCACGAGTGCTTCTCCAAGGCACAAGGATCCAAGGGATTCATCTCTCGAAGATTTGCAGGAGGGGTGCAGTTAGATCCACCCACTACTAGTGGTAGGACAAGTAGGGAATTACGAAAAATTATGAAAAGTGGCAGCGCAGGCAACCAGACAGATACCAAGCCTTGGTAGCCCAGATTGGGGAACCCTCTAGTTTTCAGGAGTCAACTTAGCATCAGGTGTGGGTAGATGCAATGGTGGAAGAGTACAGTTCCATCATGACAAACGATGTCTGGGAAGTGGTTCCTAAGCCTCAGGACAGATTAGTTCTGGGTTCGAGATGGATCTACAAGATCAAGTATGCTGCAGATGGCAGCGTAGAAAAATTTAAAGCCAGGTTTGTGGCAAAGGGGTATGCTCAAAAGGAAGGGATAGATTATGAAGAGACCTTCGCCTCGATAGCTAGATATACTTCTATTAGATTCGTGATATCCCTTGCTGCGAAGATGGGATGGGAGATTCGTCAAATGGACGTCAAGACGACATTCTTGAATGGGGTGATAGAAGAACAAGTATATATCGAACAACCAGAGGGCTTTGAGACGCATGAACATAAGACTCATGTGTGTAGGCTTAAGAAAGCCTTGTATGGACTTAAGCAAGCCCCTAGAGCTTGATATGGTCGAATTGATGGCTACTTACAGAAGATGGGATTCGTCAAGAGTGACGCAGATCCCATTCTCTACTATTTGAGAGTAGGGGATGAGCCTCTGATAATGGTGCTGTACATAGATGATCTATTCCTAACAGGATCATCTAGGCTCATCAAGGATTGCAAGGATAATTTAGTTGCAGAATTTGACATGAAAGATCTGGGGCTGATGCATTATTTTTTGGGGTTGGAAGTTTGGCAGCAGAAAGGTGAGATCTTCCTTGGTCAAGGGAGATATGCTACAAAAACTTGAAGAGGTTCAAGATGGAGGACAGTATACCCATGGGTACACCAATGATCACCAACTAGAAGAAGATTGATACTTCCGAAGATGATGAGGCTGATCCTACCTTGTATAGGCAGTTCATAGGGTCCCTGATGTATTTGGTCAACACTAGGCCAAACATCTGTTATGCTGTCAACAACCTCAGTCAGTTCATGGTGGAACCAAGGAGGGCACATTGGGCAACAACCAAGCATGTTCTCAGATATTTGCAGGGAACAATCGAGCTTGGGTTAAGATACACCCAAGGCAATGACATCAGATTGAGTGGGTTCACTGACGCAGATTGGGTTGGAAGCCCAGTAGATCGGAAAAGTACCAATGGGTACTGTTTCAACGTTCGATCTGGAATGACTTCCTGATGCAGCAATAAATAGAAATTTGTGGCTCTAAGCTCAACTGAGGCGGAATATACGGCAACAAGCACTGCTAAAGTGATCTAAGTTTCAAAATTTGTGAGGAGGCTTGGACACCAACATTCTAAAGAACCCATAAATAGTTTGTGGAAATTCCACTTAGTTTATGTTTTATTAAAATAATTAATTATTTTAATTGAGGATTCTAAGTTTAAACTTAGGGAAATTAAATAATTAATGGGTATTAATAAAACAGAGTGTGAATCTTCTAGAGAACGAAGATCAAGTCAAGTTTTAATTTTAGCCATTGATTAGACTTCTAATCTGGGTCGTTGATTTGTCAATGAAAAGATTATAAAAGAGGACTTGAGGGCCATTTGGAAAATAAGCTAGAAATACACTCAGTAACCCGAAGGAAGTTTATTCTGAAGGAATAGAATTCGATTTCAGAGGAAGAGTTGCAGGGCAAAGGAAGCAAAGGGCATCAACGGTGTCGGGGCTCAAGGGAAGGAGGATGCAGAGGGTCAGAGAGGGCAGCAGCGCAGAGAGGTCACTCATGGTGACGCAGTCTCACGTAGGCTTTGCGCAGAGAGACACACAGAGGTGACGCAGAGAGGAGCACTGGGTCCCCCAAGTGTCGGGAATTCTCCAGAGGGTTGATGAGAATTTATCCCCGGTGTTTTCTCATGAAGTTTCTCAGTTATTTTGCCAGTCTTTCCTTGTAAAGATATTACTGCTGAAGATAAATATATAGACCAACATTTGCTGCACTGGTTTTCCCACATTGGGTTTTTCCGGGGACAATTGTCCAAAAATAATTGTGTCATTGTGATTGATTCTTGTCCTTCCATTTTACTGTTCTGTTCTCTACATATACTTGAGTGATTTTTGCAGTAGTGTTTATTTCAAAATTTACTGGAAGAATTTTGTAAATAACTTATCGTGAAAATAAGTAGGAGAGATAAATCTATCACTGCAGTAGAATTTCAGGATTGAAATTTTCACAGGAACCATTCTCAAACATCCTGAAACAATTAATTGTAATATTAAGAGTTAAGAATAAGAGGACATGCTTATTCTTAAGAAGAGATTCACTTGGTGAAGAGAAGAAAAAGAAGTGATATCTTGCCTTGGAGGACACGCTTATGTGATGGATGCTTGTTGCATGTCCTTGGTGTCAGTTCGGGTTTTTTTGGTTTCCTCTTGCTGGGGTTTTGGAGAGGTAGAAGATACGACTAGCCTTGTGTTAAGGCTATGGTATGTACATGGACTTTATCTATATTGCAGCTTTCCATTATTTGTGTAAATGCATATTTGATTTCAGCCGCATATATATTGTTCATGGTTTGTAATTTCCAGCACTATATGTCTTGCTAATTTGACACAAGTGAAAGGTAAATGTGTTGAGTGATTTAACATTTATATTGAAGAATATAACGGCATGTTAGATGCTGTATTTACAGCTGTTAATGAATTTTTAGATCTGTTAAGTGTACGATAGGATTTCCCTAAATAGCTGAATCTTATTGGAATGCATTGGTATTTTTTGCTCTTCAATTGCCTAGTGGATAGGGGTTGTTAAGAGTTTGAATACTGCTCATTGTTGCTGCTGTTTTTCTTATGTTTCATATCATCTCTAAGGCTGAAAATTTACATGGGTAAGATCCAAGAAATCTTTTAGAAAGAGGTTAAATTTCTGAATTGCATGATAAACATCTATCCACAGAAATTTCTACATCAATTGCATGTCATACAGTATACCTACCTTTTGTAATTACTCCTTCTGTTTAGAATTCACATATCTTTTCTTTTACAGCTTTGACTTGGCATTTTAAAGGTCTTATGGCATCTTTGTTCATATATGTTCTTAATTGGTCAGAGACAGCTAGTTATCATGTGTGATAATACCAAGATATATTTGTATTCTGAAAATTATCAGGGGAATCACCATGTCATGTATATCATGAGCAAATTTATGAGAATGGGATAGGGGTCAAAGGAACCTTTAATGGCTTTCTTGTTACAATGTTATCAAATCTTGCCATGTATTGTCATGGGCATAGTGGACTTGATTCATTTTTTGAAATTTCGAAAGTAATTTTCTGAGACACTTCATCAATTAATTGCTTACTTTTGTTTCAGGAAAATGCTCGTCTTTCTGCTGGTAGAGAAACACATCCATTTTTTATGCAGCAAAAATCACTTCAGACAAGAGTTACCCATGCATCTGGGGGTCAAACAGAAAATAATCTGCAGGCTTCAAGACTGTCAGATGCAGTGCTGGCACCTTGTCCACCTTTCCACATTACTCAAAATGACAAGGCATAATAATCTTTTCAAGCTTATGTTATCAGTGAACTTGCTAGACTTACTTAAATGGGTAGAATCATTAATCATTGAAGTATACACTACGTCAATCTTACATACATTCCAACTTTCATTCTAATGCTGCTAGTGTCTTTCAAGATGCTAATTCTATTTTTTCATGCTGTATGATCAATGCAGGTGGATTTTCCACCTTTGGACTGGAAGGGTTGGGAGTTGAAAGAGAGTAATCTTTTGCAACAGGATGACCCAAATGGTTTGAAAGCAACTTGTGAATTAATCCCACAAGCAAGCTGTACCCTCCTGGAAGGTGGAGGGTTTAATTGTTTTTACAACTCTAGTGAATTGTCATCCTCCACTGAAGAAAAGCTTCCTTGTCAGAAGGCTCAATCTTTGGATGATCTGCCTGAATATCCTGGTGGCTTAGACAGGACTGGGAATCTAATTGAGAAGTTATTTGCATACTTGGATGTAAGTGTTTTGTGAAGTCTCTAGGTTTGTGCTTAGACCTTGAGTAAACAGGTATCATTTGGAATCAAGATACCTATAGAAATAACAAAAGAAAGCAAATGGGAAGAATGATGGCCTGATAAATGTTGTTCATATTTTATGTTGCATTATTTTGCAGAGCCACACAAAAGGTACAGATTCTACTGTATCGGTTGATTCGCCAAAAGTGTTGGGCGACAAATTGTCTCTAGAAGACCTTAAAAAAAGGTAGAATCCTTTTCACTTTTTCAACTTTCTTTGCAATAAATTACACGAGAATTATAATTTTCTTGTATACTTGAGTCTAAGTGGGTGATATAGTCTTGCATTAGCAAAATGTGGAAATTAAGCCCTTAAACTTGCAATGCAATGCAAATGAAGAGATAAATGCTAATTAAAGCTTAGATTGCATGAAACAAAACTTAAAAGAAAGAATTTGAATTTTAAATGGTTGGGAAAGTGGGTAATATTAGTGCTAACCTCCACTTGGGTTATGGGGTCACAGTTAGTCTTGGTTGAGGCTATATTCTCATGTCAAATATTGAGGTTTACAAGTAATAATTAGGTTTTCTATTGCAATCGCCTAAACAAAGACACTTGGATATTTCAAGCTTTTGCAGAGAATTGTGGTAGGTGAATCCACTTCTAAGAAACACAGGGTAATCTCTACTTCTATTTTAAAACAAGAACTTAAAATCCTAGACGTTCAAAGCTCAATGTATTATATTTACAAAATAAATGATAAAATATTAGAATGCATGAGTTAAATATATGTTATTGTTAAAATTGGCAACTAGGGCAAAACTCCACCTTGGACAGCTCATATGATGGAGATGATATTTTTATTGGATTCCTCTTTTTGAGAGGTGCAAGATTGATCTAAAGATCATCTTGTTTGGACGAGCAAAAGTGTGATTTTGAATTTATTATTCACACATGTGTAAAGTGTCAAAGTCGGCCTCGGTCAAATGTAGGCTCATGAAACTCAACAGATGTGTCTCAACACCCTCAAATTTTTTTTATAAATAAGAGTGACCTTCACCTCATTTGGACATCACTCATCACCACACATCTCTCTCTCCTTTCCTTATTGGTTCATATAGCTTGGAGCAGCTCTATACCTCACATGTGTGAAAACAGGATGTCAAAATTACAGGGTCAGATTGCAGGCCGAATTGCAAGAAACAGACCAGCGTTGACCAGGGGTCAAATCACCTCCTTTGACTGCGGTTTCAAGGCAGAAATCCAATTTTTCAAGGCAGCATTTATTGGCACTATTTTCGAGGCATTTGGAGCTGTTTGACCAGGGTTGAATTCAATGTTGACCAGGTTTGACCGCAGATTTTACAGCAGTGTTGGCTTGGGTTTGACTTTTTTTTTGGGTTGACTTTGATCCTCTTCGATGGCCGAATTAGACTGTTGTTGACTGAGTTGCTTGGAGGACATTTTGGAGCCACTTTGATCAGCGTTGACTTTTTTTAGGGCTGCAGTTGACAGCTGATTTTGACAGGACTGTTTTGGGCAAGTTATTTTGATATTTGTACTCTCTCTGTTGAACTATTGAAGAATAATAAGAAGAATTTGATCAAAGGGTTTTCCCCACATTGGGGGTTTTTTTCGGTGGCATCCGTCAAATATTGTGTTGTTAAATTTGGCAACTAAGGCAAAACTCCATGTTGATGGAGATGATATTTTTGTTGGATTCCTCTTTCGGAGAGGTGCAAGATTGATCTAAAGATTATCTTGTTTGGATGAGCATAAGTTGGATTTTGAATTTATTTTCTACACGTGTAATTTGTCAAGGTTGACCAAAATTGTAATGTAGGCCCACAAGCCCCAAAAGGTATGCCACACACCCACAGTCATGGATATAAAAAGGAGAGACATGATGCTCATTTCATCATTCATTCATCTCACACATCTCTCTATTTTCCGATTGGTTCGTACAATCTTAGAGGCTTCTTTCTCCTCCACATGTGTGAAACAAGAAGTTGCAATTTTCGAACTGGTTTAGGGCTTTTTTGGACGACGTTGACCAATGTTAACTTTGGGTCAACTCTCATCCCTAGACTGTGTTTTTGAGGTCAAAAATCTGATTTGGAGAGGCCGCAATTGGAGGCACAAAAATCTAGGTCAAACATTGACTTTGATTGCAGCTGACCACAATGTTGACTGTTGTTTTGATTGCAGACTTTGACTTTTACGTTGACCAGAATTGTGGATTGTTTTGGGCTGTGTTTGACTTTGAAAGAAGGCTGAGTTTGTCTGAGTTTGACCGAGTTTGTTTGGAGGCTGAATTGCTGGTTTGACCAGTGAAGACTTTGTTGGCTAGGGCATTCAAGAATATTTGTGTGTCTTGTCTTGGTTTGTCTTCTGTCGATTTATTTTATGTTCTATCAACATTTACTTTCAATGGTTATGTGATTGAATATCTGAAATTGAATTGGGCTAATAAGAAAGATTGAAGTAAACTGCTCTAAGCATAGAACATCATGGTTAACTAAAATTAACATGTGTCCTCTTGTCTTGGCTTGTCTTCTGTAATATTTGTGTATGTTCTATCAACATTTACTATCTTTGTGATTAAGCTAATGTGATTGCTAAACTAGAAATTGATATTGGGCTAATAAGGAACATTGAAGTAAATTGCGCTTAAGCATAGAGCATACCATTGTTATCTAAAATTAACATGGTATCAGAGCCCAGGTGAAGGAAAAGCCCAAGCAAGAGTGAGAAAAGCCATCACTAAGATCTCTTGGACAAGGACAAGATTCAATGGCTTCCTCATCTTACTTCAAATCTAAGGACAAGCTCAATGATAAATATGATTATCATGCATGGAAGATGTCTCTATACTTGACTTTGGAAGCAAATAATGTCATGGATTATGTGCAGGGAAAGATTGGGTGGCAGAAGAAGCAACATATTCAGAAAGGGCATCTTGATAGCAAGGGAAAGAAGTTCTAGGAGACAACGCTGAAGCTGCAGAAGGCCTCTAGGCTTATGCAAACCCTTCCCAGGGCAGCGTAAGGACTGCGTCATCCAGTTTGGGGTTACGCAGTCCACTTCTGAGCTACGCTGGGACTGCGTTGGGCCAACGAGGAGGACGTTGTCTAATAACCTCTCTTGTTCCAAAAGAATTTTGCCAAGATCCGGAAGTAGTGCTTCAGATCTTCAGCAGTGCTGGTGGGGTAGAGATTTTGCAGGTGCAAAATTGTGCCTAGCTAAGGCGGCGAAGCCCGAAGCAAGACAGTTATTTAGCAGATATGAGCCAAACAGATCTGAGATTCGACCAGGAGGATCGAAGGATATTGTCTGTTTGAGCTTTGGCAGAAGATTTCCAGGAGGGAAGTCAGTTTTTAGCAAGAAGCAACGACTAGAGGGTTTCTAGTCACCAAGAAACCCAGATCCATAGGGAGTACTGTTTTCTTCAGATCTGAGCAAAGATGGCTCGATATGGACTGAGGGACCAAGATTGATTAGACGACATGTCCAACTTTGTTATCTGGAAGGCCAGAATCCTCTCAGTTCTGGAGGAGTATGGTCTCAAAGATCATGTAGAAAAGACGCTTGTTGTACCAACCGATGCAAATCCACTCTAGAAGTATGAAGAAAATCAAGAGCGAACGAAGTGTTTGATCATAGACAAAGTCAAGGACCAAGTGATTCCTCATATTGCTGGTAAGAATACAACAAATGACATGTGGACAACCTTGGAGACGATGTACTAAGGAGGCTCTGTGCAAAGAAGAATGCTTCTTGAGAATAAGATGCGGATGTTCCAAATGATGAAGGGTGAAGAGATAGATCCATTCCTCTTGAGATTTTAAGCTATCCGAGACCAGCTGATTGGTATGGGTGCTAATCCAGATGAAGGGCTCCTAGTGAGGACGACCCTAAATGCTGTCTCTGAAGAATGGGAAACGTTTGTCCAGAGCATTCTGGGAAGGGTAGTGTTACCATCATGGGCGGATATGTGGGCTATTCTCTGCCAAGAGGAGATCAGGAGGATTACCAAGAAGCAATCTATCAATGGAGGAAGCAGATCTACCAGAGTGAAGAAAGAAGAGGAGGATGCAGCCCTTGCATCAAGGGAAAAGAAGCAAGGGAAGAAGAAGAAGGATCTCTCCAAGGTCCGGTGCTTTAACTGTGGTGATCTTGGTCATTTTGCCATCTATTGTCCTAAGAAGAAGGACAAAGGAGCTTCTGATTCCAAGGCTGCAGTCGCAAATGACGATGGCTCTCATGATGATGCAACCATGAGTGCTCATGCGCCTCGAGAGAAGAGGTGGGGTGACATGGATATATAGAGTATCCATAGATAGACTTGCAGGATCCTTGAGTCAGCCCTACTCTTGGATCACATACGAGCTACGAGAGCCTTAAGACGATATCAGGATAAGTCACGAGATGGTTGCAGATGACCACATTGAAGAGCAAGAAGGAGCAGAGGAGTTGAAGAGTGAGCAGCGTGATGCAAAGGCACCATCAACGTGGAGGCAACAATGCAGAGAGGCTGATGGGACTTCAGCAGCACAGAGAAGCTGGGCTCACGCAGTGTAGTGTTGCAGCATGGTAGTGTCTCCAGGGGGACAACGTGATTCAGCATCCAGGGAGCTTCTATAGTGGAGGGTAACTTGACTTATCTCTCAATTGGGCAGAGTCTTTTAGTTGCTTACTTCTCAGCAACTGAGTTGTAGTGCAACAATTAGTAGTGGTAGTGCTATGGGCAGCATGATGCAACAATTTGAGAGGGAGCTGCAACAGAAATGTAGCAGTGTCAGTGGCAGTGGCATGGGCATCAGTGCAGAGAGCAACAGTGCAGTTGATGGAGGGCAGTAGGTCAAGCATCAATGACACAGATCCAGTACTCAAGATCTTGTAATGCATGGTGCGATGTATTGCTAGAGCACACTCTTGATGCCAAGAGGCAGTGTTGAGATTTTGTGTATTTGGGGTAGCATCAGTTGTGCTCTAGCTCCCAAATTTTGTGGAGGGACTAGAGTATAGTTGATCTACAGGACCCAGAAATGGATTTGAGAAATTTCATTTGGTGTTCAAGTTATTCAAATAATTAATTATTTTTAATGGATTTCCTAAGTCTAACTTAGGAAAATAAAATAATTAAAGTGAATTAATTAACACGTGCTGAAATTGTCTTAAGTCACATGGATCATGCATTATTTTAATCTCAGCCGTTGATGGATGATTTAATCTTAGCTGTTGAAGGGTTCAACGAAAAAGTATAAGAGAAAGGCTTGAGGGTTAGTTGAAGACACATAATTTTGGTAGAACTGAGGAATAGATCTGGAATTCTAGTGCGGGATTGCTAAGAATTTATGGAGGAATTTCCTACAGTGAGGGGTAGTATTGGCCAAGGGAATGATCTGATTCTAGGGCCAAGAGATAGCAAGAGACAAGAGGAGTAGCAACAAGGACAACACAGAGGGGCTTCAGAGACACACAAGGCTGACGCTGGCTTAGCAGAGCCAGCGCAAGGGCAGCGTAGACCCTCCATGGGTGACGCAGGCCCTCCTAAGGCCACACAGAGGCTGGCGCAGGCCCTCCTAAGGCCCTGCACACTTAGATCTGAAATTTAGATTGATAGAGATTTAAGAAAATAAACACGTGACTTTTCAGAAAAATAGATAACTAGTATTTCCGTGAAATCAAAGATGTCATTTTATGAACCCAGAAAACTGCACAAGATACCTGTATGCAGATTAATCGATGAAGGCCATCAACCATAAAAATGCCAAACAAAGCAGCAGAGTTTAGAGATAAATCACCACATAGATCTGGAAAAGGAACACCAAAGTTTGTAACCCCAAAGTCTTTATGCTTTATTCATAAAAAATAATCATAAGAGCTTCTAAGAACAAGTGCACGATTCAAAGATCGGATGCAAATGTCATATCAAGACCTCTAATTTATAAGACAAAATCTCCAACGGCTAGTTCTGTTGATCCATGTCAAAATAATCACGATCGTCGAAAAGATTTGATCATCTTTTAATCTGGACCGTCGAAATTATAAATTTGAGGAAAAAACGAATTTATCATTTAATTCCATTTTAATTAACTAAAAAATAATAATTTTGAGTTAATTACCTTAAAATTTTGACTTTGACTTAACTACCTAGGCCCAAGGGTCCAAAATTTCTTGAAATTCTCAATATTCCCTTGGCCTGGGGCTTTTAAAAATTCATTTTTTAATGACCAACGAATTTTGCCTTAGAGGGGATTTAATTATTTTTTCCAACCCTCTTTACATAAGATAAATACATTTAGACACATGAAGGGGGAAAACCCATTCGTATAGACCCTTAAATAGGTACCCAATTCTGCGACCCAAAACATGATCTAGTAGACCAAGTAGCTTGTAATAAAATAATCTAGCCAACTAGCTAGGATTATTCCCAAACTACTTTTACAAAGTTTCAAAGAAAACAGTAGGACTCACTTAGCATCTTGATGACAAAATCCACCCTAGCTTTGGGGTGAGGCTGAAGGGGAAAACTCTGCCGATCACTTGTGTCGAAAAACACAAGTAAATTAGTGAGACCAAAAACCTCCTAGGATAGAAATCGTCGCCAACATACTAGGCTTACCTAGGTCGTTACATACATGATGGTGTTACTTAGATCATTTACATCATCAACATGCAGAATGAGTTTATATCATTTAAAAATGTCCGTTGTCGATGAAATCTAGATGGCGTGAACCTCGAACATGATGAGCCCCATTTTAAAAAATGGGGGTGTACTGCTATGGGGTCGTTGACAAAGTGTGGTCAACAGAGTCCTAGGACCTAGCCTTCCTGAACTCAGAGAGGGCTCTCTCTATTTGTGCAAAGGATGTGAACTTGTTTGCTTTTAGGGTTTTGAATTTAGGCTAGTTGTTAAGTGTAGGGTTTGTTTGTTTGTTTTGGTTGGGTAAAATGATCAAGTAGAATAGATAGAGTGAGGAAATCTTCAAGTCACTGGGCTATGGAGTCAATAAAGTCATGGAAAGTGTCAGCAACAGGGCAAATCTAGCATGGTCAGATGGATTTCAAGGTTTTTGTGAAGTGAAATGAACATCAACTTTGTGAACAAAGTAGGGCAAAGGGCAATTAAGAATCCTTTGTCATGTACGAAAAACAAGAAGAGAATTCAACACTATTTAGCATGAAGAAGAAATCAATAGACAGGGCACACCAATAACTCTTTGATTCAACTTAAGCATATAAGCATTTCAGACATACAATCCAATGAAATATAGAAGGCGAGAAACTCATTTAACTTCTAGTGATTTCACATTCAAGGTTAGAAACAATTCAAGATACAGATGTAACTTTTATCAAAGAAGAGGGAATGCCTAAACATCATTGATCATAGCTATGAAGATCTCCAAAACAAGTATTCAAGCATGGACAAAGGGTATGTTCGAAACATAGCCTCCTTAGCAAACCTAATTGATGGTACTTTGGAGAGAGACCTCTAGAACAGTGTTTAATGACATCAAACAAGCAGGGCTAACCATAAATCATCTTTGATACCTACTGTATTAAACCATTCATGAAATAAACAAGCTTAGCGGGTCTAGAGAGTAATTAAGAATTCTCTAAAATGTCCTAGCAGAGGAAAACATAGAGGCAATGAAGAACAAACAGAGCTAAGGAGCCTTTGAAAACATTTCTTAGTCTAAAACCTTTGTCTTACTGCAATAAAGAAGGATGAAACACAATGATACATGAGAAAACAATAACTGAATAGATGCACATCACCATTAACCAAACTCAGGGATCCTGCAAGCAGCCTTGTCCATCATCAATCAAGACAAGCCATTCACAAACTGCACAACACCAATTTCTTCTCCAATTTCCAAAATTATGTATTGCTCCAAAGAGTCATCAATTTCCAACCATTTACAATAAGGCCCTCATGCTCTGTTTATCTAGCAAAGGAGGGCAAAAACCCTAACTAGGGTTTGAAAATGTCAAAATCATCCATAAATGTCACTAATGCCCAAGAGACCATGCAAGCCCCAAGGCACAAAATAACTCATAAAATAAATGCCAAAATAACTCCTAGCACCTAATTTTGGATTGATTTGCCTCATAAAACATTAAAATATCATTTTGCAATTAATGAGTGTCTTTTGTTGACTTTTGGCCAAAAATGAACAGTGAGGTTTGAAAGCGCAACGCCTTCACAGGAAGAAAATGGGTCCAATTGCAACCAAGTTTCGGTGACTTTCCTGATGTCGCAATTTGCTCCGTGACGGCCCGTTGGAAAGCTTGCTGATTCTACTTTCCAAATCTAGCTTTGGTTTCTTGATTAAGCTTCATTTACCTGTCCAAAAGACAAAATTCCCAAAACTGCTCTAGGCTTAGCGCCAAGACAGGCAAAAAATGGGTCCACTTGCAGCCAAGTTTTGGTGACCTTCCCGATGTCGAAATTTGCTCCGTGATGGCCTGTTGGAAAGCTTGTTGAGTCTACTTTCCAAATCTACTTTTGGTTTCTTGATTGAGCTTCATTTACCTGTCCAAAAGACAAAATTCCCAAAATTGATCTAGGCGCAGCGTCAGCACAGGCGTCCACTTGCAGCCAAGTTTTGGTGACCTTCTCGATGTCGGAATTTGCTCCGTGATGACCTGTTGGAAAGCTTGCCGAGTCTACTTTCCAAATCTACCTTTTGTTTCTTGATTGAGCTTCATTTACCTGTCCAAAAGACAAAATTCCCAAAACTGCTCTAGGCGCAGTGCCAGGCCTGAGAACGAGGCAGAAAAGTGAAAAATGAGGTGTGTTTTGGCCTTTTGAGGGGTCAAAAATGCTCCAAATGATCTGAAATTTGGTGAGCATACTATATTAAATGTGAGGATTCCAAAAATGCAAAGTTTTTCTGTTGAGGGTGCCTGAGATGAAAGCATAGTGCCAGGGGTGCTGCGCTTAAAGGCCTCCAAATTCACAAAAAACCAAAATTTGTCAAAATTTCCTCAAATTTGGTGGATGTGTTCCTCATGGGGTTTGAGAGACCTGTAGAGAATCTTGAGCCAAGATTCCAAGGTTTTCTTGGTATTTTCCCTGTTTGAGTGCCTGTAGCTGGGCATGGGCCTCTTTGAGTTTAGCCTTCACAATTTGGTTTTGCAATGCATAGTGCTTGGTCATTTTCTTTTGGAGGTCAAGGTCCCTCTTCACCTTCTTCCATTCTTGTAATATTCAATGTTATACATGGCCATACTTAGGCATCTTTCTAGATCCTTAATTTTTGCATCCTTGCTTTGGAGCAGTATGCTAGTGGCCCTCCTTGTTTTCATTTTCATTTTCTAGGTCAATGATGCAAAGTCCTTGTTTAAGCTCCTTTTTACCTTTCTTATCTCTCTTCATCTTTTGTTTGCCTTTATCTAGCTGCTTGGTAAAAGTGGGAGGCATGGTCCCTTGCCTTATTGAGGCAGCAAACACATGCCTTTCCCCCCTGTGATATATCAATGGAAGGGGTTTAATTGTGATTACTTGGTTGTTTTCATCATAGGTGGCATCATTTGTTTCCATGTCATCCTCTTCATCATCCTGATTACCTCTTTGCCTTCAACATTAGCCTCACTACTGGCTTCTTCACTGATTTGTGCACTCTCATCTTGTTCTTCATTGTAGCTGCCTTCATCATTGCTGTGACCTTCATTGTAGCTACCTTCATCATTGCTATGACCTTCATTTTGGCTGCCAGCCTCTTGATTTTCTTTACAGTCTTCATGACTGTCATGACTATCTTCAACCTCTTCTTCATTTTCTGCATAGTCATCATCTTCATTTTGGCTGCCTTCTTTATCTTTTCCCTCATCTTTGTCATGACTAAGAGCCTCACTATTTTGACTGTCATTAGGGCTCTTAGTCTCATTTCTTTCTTCAGGATCATCCTCTGCTTCTTGGTTACATGCTTCATTTGTGCCCATGCTATCCTCTTCCTCATCCTCAACATTTTCAGTGTGATTGCTGCTTTCTTCATCACTTACTTCTTTTTCATCATCATCCACCTCCATGGCATTGGCTTCATTGCCAGTTTCTTGTTCATCTTTGCTTGACGCATTTCCACTGTCAGTTTCTTCATTTTCTTCACTGTCATCATCCTCCTCTGTTTCCATGTTGTTTGCTTCTTGTTGGCTCAACTCATCATCTCTTTCATCCTCATTTTGGTTTGACTCATTGTCATCTTCACCCTCATTTTCACTTGATTGTTAAGTGCCACTTCCTTCTTGATCTGATGCATCAGAAGAAGCTGAGGAAGGGAGGTTTCCTTGAGGAGAGGATACATGTGTAGATGACGAGGCATGGTCATTCTCCTGACATGGTGATTAGTGCTGCCTTTAAACAACCCTAGGCTTGCTTTTGAAACTTGATAGGATGAGTGAAATGGAATAATGGTGAAAGGCAATTTTTTGCAAGTGAGTGAGATGGAGGTGTAGGTGTATGACTCATCTCCTTTGAGCTTAGATGAAGAGCTAACTCCAACTTACTGTAATTACCCTAATTCACACCTTTCTTGACTGATTAAATTCTTGCTTGGAGGTCAAAACAGAGTGTTTGTCATGAGGATTTAGGGTTTCCATTCATTAGGGTTTGGTTAATTCCTTTAATCATCCAATCATCAAATTCACTTGGACGATAAGGAAAAGAACATATACCTACCAAATTTCAATGTTTTCGAGAGTCTTTGATGCAGCTTGGAGGTGTCCTTCCATCAATTTTTTACAATTTGCAGGTGAAGGAGGTCTTCTGGCATAGGCGTAGCGCCTACACGCATTGTCGGATCACTTCTGCCCTAAGCGCAGTGCTTGAATGCACTGTTGGGTCACTTCTGCCCTAAGCGCAGCGCCTGAATGCGTTCAGGTCCTGTCGGGTCACTTTTGCCCTAAGCATAGCACTTGAACGCGTTCAGGTCTTGTCAGGTCACTTCTACCCTAAGCGAAGCGCCAATTTGCAAAGGGCATTTGGAGGCCTTACCTGTGTCGGAATTGGGCCCGTGATAGCTCTTTGGAAAGCTTACCCTGTCTACTCTCCAAATATACCTTTTTTTCTTTGATTGGAGTTGATTTGAGATGTCAAAAGTTGATTCTCCCAAGATTGGTCAAAAAGTGCTGAATGATGGTGCAAAAATGCAGTGTTGTTGCAGGGAACTTTTGGATGCCTTCCACAACTCCAAATTGAGATCATGATAGCTCATTGGAAAGCTCTTCTAGTCTAGTTATCTTTTGACCCATCAAGCAAGTCATTTGGACACTCCGGCTATGAGAAAACCTTATTTTCCCAAGGTCACTTCAAAAGTGCAACAATTCTCTCGTGACACCTGTATTTTCGACATTGCTTCCAAACCATGATACCTGTTTAAAAATTGAAGGAGGTTTTTCTTCTTGGACCTATGATGGACAAAAACCTTGTCAAATTCATCTCTATTTGGTCAGAAACATAGTTTGAACTTTGAAGCAAAATTGGCCCTAAATGTGGCGAATGGCTCGACTCTTGAAATGAATTCTTGGAAAATGATGGAGGCATGATGTTTATGAGTTGGTATGGCTTTATGCTTGCTGATATGACCTTTTAACACTTCTGCAAAAGTGTCAAGCTTGTCCATTACCTCATATGCAGACTCTGAAACTGAATGATAGTCTTCTTTGGAAATGATGACCTTGGAACACATGAAACCCTAATTGACCTAGTGGGGGGTTCTTTGACCTCTCTTTGACTGAAAATTGGCTTGGAATTTTTAAATGAAAACGGAGTATTGACCAAGTGGTGTAATGAAGATCCAAAATCCAATGTACTTGATTTATCTAAAGAGCCTACAGAGATAGTTTTGAGACTATCAATGCTTGAGGAATTTTGGGGAATCATGGGACTGAGTTAGGCTTAATAGGAAAACCCCGGATGGACAATGGAGTCATAGGCAAGGGACAAAGAGTAATGAAATTATGGGTAGGAAAAAGGATGGAAATGAGAGGCACAAGCCATTTGGAGTTTGTAGGAGTTACAAGGTGATCATGAAATGGCAAAAGGGTAGGATAGTGAAAATTTTTCTCTAAGGATAATGAAGGCAGTGAGATTTCTAAAATTCACAATGTTCATGGAATTTTGTTTTTAGAAATCTAGAACCAATATTTAGTCATCTACGGATAGTGAAAATTACTGATGATTAATAGTATGGTCTGTTAGATTTTTGTATGAAAGGTATTTTGTTAATTTTTTGTTTTATTTTTATTACTTGACAAATTTGATTACTTATTTTTGTCAGTTATTTTTCAAAAAATGTTATGGTTGGTAACTGCATACTTTTAGATTTTTCTTTTTCGTTGTAATGCATTTATTCAATATAAATACTGAGATTTTTACCAAAGTTGATCACTTATGTTTTGTTGAATGAATTTTTAATATAAGTTTTTTGGGGTTGGTAACTGTGTGTTTTGTCCCTTTTTCTCCTTGTATTGGAAATATTTAATATAAACACTATCATTTGCTATATTTTTTTTTCTATAAAGTTGCTGTTGAAGTATTCTGTAACGAGTCCAGAGGATGTTCTGAAAACAAGAGAGTTATACAAGATATTGCATAATATTAATGTTAAAATATGTACAGAAGTTATTATTTTTAGGTGTTCAGTATTGGATGTAAAATTTGTTTTTTGGATATCTGTTTTGTTGTGTTATAATGTTTGATATTTGATATTGTTCAAGTCATGTAGGTTTTTGTCTTATTTCCATCGCACTAGCAGTGGAGCCTGTAATAGACCAATCAGCATGAACAATTCGTTGTGGACCGATAAATATCAACCTGAAACTTCCGAGGAGGTGTGTTTTGTCAATTCCATGAGGTGTTGTTGATCTTTATTTAATTATTCAACATGGGTGGCCCTATAAAATGTTTAAATGGAATGTCTTCAAAATATAGTAATATGGCATTTCTGAATAGTTTTCTTTTAACTTTTCTAAGAATGATATGAGTTTTTTCATGTCTTACACAGGTCTGTGGAAACTCAAAGTCAGTTATGTTTCTAAATGATTGGCTACACTGCTGGCATGACCGAGTTTTTGGTTCAGATAAAGAAAATAACAGTACTAGTCAGGATGACGATTGGGATGTCTTCCAGGATGACTCAGAGACTGTTAGCAAGGATGTGGAACGAGACGGACTAAAAAATGTTTTATTGCTTACTGGACCAGTTGGGGTGTGTATTAATATGCTCAAAGAGTTGAAGGGAATAATTCTTTCTTTATTTTGGATTATTATTTAGAAGCTGTAATCATACACAGATTTCTCACTTTGGTCTAAATTTGAACTTTGCATTTGGCTAAAGCTCAAAAAATACGAGGGAAAATATTAAAGTATTGAATTAGCCTAGATTAGTCACTTTACTAGATCAATTTTCTAATTTTATGTTGTTTAACGCATACTTCCTGCTTTTTAAAACTTGCATTTAAGTTGCCATATCACACTAGATTTTAGAGGTTTTTAAACAAAGTTATTTCAAGATATCTGATCTTGGTCAAATCAAGGTGCTTCATTACTATCTTCTCTGCTTGATGTTACTAGTCAGTGACGGTCTCCCCAAAGTGCCAACAAACTTTGCTAATTTAAAAGAGTTGCATCGAGTTTGATCCTCTATTATATTTGTGAGGTTAAAATTGCTTTTCTGCATCTTCATTGAGTGATGGTGTAATTATTTTTATGGTGCTACGTCATTTATCTTTTCTTCTGTTGAGTTGTTTGGGAGGTAGTAATTTATTTTCTTAATAATATGCTATGCTTCAGTGAATATAGTTAGTTGCTACTGTTTGAATCATAGAAAATGATGAGTATGTCCATGATGACAGTGATAACATTTTTGAGTGATGTTTTCTATATTGCAGTGTGGGAAATCAGCTGCTTTGTATGCCTGTGCGAAGGAGCAAGGTTTTGATGTGATTGAGGTAAGCTGTGCTCCAAATCGTTCATGCTTTGGTGTAAAGAAACCTTGCATGGCATTGAGTATTGCAATGCTCACAAATATCTCTCGTTATTTGTCTGCACACATTGTTTTTGTTGAAACATGCTGCTGTATAGTGACGAAATATGATTACGCTATACACAGAGTGCTACAACCAATTGGATAATAAAATGTGAAAGTTGTTTCGAGGGTTCTGGTGGGCTGATATGTTTATAGTTTTCTATTGGCTAGTTAATTGGCTGTTTTCTTTTGCTTTTGATAAAGTAGTTATAGGAGTTGCTTTTGCACTCACTGTGTATTAATAATGGTTGCACTTTCTGTCCCATTGACATACTTATTGTGGTCATTCATTGGATATCAATATTGTTATCTCATCTTATCATATTTATCTAACACTCCCATCGTATATTCACTGGCTGTAGTTTGAGTCCCACTGACCTACTTCTTGTGGTCATTTATTAAACATTAATTAAATTATCTAGTTGCAGTATGCTCTCTTGTTTTCTGTTTTGTGGTTGTAAGAGGTTTTTGTTTATCATATCATCTAGTAAAGGTGCTTTAGCTGTTACGTCAATACGATAAGTGAAAATTTCAATTCTAGGAAGTAAATAAATATATATTTAATATCTTTGATCATGATAGATTGTGATATAAAATGCATCGAAGGGAAAGTGCCTAGCTGAGACATTGTTTGGTATTTTTATGGAGCAGTATTCCCAAATTAGGGGCTGGAAGAATCTTCAGCAATACAGAATATATTGTTAAATGGAGTTTGAGGAGGAAGGGTTCAGCTAAATTTAGAGGTGCACTAAATTTGTCCGATGGACCCACAAGTGGGCCAAAGGTTTCCTTTAGTAAAAAACAGTGAAACGATCTCAGCCATCCATTGACTTTTAATCTCAGCCATTCGTGGAAATGGTGACCCAGGTCAACTTCAAAGGAGGTAAAAGTGTGCAGACTTGACTCATTATGCACTAGACAGGTTGCATGTTCAACTCAGCAGAGAGAAGGGTGTTCCATTCAATGCCTAGGGTTTTTAGATAAATGCACTAGGGCAGAAAGAGAGGTTGAATAGCCTCAGAGTATTTTGCAGCCAGTGTACACTTTAGCCAGGGCCACATTTAGCTGCGCAAAAGGGTTGCACAGGCCTGTACAAGTTCGTACAGCGCACACGCAGGCAGTAGAAGTAGTAGAGAAGTGCACAAACCAGTTGTGTTGTGGGTTAGCAGAGTGAAGGGAAGTTTTTCCCTCCTACTTGTAATCAATTTCTGAAGATTTTGCTGAGCATAATAAGAACACACAAGTTGGTAGGTTTTCCCCAATTGGGGTTTCCTGGATAACTTTCTGGTGTATTTTTTTTATTATGTGCTTGTATCTCCAAGTTGTTTATTTTCCGCTGCTGTTGTTCTGTTAGAATACTCAACATATTTAGTAAATGTGTTTGGAAGCTCAATTTTCAGTTTTTTCATCTCAAAATATTTATTAAATTAGTAGTTGGGTATTAGAAAACTAAAATGGTATCAGAGTAAGTCTTTGATTGAAGACCAGAAAACATGTTTATTTCCTCAGGAGCAACATAGAGACAGAAAGGGCACAATTTATGAGAGGGACCTGCACGAGGGTTTTCCATAACCGGTTTTGCGCAAGGGTTTTCTCCTAGCAAGATCTGCGCTAGGTTTTTTGAGCAACACGAACAACAAAATGGCATATCTGGGGCTGAGATTGGAGAAGGGGCCTCAAATTTCTGTTCTTGGAAGGAGAGGATTGGTATAGTGGTTTGAGGGGCAAGGAGTTTGGGAGTTTGTGGATAGCCCACCAGCCCAACCACAAGACCCTCAACTGCTAGCCCAACACAAAAATGACACAAAGGCCATAAGAATTATCCTTGCAGGAGTCAAGGATCACATCATACCTCGCTTGTTTGGAAAGAAGACAACTCAGGTTACGTGGACAACTATTTTACGGCTGTACTAGGGTTCAAGAGAGGCCAGGATGCTGGTACTCAGAGATAAACCTAGAAATATCAAAATGGAGAAGTTTGAGTCTGAGGTCTCATATCTCACTAGGTTCACCCAAGTGAGGGAAGAGTTAGCTGGATTTGGGGAGACAATTTCAGACAGAGACCTGGTCAGCGTTGCACTATTGGGTTTTCCCAAGTCACAGGAAAATTTCACTAAAGCACTGAGTGGTAGAGAGAAGCTTCCAGATTGGGAGCAACTATGCAGTGATTGAGTGCAAGAGGAGATTCAAAAGCGGGCCAAATCTGGGTCCCATGCCAAGATTGAGGAAGAAGAAAACTTTTTCCTAACTGGCAAACAAGGCAATGCCAAGAACAAGGAAAATGCAGGAGTGGCTGAGTCCAGTTCAGGAGGCAAGAAGAAAGAAAGATCTTAGCAAAATAAAGTGCTTCTCTTGTCATCAATTTGGGCACTATTCCACCAAGTGTCCAAATTGGGAAGAAGGGGTCCAAGAAGGACCATGTGGAAACATCAACAGAGGTGAAGTTCACTTCTCAGTTTGGGAGGGAGTTCTCGCGCATAGTTTGCACGTCAATCTCAATGGCTAGTAGCATATGGTATATTGACAATGGAACATCCTGTCATATGAGTAGGAATAAAGGATATTTCAACCAATTGATAGGGAAGGGCTTGCAGTTTCACATAGAGATGGGAGATGATGGTAGGTACCTAGTGTTAAAATTGGACAACTAGGTCCAAACTCCATGTTGTGATGCTCAGATTAAGATACTGATATTTTTGTTGGATTCCTCTTTCGGAGAGGTGTAAGATCGATATAAAATTTATCTTAATTCGATGAGCAGAGCATGTATTTTGAATTTATTATTTATAATAAATTATATGTGCAGGTTGGCCTTAAGGTTTTGCACCCCCCGCAAATGTGTCACACACCTCAATGATGGATATAAATACAGTCAAAGTTGGAGAGCATTTCACTTATCTCATCTCATCACATCTTCTTCTCTTCTCTGATTTAGTATGAGCTTCTTGGAGGACGAATTCAGCTCACACGTGGGAAAAAGGACAAGCTACTACAGCCAAGAAGAAGGACGTAGTTTACTGCAGCTAGGGTTTCCTAGGAAGTTTGACCAGGTCAACGCATGGTCCAAAGAGGCCCAAAATTTGTGGAGACTTCGATTTTAGCAGGCCGTACACTTTGGCACAAGAACTGAGGTCAAAAAGTTGACCGAAGTTGGAGCTGCGTTGACTTTTATGTTGCTGCCATGCGTTGACTTTTTTGGACAACGTTGACTTTTCTGGAGTTGACTTGTGTTGACTGATTTGAGGATTGTTGTGACACATTCTGGGTTGGCTGATCAAGAAGACTTTGCTGGTTGAAGCACCCTGTTGACCGTCGTAACGCACCATCACATTTTTCCTATTTCTGGTTTGTCTACAGATCCACTGGTATGTTCTATCAGCATTTTACTTAACTGTTTGGGTGATTGCTGTAATAAAAGTAAAGTTGCATCAAGCATAGAACATCTACAAAAATTTACATGGTATTAGAGCGGAGGTGAAGACAAACCTTAACTTTAGCAATCACCATCTAAGAAAATGGGTTCCACAAGTTATGAATTCAAGGAGAATGACAAGCTGACTGGAAGGGATGACTTCCATGCTTGGAAGATGATATTAGATCTCAAATTGGAAGACCATGATCTCATGGACCATGTACTGTGTAAGATACAAGAACCTCCATCCAATGCTACTGCTGCTGCTAAAAACAAGTATAAGAAAGGGGAGATCAAAGCAAAGTTGATGATCAGGGAATCCATTCATAAAAGTCTGGTAGCCTACATCTCTGAGTTGGGCACATCCAAAGAGATGTATGATAAATTGATCCTAATGTTCCAAGTTAACAATGTGAACCAAGTGCTATTCTTCAAGAATCAATTGAAGAATCTGAAGAAAGGTCGGGATGAGTCTGTCCAAGCATACTTTCTGAAATTGACCGAAATCAGGAACAATCCGCTGGCCATTGGGGAGACAATAGCCGATCGTGAGATGGTACTCACCGCACTTGGAGGGCTCCCATATGAATGGCAAGTTTTCACTACTACCATTCTTAATAATAGTACAATTCCTAACTTTGACGAGCTACTGTCAAGATGTATGCAAGAAGAAACAAGAATGAAGGAATTCGAAAATGACAGAAATGCTGCCTATTCTGCTCATTCTAGAAAGAAGAATTCTGGTGGTCCTAAGAACAAAGGAAGAGCTAGGGCCCAAGGAAAGAAGGGCAAGTGTTTCACTTGTCATAGGCCTGGTCACTATGCTAGAGAATGTCCTTTCAAGAAAGATTCTCCCGATAGTGATGACAACAACAACAACCGGAGGAATGGAAATCAAAGAAACGACAGATCCAAAGGAAAGAGGAAGGCCCCCTCTGGTGGAAACAATCAACCTTCTAAAAGGTCTTCAAACTCCAGGTATGAGGAGTCAAATATTGTTGATAAAAGAAATGAATATATTCTTGTATCTGCTCTCTCTGCTGCATCCTCGCCCGACACCTTGGATGTTTGGCTGATAGATAGTGGTGCCTCAAGACACATCACTGGGTTCAAGGAAGCACTCTCTGACATGGTTGAGAAGGATACCAATCTGGAAATTATCCTTGGAGATAATGCCACATATCCCGTGAGAGGGACAGGGACTGTGACCCTCCACTTGTCTCAAGGACAAGTCCTACATCTGCAGGATGTACTCTATGTACCTAAATTGAAGAAGAACATTGTGTCTATATCGGCAATTGAAGACAAAGGCTTCAATGTGGCATTTATTGATGGAAAGGTGTGCATGTGGAAGAAGAATCTCAAGGAAGCTATCGTGATTGGTTTTAGAGTTGGAACACTCTACCAGGTTGAAGGAAGTCCACTGGGAGCTATGACATGTGATACTATCCGACAAACTGAACTATGGCACCGGAGGTTTGGACACCTTCATTACAAGGCCCTTCCCGAAGCAAGGAAGGTGGTGACAGGGATGCCCAATTTTGGAAATAATCATGAAGGTGTATGTAAGGGTTGTGCTGAAGGAAAGCACACAAGGGGACCTTTCCCCTCAAGTGTCACAAAGACATATGATATTTTGCAACTGGTCCATTCTGATCTATCTGGTATGCTACCCGTGACATCCCTAGGAGGATGTTCTTACTATATGACATTCACTGATGACTTCTCCCGCAAAACCTGGATATACTTCTTGAAGAAGAAGGATGAGGCTTTCATGTGGTTTCGTACCTTCAAAGCCTTGGTGGAAAATATGACAGGGAAGAAGATCAAGATTTTGAGGACCGACAATGGCACTGAATATGAGTCGAATGAGTTCAAGGAGTTGCGAGAGAAAGGCGCATTAAGGAGGGAGACTATCACTACTCCTCCACAATAGAATGGTGTTCTTGAACGAAAAACAAGACTATGTAAAGCTTGCCGTGCATGCATGTGATCGGGGTCTCTTGAAGTTTCTTTGGGGAGAAAATTTGCTGCTTCCTCTTGCCCATTCAAAACCGATGCCCTCATTCCGCTCTGGACTCCAAAACTCCCGAAGAGGTTTTCACTGGTAAGAAACCTGATGTCTCACATTTTAGAATTTTTGGATGTCCTGTTTACTTTCATGTGCCAAAAGAAAAGAGAAGTAAGCTGGATGCTTCTGGGAAGAAAGGAATGTTTGTGGGCTACAGCGAAACCTTTAAGGCCTATAGGGTCTATGTACCTGGTCAAAGGGAAGTAGAGATATGCCATGATGTCATTTTTGACGAAGATGCTTCCCTGAAGAAAGTAGTAGATCTTCCAAGATCTGAGGAAAATCATGAAGCAAGGCCTGGAAATCAAGAAGAACCGCAGGATGAGACAATGCTTGATGTTGAAGGACCAATGGACCCTATCGATCCATCTACTTCACTGGGAAAGAGACCATCATGGCTCAGGGACACCCTCGAAGATGCTGAGGGACATGCTGCCCCAAGGGGGACATTCCGTGAAAGCAAGAAGCCGTGTAGATACCAAGGGTATCTGGCTGCCATGAGTACCATTGTACAATTTGAACCTGGATCTTTTGAGGAAGCCGTAAAGCATCAAGTCTGGAAGGATGCTATGCACGAAGAATAAGAGTCCATAATGAAGAATGATGTCTGGGATGTGGTTCCAAGACCGAAGGACAAATCAGTTGTCACCGCGAAATGGCTCTACAAGATCAAGCATGGATCTGATGGAAGTGTTGAAAAGTTCAAGGCAAGATTTGTTGCCCGTGGCTTCTCTCAAAAGGAAGGAGTAGATTATGATGACATATTTGCACCTGTGGCACGATATACCACCATTCGATCAATCATATCCCTTGCTGTTACGCAAGGTTGGAGTCTTCATCAGATGGATGTCAAGACCGCCTTTCTGCATGGTACAATAAAAGAAGAGGTGTATGTAGAACAACCTCTGGGATTTGAAGTTCAGGATCGAGACACTCATGTCTGCAGATTGAAGAAAGCCCTCTATGGGTTAAAGCAAGCACCCAGAGCTTGGTACAAGAGGATGGATAGTTACTTGATGAAGCTGGGCTTCACTCGAAGTAATGCTGATCCGAACCTTTACTTCAAGGTTGTGCAGGGGAAGCCTCTCATTCTAGTGCTATATGTGGATGACCTCTTCCTGACAGGTGCTGACCCTCTCATTCATCAATGTAAGAGGGAGCTCGCTGCCGAGTTCGAGATGAAGGACCTAGGATTGATGCACTACTTCCTAGGCCTGGAGGTCTGGCAGAGACCTGGAGAGATTTTCCTTTCTCAAGGAAAATACATTGTGAAGCTTCTGGAAAGATTTGGTATGGTGGACTGTAAGTCCGTGTCGACACCGATAGAACTCAACTTTAAGAAGTTGAGTGGCAGCGCTGCTGGGCCTATCTTGGCCAATCCTACTGAGTATCGTCAACTCATAGGAGCTTTGATGTTCTTAGTGAACACCCGTCCGGACATATGTTTTGCAGTGAACACTTTGAGTCAACAGATGGTTGAGCCTCATCATTTTCACTGGGTTGTTGCCAAGAATCTTTTGAGATATCTTCGGGGCACGATAAACCGTAGGGGTTTCGGGTTCTTTGTCGGGGAAATTAACGACACTCACAGTGGATATGCGGTGCCGATTAGAGGTTTTGGTGGGTGTGGTGGATGGTAAGGCCCCCCCCTTCGGGATGCAGGCCCAATCTTGGTTACCTTAGGTCTCATGGATGAGCGAGCGGAGAAGTGGGTGACTTTGAGCACGTGAGAGCGAATACATTGCGGTGATGTTGCTTTGTTGCTGAAGCATTTGGTTAAAAGCTTTCTTTAGAGCGTTGTTTGGACATGTGCTAGATACCACCGTGATACTCGCATTGTGGAACAGATTACGTATAGTGAGAATCCTGTGTTCCACGACCGATCCAAGCATATTGATATCATGTACCATTTTATCCGGGATATGGTACAGCGAGGCGCCGTAAGGCTCGATCATATAGGAACTGATGAGTAGGTCGCGGATATTCTCACTAAGCCCCTGGGGAATCAAGTTCCTAGCCTTCTGTGAGAATCTTGGTATCGTGGAATGACCCTATGATGTGGGTCTCATTGGACGATGAGCTCTGGGAGCTCTGGGGGGCTTTGGGGATAGCTTCTCGGTGCTATAAGCACTCACGGGGCTAGGCTTGCCGAACCTTATGGTGCTTCTGCCCCACCGTTGTGATTATTGAGTTGGTTCACCTCTCATTTTTTATTGCCCCAAATGCATCCTACCCATTGAGTTCGGGGCTCATAGGAAGTACCTCTCATTTGGCCAATGAGGTGGGGAAATGCTTACAAAGACTAGTAGCAGGCCCGATGGACGCATCATAGATTGTCGTACTCTCTATCTAGGATGGCACGGTCCAACCACTTGATGCGAGATCAAGTATAGTGAGGTTTGGACCCGCCTGACTTTGGGTCGGATGAACCAACTTCGGGTTGGTTGGAGACTCTTTGTGAGTCGATAGTGAGGTTTCGGACCTCGCGACCGGGTGGAGATGAACCAACCCGGGTTGGTTGGAGACTCTTTGTAAGTCGATAGAGTTTCGGACCTCGGGATAAATTTTGGACGGGGGATGATGTCTTTGTGACTGACCCACTTCTGTTCTGAAATAAAGAGGCCAGCAAAGCAAGTTACGGCGGGATGACGCACGATGTTTGGATTGCACTAGTGGACGGAGTTCTCCCTATTTGAGAGGGAGTGTTAAAATTGGACAACTAGGTCCAAACTCCGGGTTGTGCTGCTCAGATGACGATCGCGATATTTTTGTTGGATTCCTCTTTCGGAGGTGTAAAATCCATATAAAATATATCTTAATCCGATGAGCAGAACATTTATTTTGAATTTATTATTTATAATAAATTATATGTGCAGGTCGGCCTTAAGGTTTTACACCCCCAGCAGATGTGTCACACACCTCAATGATGGATATAAATACAGTCAAATTTGGAGAGCATTTCACTCATCTCATCTCATCACATCTTCTTC